>OY735203.1:41183107-41195607 GCA_963457665.1 Thysanoteuthis rhombus | reverse complement strand
ACAGAAAATAGCAAGAGTGGATGGTGCGACCATTTCTAGTTTTTCCTTTTCAGTAAAACTTAAAAAAAGAAAATAATGTGTATGCTTATGTGTGCGTGCGTACACATTTATATACAAGTATGCATTACTTCATCTTGTTACATATGTGTGTGTATATATACTATAATCTGAAATATCTTGTTGTTAACAGTGGAGTATCTGGACTTTTCACTGGTTTTCCATCTAAATATCCAAATGATCCTCCCTTCAGCCTTAATATTTCATTTTCTTTGCCTTGATTTGAACGCTTCTGATACTATTTCAAATCCTTTACTAGTCTTCGTTTCGTTTTGTAGTTCCCGTTTTTTGCTATGTTATTGTAAGTAGCATGAAATGAGATATCGGAGGAGAGGATAAATAAAGCATGGTGTTAATTAATCAAGTTGAAACAATTTGACTTCAACTGAAAACAATCTATTTTTTATTTTTCTCTTCAAATAAAAAACGAAACAAACAAACAAACAAGGGATTACACTAATACCTCAATTGAAGAAAATGAAATTTTTTATTTTTATTTTGGAATTAGAAACTTGTTATCTGGGGAAGGTAAATTATCATTTCTATGCAAATATTCATTTGAATTATTGAAAGAAATACACACTTATTCTAGATACAGTATATATATGAGTGTACGTGCGTATATATATATATATATATATATATGCTGGAAAATCTCAAAATTATTGATAATATAAGGAATCTTACGCTGAAAGAATTTTCATGTGATAATGATTGCTTGAAACTGGCTTAAATTTTCAGAAATTCAACAGAGCTATGACAAAAAAGTAAAAGATAAATATTGCTTATTTGGAAGCATGTGTGTGATGTAGTGCTCGTAACACTGGGTACGAGATAAATAAAAATGTGTAGTATATTCATGACCAGGGATAAGTTTATGCTTTACCGAACATTTAACAAATCAAGTTCTTATATATCTGTAAGAGAATTTGCAAAGAAAAACTAAACTGAGAGTATAATTTTGTAAGTCCATAAAAATGTACAGGAGACATATTCATATGATGATATCTGTAAATGAGTGAGTGTGAGTACGTTTGTGTGTGCTTATCATTACACGTGAACGTGTGTATGCATTAATCGGCGTAAATGTATGTGTATCTCGGTGCTTGCATGTGTGTGTTTGTGCGTTCATGTGTGTGCGTGTGCGTGTGCTTGTGTGTGTGTGTTGAGGGGAGGGGCTGTAGGTGCACGCGCGCAGTATCTCCAGGCATTATTCGGGAAGGGACAGCCATACATGTGTTATACGCTAATCATGTATATTCTACCTTGTAATGTTTATTTTCTAAATATCTTGTTCCCTGTTGTGTTCCCACACTTCTGTCACATACACAGCGCAACATATTGGCATCGATGAACGAACATGTGACAGTCTACAAATATAAGTCGATATTGACTTAAAGAGACGGTATTACATGGACACAAAGAGTAACATAGATGTACATACATAAACATACATACATATGAGAGTGTATGTATCTATGTGTGTGAGTGTGCATGCGTGCATAAATGTATATGTAAGGCAGATTGCTCAGCTTGATATATGGAGAAAGTGGAATTATATGTATATATGTGTGTGCATGTGTATAGTACTTGTCATAAGTATTTGAGCTAACTGACATTTTGCTTCTAATTGCTTGTTTTTGAGAGTTAAAAACAGGATATTCGAATTGAAATAATCAAATTTTAGTGCAAGCATCATAACAAGACATTTAGTCATGTTTTGTTGTTTTTGATACTAAATAACTTTAAAATGTTTTTTTTTAATATAATCAAATAGTCAGATGAATTTTTTTATTTATTCTTCTAAAGTTTCATCATGGAGATTGAAAGGTGAATTCACATTGCTATTTGGAAGAGTTGCTAATTCAGTAAATTAATTTGGATCCTCTTCCTCAGAATCCTCAATGGCTCAAAAAATCCCAGGCAATGAAGACAAATTCTGTACTTGATCAAGTACATACGAGCAATACCCTATAGACAATTACTGCTCAGTAGTATTTGAACGAGATATGTATTTTTTTTTTCTCGATACTTTTACAAAAATAACATACAAAAATACGATGCGAGGTCGAAATTGACAAGAGAACTACCAGTCTTTTGTAACTGTAACATAGCTAGTTGCAATCACTAATCAAAACATTATCAATTGTTCCTTCCACAATAACTCATTTTCTGACCCAGCCATCCCATCACACATATGGAATTGTAAAAATTGGATTAGTTAGAATTATCATAGTGTCACTGCTTTCAGAGACTGAATTGAAAGAAATGTTCGGAATAAATGCAGTTTTGCTGTGAAAAGGAACAATCAAGTATAGTTTGTTCAGAGAATGCAACAAGCTGAATCTGAGTTATAATAGAGAAGTCCAGCACCTTCCTTATATGCCAAATTTGATCTGTCATATTTTTGTGAGTTACCCTTCAAAAATATCATTGAAAATAGATTTTGTTCTCCTTATTTGTTCAGCTGCTAGAAAAATCTTGTCAGAATTAGGAGAGCCCCAAATTTTGTATGTTTCGACATTTTCTACAATCTATAGTAAATTAAAAATGATAGTCTTCATGGTCAAAGTAGCAGTCATTTCCTTGAAATTCATTGAACCTTTTTTTTAGAATTAATACGATCGTATTATCAGTGTGTAGCGTATAATTTCATGTATAAATTTCGCTGTTGCTGAGTTCGATAAAAACATGAAAAAGCTCTATAAAAGTCAGAAAACACTGTTTTATTGTTTTCAGTGTTAACGCTTACACGTGTATAAGTATTTTCAAAATAGAACACGACTAAATAATATTAAAAACAGTCATCTAAGACTGCCACCAAAACTGTCACGATTGTTTTTATTTTCTTCAGTTTTTAAAGTAATCTGGCCTGCTACATTTGTACGTATGTATGTACAAGCTGAAATAATGGGCAAAGAAATCGAAAATTCCAACAGCACAATCTTCATGATGTCCAACAGAATGTTTTTATCTTGCTTTCCAAACCCCAACCCATAGGTTTTTGAATGAAAACGTGCATAGGTATTCCAAGTACACACTTGTTCCTTTTTTAAGATTCACAGTTTTTAGTGTCCAACGAAGGCAAGAGAAGTAACTTTTCTCCGTTCACCATTTTTTCAAATTTTTCAGTTGATTACCCAAACACAGCGTGCTACCCAAAAGTATTTGTTACGTGAGGGTTTCTTTTCAGTGAATAACCAAACCCCTTGTAAATATTTACACTTCTTTTTGCAACATTCAAACGTAAATGTTACCTATTTACCATAAACATAGGAGAAATAGATTCCATTTGATATGTTTTCATTTTACTTTTCAACATTTAAATTTGATTTCAATGGTTCAAACATTAACATAAAAGCGAAACACTTTGTAATAATATCATATTCTATTTTCTAACTAAAAATATTCATTTTTCCTCCTTTAAACTTGCAAAATAGACGGCAACGTTTTTTGTAAACTCTGCATAAAGTAGATTGTGCACATTTCTAACGGGTGAAAGGGGATACAAAATCTGGCAGCCGTACAAGTTCAGTTGATATGATAAGTTTAAAATTGTTCTCTTCCTCTGTATATCAATATACTAGAGTATTTAGCGATGAAAAGTTTTCCAGCTTTGCGTATGTCTATGGCGTACATGAGATTTCATGAGGGCACTATTTTAAAGATCTGACGGCCATCTTTAAAATTATACCTTTACAGTGGCGAGACTGTGGTAAACCTTTGATATGTTATTGAACACATCTATTACCACAAAAAAACCCTTTAAATATCTTTTTTAGGGTAATATAGGTTTTTTTTCCAAAGCATTTGATTATGTGATAGATATGAAAAGTACTGCAAATGATATCATGAATTCTGGACTGGCTAATGCAAAATTTAGAATTACTACCGCTTATTTTTAATGTTATCATCGAAAAATGTTTACTAATGGTCATAATGATGTAAGAAATGATAAAACTCAGACTACTCAACAACTTTTTTAGGGGTTCAACTGGGTTTCCACTTGATTACTCGTAGTCTATTTTTGATGAACCAAGTACCTCAGCAATAAATAATTCAGCATTCTGTATCATCTCTTCGTTAATAGGAGCAACCCCAAAAGGCAAACAGCAATTCGAAATATCATCAGTTTTGTCCCTATTTTTGTGTTCTAAGTTGCAAGATCCTTCATCAATTTATTTCAATTTACTTTACTGGCCCCCATCAAATGTTTTTTATGGTTTGCTTGATTTATAAGCCACTTAACGAAGAGCTATTGGAGAGGCTTTTGTACTTGAATTCTTTAGTGTAACATTGATATGATCAAAAGTAATATCGATGTGCACGCTGCATTTTCTCTAAATAGTAGAAGTAATTTTCATGTCTTACATTTTAGCACTTTCAAATACACATTCGTCCGTTTGCTATGAAATCAGTTATAAGGGTTCTTTCATGCCATGACGCTAAATGATTGGCGAACTCTTCATTCTTCTAAAAAAACTGACTTTCTACTTCTGTGCCTTCTCTGGCTCTTTCAGAAATCCACCGTGTTAGATAACAAGACGTAGATGTAAGTTCACACCCCAGTGATGTCTCTGTGTGGAAGCCTCTGGAACTTGATATTTCCATCAATCGCAATGTGTGGCTTGTTTCCTTGAATTCAGACTCAGTGGCAGATTTCATTCTCCGTTCTTTGGAAACATTTCGTGTATCTAAAATTGTTTTGATTTTTCAGTCTTAGAACAGTGTTTGCTAGCAGCCTTTTTTTTTTTTCACTGACATGGGTTTTATACTCAGAAACCTGGTGATCAAATTTTGCCCTGTTTATGAGATATGCCACAATCCCCCCTTTTGAAGAATGGATTTTTTCTCTCAGGGCCGAAAGGTAACATTCTTGAAGTACACTTTTGGTTTTGAATTGTAAGCGACAAGGATAACTCATGATATAAAACAAACTCATCCTCATCCAGGCTACAAAATGCTCTCAAGAATTTGTTCTGGCTGTTTTTCATGACTGATAACGACGTGCTTTGTCACGGCATATTTCTGTCTCGTAATCCCAATTATTACTCCCCAAACCCTTTACTAGTTTACTGTAGTTCTTCTAATGAATGGTCTAAAGCAACAATGCTAAATCTTTTTCTGTTATGTTGAACTGTGAAATTACCTTTTATGAGTCATTATATATTAGTGAATGATCCTCTCTGAGATTCAAACCATCCATATAATATAACGTACAACAATGCGTATAATTTGATTAAACGAAGAGAAAGTAGTAAACATGCTGCAGACAAGCAGAGTCCAATAATTCTCTCTTAATTAGATCTCTAAGGAGCAGAACTAGTTCAGATGAACTGGTCTCAATCCATTTCATACCATTTACTCCGAATTCCTAAAAATCTCTTTGGATATAACTTGACAGCAGTATTGGTTTCGTTTGATGAATATGGCTCAACATACACTGATAGCTGCAAACGTTCAAAGGCTGAGAACAAGACCGAGTACTTTGCTGTAGTGCACTGATCCAGCATTTCATTCCATTGAAGCGTTTCACCAAATATTTCAATCACTCTGACTGTCCCAGCGTAATGATCACCATTTGGAACACTTTCTGCTGAACGTGTACCCATTGATTTGGTCTTGATAATAATTCTGTAGACCCTTCTGTCTCTCAGGTACAGTCTCATTAATGACAGCACTACAGCTGATGGTGAATTAGAGTCCGTATGGCCATGAAATATGTTGGATGAATAAGGTACATGTTTTTGGCGGAGTGACATATTCCCTCATCACATTTCAACATACCCTCTCTTACATAGTGCATTTTGGAAGTCTACCATTGATTATAAAATGAATGAAACTGCGTTACAGGATATGGTGGGATCAAATCCAGTAATTGTTCAATGAGATGGATTGCTAGCCAATACACCTATGAAAGCATCTCCAGATGGTATAGCTTTTCTTTCAGGGCAATCGAGTTCAGGTATATCTGAATATATAAAAAAAACGTGAGAAAAACTACAAATAAGATACAAATAACACCTTACTTTCCTAATATTAGTTATTCTACTCAAACAATCCCTTGTCATAACATTACTTGGAACTGATTATCTGTATTTTGACTTGTGATTGCAAAATAGCTTCCTTGTTCTGTTTCTTTTAATTAAAAGTACGTGATGTAACATCGGTACTAAGCATACTTCTATAGTTATCTTGTCATATGATATCCTCTTTCTAAGTGGTCTCAAAACAAAACGAGAGCATTGTAATGTCTTCCATGCATATTTGTGTTTGTCCCTCTTCTCTATCAAAATTGTCTATAGCACATCGCACACGGATCGCAGGTTTCAATATAGGTGATTTGGGGGATACAGTGTCTTTCAGCCTTGATAATAAGTCTATTTGCTAACATATAATCTAGGCGTAATATCCTCATTGTAACCGCAGCAAAGTCCTTGCCGGTTGAAGTGATACACTTGCCAAGCCCTTGAGCTCGCAGTAGAGATGCTGAATGTGGTAAATTATGTTCTAACATTTCTGGGAAGCTTAGTATCCCGAACATCTCTAGTGGATCATTCATAGCCGTGAGTCCGTCTATTTTAAGCAAATATTTCTGACTTGGAGCTGATATGATGCTCTAGGGCCTAAGATTGCAAGCGAGTACTGTTGTACGTAAGTGTTCTCCTTGTTCTTCGGTAAGGGTAGGGGGTAAGATTTTAATTTCATCATCATCATCATCATCATCATCATCATCATCATCATCATCAGTCTTTTAGAATCCGTCGTTGGACATAGACCTTCCCCAGGATTTGCCACACTTCCCTATCATGGGCGTCACGGAGCCAGTACTTCCTGAACTTGTCTAGCTCGTCTCTCCATTTAACGGCCTCAGTTGCGCATGTGGTCTCGGGGGATCCATGTTGTGAGTCGTGATGTCCATCGATTGTCTGCCATTCTTGCAACATGGCCAGCCCACCGCCATTTGAGATTTTTAATGGATTCTATGATGTCCTTAACTCTTGTCTTTTCTCGGATGTACTGTGCTGTTTTGTGGTCTCCTCAAGTGAGGCCCAGCATTATTCTTCCATGTGCACGTTCTCAATTTACGGGTCTGTCAATTGGTTAGGTTCCATGTTTCAGCTCCATAAGTGACTATTGGGAGGATGCATTGGTTATACACCCTTCTCTTTAGGATCAATGGGATCTTATTATTTTTGAAGGTTGAGCTAGCTCTGCCAAAAGCTTGCCATCCTAGTGTGATTCTTGCTTGATTTCTTCTTCTTTTGAGGGTCTCATGGAGATTTGTTGTCCTAGGTAGATGTAGTGATCTACTTTCTCGAGTTCTGTGTCCTCGATGTTGATCTTAGTATTTTTATCTCCAATGTGGTTGTTGCACATGACCTTCGTCTTGCTGAAGTTCATGTGTAGGCCGACTTTCTTGCTCTCTTCGTTTAGTTCATCTATCATTACTTGGAGGTCGTGTAGGTTCTCTGCGAAAAGGGCTATGTCGTCTGCAGATCTGACCTGACTTCGACTTTGACTGGCCATAAAAACAAACACATCTTGTGTTGGATGGGTCGGTGTTCCATCTAATCTAAGTAGTAAATTCTAGATTTTCATTTAGTTGGTATTTTCTACCTGACAGTACGGAAATCCAAATCTTGGTTTAATGACCAAAGAGGCTTTACTACGACCAGCTGTACAATATAGAGGCTACAATATCGCCATTTTGTGAATTGATGCTGTACCATGCAGGGATGTTAGCAGTGATGACAACTGATTCAATTTTGGACCTTCCACTTTATCATTTTCTCTAACAATAATTACCATCGTGGGCCCAACTTCAGCAAACATAGTTCCGTGTTTGACTATCACTTGAGCCAGCACCAGGCATCTACGAACAAACTTTCCGGCGATATAATATTTTCCCCAGAATACCCAACCTCATCCCTTGGCTTTATTGCTTAGTAGATGTGGTCCTGATCCATCTATACCAGCGCAGGGATTTCTGTTCATTTTATACTGATCACCACATGTGACCCCTGTAACTGCCACGGGTGTGATGTTTATTTCAGTGCAGGCTTTCCAAGGTAGCATGGATGTTTCCCTAATGACTCTGTTTCAACATTCATGTATTTTCATGTGGCCCTTCGATTAGTACCGCTTTTATCTTAACGCCTTATCGATCCCAAGACGATGGCTTCGATTGATCAAAATACTCAATCATGTTTGTTTTGCCATTGGCCAACCATCTTATCTGTTGAGAACCTCTTTCGTAACACCTGCTCGTATGATAATTTCATCAGGTAAATCAGACAACTCTATAGATTCTGTCAACATAAGTGCTGAGAGTATTCTGGTGCCATTTTCCACCGGACTGTGTATAAGTGTAACATAATGTCTGATCTGTTGTTTTGGACACGACAAAATAGTAACTTCATTATACCGATCTAGAAAATATATACCCCTGCCATCTTGTATCTCTAGAGCCAGGCGCTACTCAAAATGAAATATTGCTCGCACACTTGGGCAGGTTCCATCCGGCGGTTGTTATCTAGCCTCTATGATGTGAAGAAACGAGTACGTGGATGAATTGGTGATGAGCTATTGTCATCTCTCCAACAAGTCTCCCACGACGTACGACCCTATCACTATCATGTAAAGCGTTCAGAACATATGTGTCACAAGCTTTGATTTGATCTGGCTGGCTATATATGTATGTAGGGTGAGTACAGGCCTCTGCTATGGAGGTAACGGCAAAAAAGTTAATTAATATTCATTATTATGTCTAGTAAAAGGTTTCTGTTTGTTTTTCAAAACTTTCCCTCAAGATAGGTTTTTAAGGGTGGGGTTTCAGTTTGTAATGTAAATTCAGTCTGAAATTATCTTCTAGTCGGCGTCAAGCATCGTTCACACTTGAAAATTTAGACATTTTTTAGAGATCACTGCAACAACGACCCCCTAAAAAGGTGTGAGAAGTAACTTATCCATTGAATTCCCATTTTCCGATGTTTTAATCGATCAACCTTAAATAATGTCTAAAACGTAGGTCACATGACAGTTTCTATTGAGTGACCAGTTTTTTATTCAATGTGTATTCATTGACTGAAACAAATTACATTGTAAATAAAAATGATATGTTTTATAGCAAAAATAATTTAAAATTATGCGTATAATCATAGATTAACAAAACAGAATGGTTTTATTTACCCAACATTTGATACCTTAAAGCATATAAAATGTCACACACTGATATTACAATTGGCTTCCTCATTCCATTCTCCTGAAAATCTTTTCTTTCCTTCATTGGACCCTATTCTGTTGGGTTTAATAATGATATCTAGATTATCTAGAATCTAGATCTTCTTTGATGGTTTTTTTTTACTTTTAAACTTTTAATGTTTTCCCGTGGAAAATGCAAGTGATGACGTGAATAAAATTTATTTTGAACATAGTTATTCTTTTGTGGATTTTTTTCCATGACTTCAAATTTTGATGGTACGGTAGTTCAATTATTGACTGCGATGGCGTGTCATAATAATTTGGAAAATGGCTTTTTCATGAAAATTCAAAATGGTAGACATTACTCCAAAATCATTGCTACCCGGATTATCGACCATTTTTTAAAATTCACTATTGATTGCAGAAAATGTCTAAACAAACGAAATGTTTACTGACCTTTCTAGCTTTCCTGTTAAGTAGGGTAATACTTATTAATAATTGAATATACACTATATTTGTTTTTATTGCCAAAGATTGCAGGGGGCATTAAATTTTTTCGAGCAGGGTATGGGGGACATATTTACTCACTCATCTGCCAACTCTTTAAAACAGCAATATTAGTTCACTTTTCAATCTCATTGAATTTTTTTTTTCATTTAACAAATTGATTTCATTCAAAACATTTTCGCGAAACGTAACATTCGGAACATAGAAATGACTAAATTCATGCTTTGTCATGTTGATTGCAATAAAATGTAGGCCTCCTTGCATAATGTTCCTGTTTTTAACTCTCAAAATGAAGTAATTAGAAGCAAAATGTTTATTTGTTCAAATAATTACAAGTACCATCCATGCACACACACACACACACACACGCTTGGAATATATATATATATATATATATATATATATATATATATATATATATATATATATATATATATATATATATGTCTCTGTGTTTTGGGGGTCTCAATGTCTTCTAACACATTACAATCATGAGGACAAGGGTGGTGCGAGCCAAATGATGGATTGGGCGTAATGAGGGTACTAACTGGCAGGTTTAGCAATCAATTCTTTGCATGGCAAGGTTTGCACTGACACTTGGACAGATACCGTTAGACCCCGACATCCCCCCGATCAGGTCAATGTAATTCATGCTGCTTTTCCTGTGAATGTGATTGAAATGTTTGAAGACAGAACTAATGGACGTAATCGAATATTTTTTAATTGTTGTCACAGTGTCAATACAGCCTTGTTCTTAAAAGTTAAAATTAATTTCACTCAATATTGAATCTGACCTTAATTCCTGGGGAATTTTTTTCAGTTTTTGAAGAAAATTTGATTCGTTCAAAAGTTAATTTTTCTGAAAATTTAGCTTCAAATTAAAATTTAAATTTGTTTTAAAAATCAAAATCCAGTTTTTTTAAAACCATTTCACTGACAATAACTTGCTTAAAACATCAAGATTTTGATTAGGATTTTCATTCGTATCAGGCAAAAGTATCTCCATGGCAAAATCAGAAAAGTGTCAGTTTTAGAACACGAACATTTAGTATAGGAGAAGGCCTATATCAAAGTATATAGAATTTTCCACTCTTAATTTTCAGTGTTCAGACAAATCTCTCTCTTTTTTTTAAAGTGATTCTGGACGGTAGTCCGATTGACGGGAAGTAAGTTTCCAGTTAAGCTTTATAGTTACATCACAAATAGCACCCATCAAACCAAATTTTCTCCTTAAAGACTGAAACTTATCAAAAGGTAAGAGAAGTGATACTGATTTGAAGCACAAAAATATTCGGGAGACACATTTCCAATACGTTTTTTGCTTTTAATGGTAATAGGAACAGATTTGAAAAACAAATAATAATAAAGCTTCTAAATGGTTCTTGCTAGTTGACTTTTTACTCAATAGTAAATGTTGTTGGAGCGGCTTTAAGTGTCGGTACATTTTCATAATTTCTCCCATTTTTACCACTATCAGACGTGCACACAAACATGATTACAGACAATCAAATGTATGTTTATATGTGTGTGTACTATATGTATATATGATCCCTCTTACTCCCATCTTCCTCTCTCTCTCTCTCTCTCCCTCTTTCTATATATTTCTATATGGAGAGAGAGAGAGTGAGAGAGAGAGAAAGTGAGAGAGAGAGGAAGCGAGAGAGAGAGAGAGAGAGAAAAATAGACAGAGATAGAGGGGACAAAATTTTTACGTATTTAACTAAAATACCTACGTATAGCTAGATAAAATACAAGCAATACACTTACATTTAGAAAATATTTTCAAAATATACACACGTATACGTATGAAGAACCTATGTATCTTTTGATACTTAGTATCTATCCGTTGTGTGTATCAAGTAAGCGTGTGCTTATGTGTATGTTTGTGTGTGTAAGAAAGAGGGAGTACGCCACTTGACTGTGAAGATCAACAAAGATTTCCAGATGACTAATCCGTGTTAAGAGGAGAAATTGTTTTTTTTTCTTTTCGGCTAGAATCATCATCATCAGCCTTTAATCGTCCGTCGCTGGACAGAGGCCTTTCCTACAATCCACCACATTTCTCTACCATGGGCGTCGCGGAGTGAGTATATTCTCTCTGTCTGCCAGCCTCAGTTTATCTATGTTTCAACTCCATAAGTTACAATCGGGGATGTACTGGTTGTATATCCTCCTCTTTTGAATTAATGGGATCGCCTTTTTTTTGAAGGTTGTACTAGCTCAGCCGAAGGCTTGCCACCCTAGGGTGATTCTTTGCTTAATTTCTTCTTCTGTGAGTCTCATAGCGATTTGTTGCCCAAGGTAGATGTAATGGCCTATTTTCCCCAATTTTGCATCTTTAATTTTGACAGAAGTCAACTTATTTTCGATTTGATTGTTGCACATGACCATCAATTACTGAGGTTTACGTGTAGGCCGACTTTCTTGCTTTATTTGTTTAGTTCATCAAGTATTAGTTGGAAGTCGTGTCAGTTCTCTGCGAAAACAACGATGTTGTTTGCAAATGTGAGGTTGCTCAGATACTCGCCGTCTATTTTGATCTTCTCTATTCTCCCAGTCCAGGTTTCGGAAGATCATCTTGAAGCAGGCTGTGAAGAGTTTGGGTGAGCTGGTATCACCTTGTCTTACCCCTTTGTAGAGCTGGAAGGGTTCAGAGTCTTTATGTAGCCTGATAAAGGAGTTGCTGTGTAATAAGCAACAAATCTAGAAAACTGGAGACACAATTAATCATT
>OY735203.1:40978107-41178107 GCA_963457665.1 Thysanoteuthis rhombus | reverse complement strand
TGTACTATTCGTATGTATCATTATAAAAAACCAAAAGAGACTTTGCGGAAGACCGTGCTGAAGACTCTGAATTAACAGAAGTGTCTTGATTCCTTGATCATCTTTTGTTACTTTTCAGCTTGCTTCATCGCACTGGTGACATTGACTTCATCTTTTAGAGATGCACTATACCCCTTTTCTGTTGCATTTCAAAGGATTATACTCAATGAATGGAGTGACCCCTCCATGTTCTGAAACTGTCGGTGATTTTACCCTTCTTTATCACGATGATCCTGAACTTACTGCTCTTAAAGTGGCAAATTCGTCTCGAGTTTCCAACATACATCTTTTTGCACATAGTAGTGTTGTCGTCACGAATGTCGTTCAAGTATCCCTGTGGTGACGGCTGGGCGATGCTGGGCGTAGGGTCACTGTGAAGCCTTCAGCAGTTGTTCTGGCAGTTTCATAGACATAGTAAACAGAATAGGTGAGATGATACCCACCTTTCGGAGCTCCAGTCATTAGGCTATAAAGTTGTTCGACGTAAATCTGAGTCCTTAATCATAATTATTATTATTTTTTTCCTTTTAATGTGTTGTAGCATTTGTTGCACACCAAGTTCCAGCTTCAAAAGTTGGACAAAAACAATGTTAAGAGTTAATAGACACTAGCAGATTTTTTACTCATCATTTCATATATACAAAGTGGCGTTCTATACAGAATCAATACAGGATTCTGCACAACAAATGATATATAGTTGAATAACAGGCAAAGTATTTACATGAACAGTATTAGCTAATAAATGTGGACAGTGCCTGTGAAGATAATTTTTTGTATCACATGGATGCTTGGGTTTTCTGGTATTTTACGTAGATATTAATCGATACATTTTCTTATAGCCCAAACAGCTCCTATAACAACTAGGATTGTTATGGTCTTAAGTTGAGACATTTTTGTGATCTCGATTTTCGGATCTTTCTACTTGGGTAGTTTTTCATTTTTTTTATAGATATGTATTTGTCTGATGGAATGGCCATATCTATTGATAGGCATCTCTCTTTTCTGTTCGTCTCAATCATGCCTGGGAAAAGCTGCCGTTAGCAGGTTTACACCAGTTGCCTGATGGTCGTATAATATCCTCATAGTTTTGCATTTGGACACAATTTTCTATGCTGATGAGTCCTCAGTCGCAAACTTCCCTCTTCACACGCAGTCTATCTTTGTAACCTCCAGGAGTAGGGCTTTGTGCATCATCAAAAGTTTCCTTAATCACTTGTCCATTGATTGGAGTTCATCCTTAATGCATCAAAGAATTGAAGCTGAGTATCTATCGATGCTGCCTATGTGTTCATTCTTTCTATTAGATTTCTGTTATCTACCTTCGTTTCTAATATTTTCTTATTCTTTTAGGGTATTTTTTAAAAATGTTTTCTTTCAATTATTCATATTTTATCGAGTCACATTCAATAATCTTAAGTTATTCATATCGGATCAAAAAATTATTTTATATCTCTATGCATATTTTTATTGACAGAGTCTAATAAAAATATTCTGGAATTAACATTTAATATTCTCATTAGCAGGAATACGGCCGATAAAGACGCCAAAAAAGAGTCATGTGATCAAAATAGCAAAATGATCCTAAAGATATCGTCCCACTTCCTTCCTGTATCGGGGAATCGTTCACTTACGCCTAAGGTTCGCCCCAAGTATGTGTCGGCACATACCAACATCTCATGTGAACAGCATGTGAAACTGTCAGCAATATTTTAGGTCGCCTAGGCCAAACTGGGCTAGGTCATTATTGAGTCAGACGAACTTTGCGCCTTACCATCAACAATAGGATCACAACTCTACGGGGAAAGGAGTATCTCAATTGAAGTCAACAAATAGAATCAGCTCCTCTATACATCTAAACATCTCCACGAACTTTCGAATCTAGTCCAAAAATGTCTAAATACTACACCAGAATTCTCTTCTTACCAATTTTCTATTATTTTCTCCGTTCTTTACCTCCCATTTATTGTTACATTGCGACATATTATGAAAACTGCGTGGTTGCTGCGTTTGTTTCCATTCACTAACTTTGAGCTGTTGCATTTTGATCGCAGATATTCAAAAAAAATCCCCAGAAACAGTCTTGTGTGGTTAATGCTCAATTTTTTTTTCAATTTCAGGGTTCAAATCTTTAGAAATTTTTCCCTTTTGGGACTCAAATTGAGGGGTAATTTCACTTCTAGAGGTCAATTACTGTGGAGAAATTCCATTTTCACTTTTTGTGGACAAAATCAAAGGGAAGCTTTCATTTTTCACTTTCAGGCATAAAAATTGAAGAGAAACTTTTTCAGGGTCTCTAGAAGATCAAAGTTGCAGGATTTTTTTTCCTCTTTTAGGGATCAAAATCGATTTAGAATTTTTTTTTTTTTAAGGGGTAATTTTTTACACTTTTAGTAACAAAATCGATAAGGAATCTTCTTTTGAATTTCCTGAGTCCAATTGAAGGTTCATTTTATCACTTGTAGGCGTCAATGTCAGATTTTTTTTTACTTTTAGCGTACAAGATTGAGAGGGGGCATTTATTATCATATTTGGGAGTCAAAATCACGTGGAAACATTTTCAATTTAAAAGGTCAAAATCGGAGAGGAGTTTTTCCACTGGTAAAGATCAAAATCAACTGGAACTTCTCTCAATTCAAGTTTTGGACATCAAGGAGGAGGATTCAATTTTTGAGATGTCCAAATCGAAGAAAATGCTTTGTTTCCTTTTTTAGGGCTTGAAATCAAGTTGAAGTTGTTTCTTTCGATATCAGAAGCAAATTAATGATATATCTTTTTATTTTTAGGGATGAAAAAAGTCAAAATTGTTCCTTTCAATATCAGGATTCTTTTTCACTTTTAGGCTCCAGAATCAAGCTGAAGATTCTTGGGGAACCATTTTTACTCCTATGGGTCAAGCTCAATTTTTATTTTCTTTCTGTTTAATATTAATAATAATAATTGATTTTCCTTTTAATATTAGCACAATTCCTTTTTTCACATTACCTGTCCTTTTTTTTTTCAATATCAAACTCCTTTTCTTTTACAATGTATACAAAGAGTGGTATTAAATCAATTCTAAAATAGGCAAATCAAATTAAATGCTATTTGATTCCAAGTCATCTTTCTATTTTGGGACTACAATTAACTATGCATGTTTGGGTGGGCGGAGATTCAGTCTAGCTTGAATAATTTTGCAATTGCAATATATTAAAAACACGTCGAAAACGTTATGTTGATATGCATTGTTTTATTTATATCCTATCGCAAGGAATATACAATACAGGGCCCTTATGATCCATCCTCTATTTCCAGCTCGGTTACATTATGACAGGAATGCCTTTTTCCTCTTTTCTACTTTCTTTTTACCCTCTCAATAATCTAACTTCATGAATGAACTAGTTCTGAGACGGATCAAAAGAGAAGAAAAATGCCGCTTATCTTTATGACATATCTAACCAAATTGTCTCAGCAGTACCCAACGGTAAAACCCGGTCTTGTCGATTCTCTGTCATAGTCTCGGAATGCTTGATCCATACTGATGCAACTTCTTGCCAAACACAGGGCCCTTTGACGTATTTCTATTTCTCTATTGATGATAATCCAAGTCTAGTCAGGTGTGTCGTGGCAAAATTGAAAATAAAACCCAATCATACTTTTTTGAAAAAAATATATATTGATCATCCAACCATGTCTCATATATTGTTCTTGCAGGTCTTCCTACAACACCAGCTTATGTTCATGTGGTAAGTCGGTAATATCCCCCAAGGGCCCGTTAGTTCAACTTTTTTTCCAATTGAATGACCGTATAAGATGATTATTGCAATTTTAGCTGGAATAACCATTTCAAATCTACTATGAGGCTCCAGTCTTTTTAATGGTCAAGCAACGTTGATTTATACTTTTTTTTTCTAGAACTATGTCATAGTATGTTTCTTTTTTTTACGAAATTGTATTTTGACGACTTTTTGATGGATTTTTGTGGTCTCTTCGCGAAACACCCAATTGTAGCCTCAAAAAGACTTTTACAACCTGGTTTTGGCTACATGTGTAGCTTCCAGAGATTATTTGTAACCAACGAGTAAGTAGCTAAGGCTAGAAGTTTTCCCACTTACATTGCATCGGTCTGATCCTACATCCAGAAACTCAGTTTTGCGTTACCCATAAATTCAATATGAGGCAGATCAGAAATGGAGCATTTTTCTCGGCAAATTCTCTTTTGCAAAAATGTGTGTGTAACAAAATAGCTAAATTTAATCCGCCTTGGTAGCAGAGTATTGCAGGTGTACACTCAAATCATTAGAATGAAGGCTGGCGGTGGGAAGTAGATGGAGGGGTCAATATAGTTGTGCAGTCAGTCAGAAGACAAAGAAAGTGCAATGAGATGTTAATCGAAGTATCAAAATAGTTGCAGTGTGTGATAAAATATTGGCCAAGGTTTTTCGTCCTGGGAATTAAGCTGAAAACTGTACATAGTTTTGTAACTGCTATCACGTCTTCATGAACTGGTCGCAGAATACAAGAAACAAAAGAACAAGTGATGATTTTTCTTTATAGTTTATTCTTGTTTCTTGTGTATCAGGCGCGATTCATTCTACATCTCAAGTCACCAAATATGTTTTTGAGCACCAGATATGTGTTCCGTTCGACATGCGTATTGTTCGTTCATCTGTACTTGGCTTACTTAATTTCTATCTCCTATATCTAAGCTATCACCTGGATTACCAAGAACTCCCAAGAAACCAATGGTTTCTCTCTCTCCCTCTCTCCTTCTTCCTTTCTTTCTCTCTCTCTCTCTCTCTCTCTGTATATATATATATATATATATATATATATATATATATATATATATATATTGATCAAAGCTGAAAATATCCTGTGTATGTTTACCCACTCAAAGATAATTACTAGTGATAATATCTGAGATTATGTGCATGATCTAAACCTTCTTTGAAACGTTTATCACACACGTGCGTGATTCCAATTTCCACTCTCATATGCACAACTCCATGCATTCATAGGTACACACACACACACGTATATATATATATATATATATATATATATATATATATATGTTTATATATATATATATATATATGTTTATATATATATATATATATATATATATATAGATAGATATATATATATATATATATATATATATATATATATATATATATATATAGATATATAGATATATAGATATATATATATATTTAAACACCAACACACTTAATTACATACTTATACGAATATATTGGGTTGGCGTAAAGATAATTGCAGTTTTCACCATATATCTTAAAGCATTGTATCCTAGGTTAGATGAAAGTTTTTAATCGAAAAAAGAATCTTCAGAATCTATATATTTTTGCCAACTAAAAACAAGTCCATTTATTCCAGATGCATAGGATTCTGAGGTCCGGAAACCAACTAATTTTTCGAAGGCGTTCTAAGCTGTTGCTTGGTTTTGGAAGACATTTTCTTGTAGGAAGTGGTCGAAAACTTGAAAAAAGGATTATTGTCAGTCGGAGAGATGTATGGTTAGTAAGCTAGGAATCATTTTCTTATCTAGTTCATTCAATTTCCACGTTGACATTCGCACGAAATGACACCAGGCATTGTCTTCGATAAGAATTGTTCTCTTTGATTGACCAATATTGTAAACATTGCAGTTTTTGGTGATTTCCTGGAAATACTCCGTTGCTGTGTTAGTTTTGTCAAGTTTCAAGAAGCTGTGATGGATAATTCCAATAGCCTAGACCATACTGATGTTAGTTTACTTTGGGAGATGTTTTGTGCTTCACTTTTGTCCAGCCACTGCACAAAACACGGTCAATTGTTGTACGGAATCCAATTCTTGTCACATGTTTCAATGCAATAAAAGAATGAATCGTTCCCGCCGAGCAAAAGAAGTGCAGACCAGGCATTGTGTCTACGCTTTTTTATTTTTGTCAAGAGTTTCTGCTTCTCCATTTAGGTACAAAAGTCAAAAAACTGTTGAATGCTCAACGTTTAGTTCCTCTGCAACATTTTGAGTCGTTTAGCGGGGACCTGTCTCATTCATGTCCCACAATTGAATATCGTCAGTCACAGTCTGCCCACGGGTCATCTTCTAGGCTCTACGTTTCCAAATACCCCCTCACAAAATACTTGGTTGCTATTGCAAGCACTTTCCATTGCCGTACATTCCATTTTCAACTCATAAAACACGCTTTTTCTTTGTCTTCAATTTGATAGGCGGAAACGAAATAGAATAGATATTAAAAAAAGTTCAGTTCAAATGATAGAGCTATAATTATATATATATATATATATATATATATATATATATATATATATATATATATATATATATATATATTCAACTTGATGAAGTGTGATGCTGTCCATAAGTCTTAGGGTTCGTCCTGAGATCTCAAGACCAGAGCTCATATGTCCTTGCGACAATAGTTGCGAAGACTGGAGAAAATTTCTGAGGCATCTTACCGACAAGTTCTTGTGTGTGGTATCCTCAAATTCAACTGACCCTGTGTCACACTCAGTTCTTGTAGAGGCTAGCACGAATAGGATGAAGATGGTTAAATAATAGTTCATCCTAAAATAAGCATCAAACTTTGAGAGAATATTTTTGCACAAAGCAAATATACCCTTTCTGCACCCTCTCTCTATATATGTTTATATGAATGTGCGTGTGTATGCTTGTGAGCAGCTATGTAAATCATATATATATATATATATATATATATATATATATATATATATATATATATATATATGCGTGTGCTCGTGTGTATGTGTGTGTCTTGCTTACAAATATATATTGAACAAACTCATACATAAGGAAGGAATACAAGTGTATCATATTAAAACTTGTCTGAAATTCCATGATTGCTTATGTGAAATCAATGAAAAGTACCGTTTCTTATCTGTACTACAGTCTTTTCATGCAACATGCGTACAAGGCACAGGCACATCTTAAGAGAAGAATATTTAAAAAGAAATTATTATGTGAATATTCTGATGTATTACTCTTAATTTCTTCAACATAGATATGCAAAAAATCTTAACGACTTGTTGAGAAGAAATATCTAACACTGTAGTCATTCATAGTATTACCACTGAGGTGAGTTCAATCCTCAGTTGGTTACCCATACTCGTGGCCTAGTAAAGCTTGGTAAATTGCTACATACTAAGTGTTACATATCACATTTATACTTGCGCACACATGTCACATATGCACATACATATGTAGATGACATGACAAGTAAGCATATACACAAAGTACATGTAAATGCATTCCAGAAATACATATACACTGGTATACATACCGACCGATGCGAAATTCAACAATAGTTGGTATAAACGAAAAATAGCGCCGGATATATGGGGAGACACATGGACTTTATGTAGACACGTGGCATACGCATACAGACATACCAAATTCTCACTTACATACACACACACACTCACATTTCACACATGTGATATACTTGGGTGCACACACACACACGCACGTACGCATACATATACGAAGGAGTACATAAAAGTATCTTACATGAGAACTTTGCAGCAAACATTTGTACACACATACTGTTTATAAAGATATCATACACGAATACACACATACAAAAACATACACCAGACGGACGTGCTACATGCGCTCTCCCGTACACATATTCAACTAATGCGAGCAAATACGTACACACACACTCATAGTTATGCACACATACCAGGTATGTAGGATGTATACTCACATAGATACTTGCACACACACTCACACACACATACACATATATGTTCGTGTGTGTAAATTGCACTTGTGCCGGTTTGTACATTTACAACACACATACATATATATGCGTAAAGTGCATTTGTTTACGCGTGTGTAAATACATAAACATGTGATTATGTTTCATGCGTGCACATTGTGTGGGTGCTATGACAATGTGTATACGGAGGGTTGATTGAAAGTTATTAGGCTGAGAACTTTTATGCCTCTCCGTATATGTATGTGTGTGTGCAAGTGTGTATGCGTATATGTACATTGTATGCATATACACTGTATGTTTACGCAAGTATTTGTGAAAGAATATGGGAAGTATGTCCATGTTGCATGTCTCTGCATGAGGTTTTGCGCCGTTTTGGTTTATATTCAAGGAACATCAGCAAGGCGATTATTTTTCTCGTTTTGAATCAGAATATATATTGTAAGCCATTATTATTAGTTATCAGTGTGTACACGTGTTTGTTCTTTCATTCCGGCATGTGTCTGCATGTAGAGCTTGTTTATGTGTATGTATATGCGTGTATGGTATGTGTATATGCGTCTCGATGTCGCATGTCAGTGCAAGTATGAATATTAGTATGTAGTAGGTGTGTATTTGGTATGTACATATATAATATGTTGTTAGGTTCATGTGTATGTATATATGTTTATGTTTACGTATGTGTCATATGTGTATTCATGCACGTATGTAGCATGTATTTGGTGTATGTGTGTATGTGCATGTACATATATTCGTGTGTAGTATGTGCGTGGTATGTGTTAGCTAACATAACGTATGTATGAGTATGTCTGAATATATGACATGTATGCGTAAGTAGATATGAGCATGTATTATGCACGTATGCTATATATATATATATATATATATATATATATATATATATATATATATATATATATATATATATATATATATATAGTACATTTTTCCATTGGAACTTTTTGCCTTGGTTCATTTTCGCTACGTCTCAAATCTCAGTCGCTGTATAAACGTCTGGTGTCACATGACCATAGTATAAAACAAAAATAAATTCGATGGTTATAATGAAACCGAAATTTATTTTCGTTTCATTTATTCAAAACAAGGATGATAACATCAGATCATATTCTTACAAAGGGAGTTCAAGAAAGTTTAATATTCGAAAATAAATACCCATTCTGAAACAATATTTTAGATATACTAAACGTATGATTAATTCATGACTAAAGTACAAAACAAACAATGATTTATTTTATGTAAAACTATCTATCAACTATTCTTTAATTCAATGCTTCCTTTTAATGTAACTTTCATCATCAAAAAAACATCAATATGTCTACTTCTACATCCAAAAATGAGGCCAAAATTATTCAATGACACGCACTGTTTTTAGAAAGTATCATAAAAAAACTGGAAATATCTATTATGTTTATTATCATTAAATTTATAATTTTTGGTTCGGTTGAAAAAAGCTGTGTGTATGCGAGCGTGTATTTGTGCGCGTGACACAAGATTAATGAAATAATCTTTGGGAACTATGTACTAGCCATGAATCAAAGTTGAAGTATTTAAAAATTTCTAAAAGATATCATTATATTTGTTTCGGCTCGTTTCGTTTATACTAATAAAAAAGCATGTGCTCTTGCATATATATATATATATATATATATATATATAGAGAGAGACAGACAGACAGACAGACAGACAGAGACAGACAGAGATGGAGAGAGTGGGGGATAGCTGCGGCAGCTGCGGCAGCGGGAGCGACGGTGGCGGCCTGTGGGGCCTGCAAACTGCAGGAATAATCTTAAAAAATCTATAAAAATTGAAAGGGCCGCTATTAGGCCTTGCACCGTCACTTGGCTTGGCACCCCTTCATCTGGATAATCCTAGCTATGTTTTTAAATTCACTCAAATATCGCCAGATCCACCACAAATTTAAAAAATTGAACAAAACAAAATATACTTTTTGAGAACTTTGTTTCGATACATATGTTGCAAACAAAGATGAGCATGACATTTTACCACTGCCCTACACGGAAGAACCGAACCAAGCAATGTATATTAACTTATGCATGGTTCCCCGTCTACAAAAGTGCGCTATTCCAGAGTTGGAAGAGAATGTCATACTGCAATGATAGACGGGTGTCCCACTTTACAGTGCTCAACTCTCAGCCGCAGATCATAAGAGGCTTCTCTTGATTTCCCCACGATGGTAACTGGAAACGTTGAACACAACGTCGATATAATGACAAGCATCTTTGAAAGCAGTACGCAGGAATGCAAACTGCTCATGGACATTTTCATGGTTTTATTTCCATATTTATGTACCCTCGATGTATATGAGGGGTCATACTAAATCGTGAAGGAATAAGTGGTTATACTTTGTCCCCACTATAATATTTGAAATTTTATTTTCACTAAGATATGCTTTTAAACTAAGATATGCTTTGTAAGGTTTATACTACATGGTTACCTATTGAGGTGATAAATGGGAAATTCTTTGGACAAAATACACGGAAATATGCTAATATTATTTAAACTGAGTCTGTGCAAAAATTTATGACCACTGCAAATAAATACACACACACGAATACATACATGCATGTAGACATATATCTACTCCCATATCCGTAATACATATACATGCATAATAAAACGCACAAAATCATGCACCATTGTCAGCTATTATAAGTCGACTGCTGGACAAAAGCTTTCATCGTGACGATCTGAATATATCTCAGCCATGTATTACTGACAAACTTTTGGCATCTCGCCAAACCTCTCCATACCATCTCTTCCGTCTTGAGTCTGATCTTTCCCTAGCGCGTTTACTGTCAAACGAGCAACGATCAGTTAACTTTTTACTCCCTCAGTTGCAATCCCTTCTTGTCAAGTGCCCTGCCAATCTCCATTTTCGTTGCTTAATTGTTGCGTAGTATTTTTCACTCTGGTCTTTTCACTGATCGATGTTGATTTTTTTCTATCTCTGAGAGTTATCTCCAGCGAAGCATTTCCATAGATCTTTGTGCAATTCTAAGTGGACTTTCAGTTCGTTTTGTTACTTTCCATGTTTCGTATCGGTTGGCCAGAGCTGGTATAATACATACATTGTATATTTTAGGCTTCACTCACATTGGCTTTTCAGTATGTCTCTATTCAGGTCAAATGATTTTGTCATTTCGCTTTCGCTGTCCATCCCTCAATTTACTAACCGTCCTAGGTAAATGCATGGGTCACCCTTTAGTAGATGATCGCTTCCTATTCTCATGGTATTTGGTGGACTTTATCGCTGACCATTACTTCTGCTTTTTTTCTGTTTATCTTTGATCCCACTTTTGACTTCTACATTAGGATTGAAAAAAAAACTAAATAAAATATCATATTTATGACAACATCAACATACAGAAAGTCAGAAAGATGCGCTCATACATAAATAGAAGGGAGACACTGGCAAAATGTAGGAGGTAAACACTCACACGTACGCACGCTGAGAGATGAGAGGGGGAGGCACTCACAATCAAAGTGTGACATAGACCCACACTAAGAGATAGACTTATACATGCACACACTGATATACATAGAGAGAGAGAGAGAGAGAGAGTGAGGGAGAGAGAAAGAGAGAGAAACAAAATGGACGAATAATACAGAGATAGAGGTGGAGCGAGAGATACACATACACTAAAGGAGTGATGTACACAAAACAAATAAGTGATAGATACATACACAGGCATCTACAGTAACATATGCATACAAAGAAACGGAGAAATATCAACATAGAGGAAACACACACACACACACACACACACGTACACATAACGGGGAATAAAAAAAGAAGAATATATATATCTATATATATATATATATATATATATATATATATATATATATAGAGAGAGAGAGAGAGAGAGAGAGAGAGAGAGAGAGAGAGAGAGACGCATTCACACTCAAACAAAGGAATAATCACACAGAGATATGAAGATAGAGGTGAACATACATTCACACACATTGGACACAGTACGCAAATGCGTACGGAGAAGGAAGTACACAAAAGGATGTAGACAAAGACACAAATATCGAACGTAGCATGAAAAAGTGAAGTGATCGAAATGTAGTCATTGTAGCGACCAAAAAAAAAAAATCAAATTTCTCTCTTTCCTCATTTCGCAAAAACATTCCTTAAATAAGTTAAGTAAGTTTTTAGAAATAGAAACCAGATACGTACTGACAAAAATTACATCGCTATTTCCCAAAGTAAAAGATTCTTCAGTTGCTCCTTTTGTGAATCGACGGTCATGAACAGCCAGGAAGCTTTAATCTAACACTAAACAAAATTGTCTGCTGCTTGTCCTATTCTGAAAGCTCCGTTCTAACGGTTCATAATTATTTTATTGATTGTTTCGCTAATCAAAAATTATGATTTCAATCTTTCTTTCTTAAAAACGCAAATGTATCTGAAATTGCAAGTCATTAAACCGTCACCTTACTTTTTAACTCAATACTTCTCAAAAAAAAATATTGTGGTCCAAAATTAATCCATCACGAATATTTATTTGCAATTTTGTATATCTTGAATAAATGTTATTAGATGTTGCTTTTTGGAGGTTTTTTTCAGCAAGAGAGAATGAAAGGGAGGCTTGAAATGTATCAAATTTATTACTAATATCAAAGCCAGTATGTTTGAGAGTTAATAGCATAACTAGATTAATATCTTATAGAAATATTTTAATTCATTTTGCTCTGTTATTTGTGATTGACAAATTGCAAGCCGAATGTAAGCCGAGTGTAAAACTTTCCCAGATATATTAAGA
The DNA here is from genome assembly GCA_963457665.1 of Thysanoteuthis rhombus. Classification (NCBI taxonomy): domain Eukaryota; kingdom Metazoa; phylum Mollusca; class Cephalopoda; order Oegopsida; family Thysanoteuthidae; genus Thysanoteuthis; species Thysanoteuthis major. Next base: position 41,165,512 of record OY735203.1, on the reverse strand, counting down.
GATGGTAGCTAGAAAGGCACATTAGCCAAGGTGCGTTCATAGATATATTTAAATGCAGACGTATGAAGGGTGTTAAACACACATAATCTGCTGGTTCGATGATAAGAGCTTACTATTAGCACGCATATATATATATATATATATATATATATGTGTGTGTGTGTGTGTGTGTGTGAGGATGTATGTATGTATGTGTGTTTGTTCTTGCACTGAATTGAAGACTGCGGTGTGTTCTATCGTTCCAAATACAAGTTATTTAACAGATATACGAAAATAGCACCGCAATAATTAGAATATGTGAAGATATAGACAAGATAAAAGTAGGAACAGGAATAAAGAAAAGAGATACACTATGGAAAAGTTTTTCGGGAAACTGACTCAGAGCAAAAAGGGAGTAAAAACATAGACGGAGAATATATAAACCACCTGAGATTTGCTAATCAAGCTTACATGACGCCAGAACCTTCGGAAGAATAACAAACCATGTTGGCTGATCTAAAAAGCAAGGTAGTGGGCGAGTCTTTACGAGAGGTTGATGAATACGTTTACCAAGGTCAGCTAATAAAGTTAGAGGAAGATCCCGGTGGTGAAATGGAATGAAACATAACGCTTGGCTTGGAAGCATTCGGTATGAATAGAGACATGGTGAAGACACCTTATCCGTATGCATAACACGTACGATGAATGCATAATACTAACTATGATTTACGGACGCAAAACATAGAAATTAACCAACAATTAGTAAACAAACTTAGAATTGCATAATCCCAGGGTAAAGTATATCATACAAATATTTAAGCAACAAAAATGGAGACAAGAAGAAACGACAAGTAAGGTAGAAAAGGATTAACGATTGGTGCCCATGGAATAGTAAACTAAGTAGGACCAAAAACAGACAAGAGATGGCGAGATGAGATCAAAAGGTTTGCCGTTATACCATGACAGTGGTTAGTGCAATTGCAGTCGTTATGGGGGTGAATAGGAGAAGCCTTTGTCTAGCAGTGGACATGATAACTAATGATGTTGATATATACACTTGCATACATGCACATACGTATATATGTAATTACTGAAATTGATAATATATACGTGTGAAATATATATATATATATATATATATATATATATATATATATATATATATATATATATTGATAGATAGATAGATAGATAGATAGATATAGCTAGATTGATAGATGGATTGATAGATAGATAGATAAATATAATTGGAATAAGTAATCGGTAAGTCTGGGTCGTTTGTTTCCATGGATGGGTGAACAGTTATTTAGTATTTTAGTACTGATAAGTTTTCCCCAATTCAGTACTAACAGTTTTCTCAGAGCAAATATAGGTTTTGTCTGAGCAAGTATAAGAAAAACGAGGAAAAAAATTTGAAGTGGTATTTCGATGTATGTCTTACTCATAACTTACGGAGAATGGGTCGATTCGTCCCTTTTTTTTTCTCATTGAATCAAAACCAGAAATAGATCAATCCATTCTCTTGAAAAATATATGAGACATACATGAAAATGCTGTATGGGTTTATATATATATATATATATATATGTATATATATATATATATATATATATATATATATATATATATGAGCGATAATCCCAGTTGTAAATGTTTAAACTCTATCATTGTAGCCAAGAAACGCATACGCTAAACATGTTTTTACAAGATAAGATGATTTAATTTTTGCGTTTTCCATGATTCAATGTGATTTGCACTAAAATTCATTTAGTTTCGATTCCCAAATAAAGCCCGTTTATCTGAGAAAGTGAAGAGTAAAAAAAATCTCTGAGGTGCAAATCTACGGATAGGGAATCGAGAGTCCTAAGTCTATTTGCTCTCATGAGTGAAGAATGAGAAGAGAAAACATTTGGAAATTAGCCGTGCTAACACACACACACGCAACCACACAAAGAGAATCACACATACATACAGGGAGACACAAGTGAACGCATGCATATTTGTAGATATTTTCGTGTTATTATGATTTTGTATGCGTTTGTGTGTATAAGTCCTACTTGCAGGTTGAGATAATTGGTTCTTTCATACTATCACCAAGTATCCTCAACGAATGCGCTAGTGAAATGCAATCATCCTCACTCTCTAATTCGCCTCATCCTTTGAAGACTAAGCTTGGCAACTATTTCTTGCAGTATATAAAGCACACACACACACACACACACACACACACACATATATATATATATATATATATATATATATATGTATACATATATATATATATATATGAATGTGTATATATATATATATATGTGTGTGTGTGTGTGTGTGTGTTGAACTACATTTCCTGTCAAGTTACCAACCTCTCGACGCCTACATATGATAACAAAAAATACCTGCTCATAATCAGTAGACACGAGCGAAAATCCAGTCATCCATTTTTATTTCCAACCATTCTTGCGCAGGACTAGAATGTATGAGTGTATTATCATTAGCTGGTGGGCAAAGCTCTTTCCCATCCATCTCCATTACGAGCTTAATTGCACTGATATCGGCAATTTCTTACCGGCCAAATTTCCTATCTCACCTTTCTATCATATGTCAGGTCTTTCCTGACCGTTGTCTCACGGGCACCATTCAACGTATTGTTCCGGTGGTTGCTGCTCCATTTCGCAATTTGCCCTTCCCATCGCAATTTTTGTGGCTTAATTACTTTAACGAAAACCTCATCCATGGTCCTCTCTCGGATCTATGTTGGTCTTTTTCCATCACTAAGACTTATCGTTAACATGACCTTTTTTCCATTGATCTCTTTGCTGATCTGATCTGGTTTCCGAGAGATTTTATAAGTTTTATGGTTTTACATTGGGCTTGTATTATGCAGTGATTGTACTCTCCAAGTGTAAAATATATCGACTTTTTACTATGTCTCAACACCAAATATTTTTTGGTCCTTTCAAGTTTTATCCCGTGATCTACGTATATGTATTCCTTAACTTTTGAGACTTCACCCTCAATTTCTATATTCTTTTCGTGACATTGAGCGTCAATTTTGTCTTCGTTCAGTTCATCTTCAAATCTCTCTCTCTCTCTCTCTCTCTCTCCCTCTCCTTTTATATATAGAGAATTAGGGTGATTGAGAGAAAGAGAGAGAGAGAGAGAGGAGTGAGAGGGGGAAGTGGATTGATAAATAGATATATACAAATATATTTGTAGGACTACTCGACGATTCTTGAAGTTTAAACAGCGAGTGAATCAAATGCAGTACGGACTTTACCAGCTCACATTTTCAAGCTGACTTTTTCAACCTTTCAAGCAGTACCCTGGGTGAGTAATTTTGTTTGGATGGATAAAATACCCAAAGTTTTAAAAGTTGTTGTAGATAACCACCAAGCTAGTTTTTGTCTTAGTAGATTTAACTGCAAAGTGTGGTTTTTAGTTTAGCCAACTAGAAACCTTTCAATCTCAAGGCTCCCAAGTTGTGTAGATGTTCGCCTATTAGTCCTATACCGCCTTTTTAATAAAAGACAAACAAACTCTGCCAGTCCTATCCAGGCATGTCAGAGGATGATAAGAGCCTGAGACTGAACTCGCATCCCGACCCAACTATCGATTAATACAGTAAGAAACATTTCCATCTTTTTGTCACCTACAAGTTACGGAAGAAGAACAGCACAAAACAACGTGACACCTACGAACTCTTTAATGTTGCAACAATGAAGCAGATTGAGAATTCCTGTGCATGTAGCGTGAAGACGTAAATTGTTGCAGTATGAATAGCCTGGTCTTTGATAGAACTGCGCTCAATACTGGATTACGTCACGGAGCTTACTTCAATGACCCTCGACTCCAAGAGGTTAGATAAGAAATGCTCAATAACCTATACACTTCGTGCACACAATTCAACCAAGGAAACCTTGAATTGTCCTTACTTTTCCTTGGGGTAAAACTGATAGTCAAACCTCCATTCAAGCTCTAGGTTCAACCCTGACTATGTTAAGGAAAGGAGAAGCATGCACTAGAAATCTACCTTTTCCGGAATCTGGTCAAGAGCACTCAACGGGAAAAATGAAATGTAATTCAGCTGCCTTTATTTTTCAGTATTTCACATTAAATACTGGCTTAAAACACCGATGGGGACGCACATTCGTTTCAATGACCTTGACATGTCGGGAATTCTGGGGTGATAACTTAACAGAAGAGTTAGTAAAGCAGCGAAAGCTCGAAGCTGTCGTCCGTGGTACTTGTCGGAGATTTTGTTTGGACTAGCTCTTTTTGATGACATATGAGTAAAAACACAAAAGGGAAAATGGTTCAAAATCTTCAACATCCCGCAAAAGATCACTCTACTTGACACATCAGTATGCCAGGTTATTTCATGATTAATTGCATAGCATCATTTGTCACAAAAAGGACTTCAATCCTCTTTCATACCCTGAATATTATGGGCATGGAAGAGGGACATCCGTTCCTTAAGAGGGATAAAAAGGATTGATCAGATGAAAGTGAATACAAAAAGTTTAGAAAACGTGCCTTGAGGATGAACATTGTCAATGATGATGCCGTGTGATTTATTGCTCGTATCTACCTTTACAATGAAATGATGACCAAAAACGAAGACCAAAAGGAGTACCCTAAACGATTCGTAGCTTCAAACCGAAAACAAAAGCAAACGTCATCCAAAGCTACTATGATATGGAGGATACTAATTTTTTTTTATATTTATGATCCTTTTATATATATATATATATATATATATATATATATATATATATATATATAGATAGATAGATAGATAGATAGATAGATAGATAGATAGATAGTCTAGAAAGCTTCACAGCTTTGAACACTAAACACGTTAAAAGAATGTTTCCAAAATCATTTTGAGTCATTTATTTCTCAATATCTGTCAATGCAATTTATATAATTTTCTTCGGTCTTTTCATTCTATTCTATATATGCTTCTTATGGTAAAATGACTAAATCTTTGTTCGAATAATCAGTTGTTCATCATTTAACTGTTCCGGGTATTTTAAAAGCAAAGCATATCTATCGACACATAGATGCACACACACACATGCATGTGTATATATATATTGAGAGAGACACACACATATATATTTATAGATGTATATATTATTTTAAACTTTCTTATCATTAGGTATGTATAACCATAGATAAAATCTATGAATCGATTTTCCAGAAAATTGTTCTTTCCTCTTGAAACTTCATATTTTTTAAATGGTCAAATGGAACAATCTTTAAATGTTAACTAGATTACATGGAAGTTTACGCATATTTTCATAAACCGTTTTGTGAAGAGAACTTTTCATAACCTTTACTTTTATAGACAATCTTAATATATATATATATATATATATATATATATATATATATATATATATATATATATATATATATATATATATATGATGTGTTTTGATAATAGCCTTCTGGTATCAAATATGTTTGCAATTCTGTATTTAAGTATTTAAACGTAGAATATCATGGAAATAGCTAGGGTGTGTAAGATAGTGCAATACTTCATGTTAATGAGTATATTCTTTGCCGATGCCGTCTGCCTGACAAAATTTAACTCATTAAATAATTGGTCTGCTTGCTCGTTTTCTTAACACAGAGTAAAAAGCATATGGAGGGGTTGCGAACTTTATACTTTTTTTTGTATTTTGAACTAGGTATGACGCCTGATAAGCCGGAGAATATTTTTAGATTGGCCACCTCAAAGACTTAAAGCTGATGAGAAAAGTGGATCCATTCTTTCCTAAGGACATTATTGAACACAAAGCCAACAGTTAAACTGTCTTTGGTATGGCTTTTTGATGAATTCAGTCTTGTTTGGTACAAGGCTTCCGGTGTATGGCACTCAACACTGTTGTAAAATAATGGCTCACAAACCATTACCCCTCAGTGAGCAACGACTATAGTTTTCTTACAGATAGATACGACCAAATAGGAGGAAAGGATTATAAGGATATCTTTTGTCCATCTTCCAAGTGGGAGAGCCTGCTTACCAGCATTTTGAAGCATGTGTGTCACCTGGGCTCCAACATTGACCACAAGCTCTTGAAGGGAATAGCCAACGAAGTCAACAACCAAAGGAATTTTACTATTTTGTCGGGTGAGTTCAGAACCACGCAAGGCCAAATTAGGTGGATAGATATGAGGGAAAAGTTCAACTCTCCCAGCCAGAAGACAGTCTAGCTTAGTTTGGTCCAAGACCACCTGAAGGTCAGTTAGTTATAATCGGAATGAGCTTGCCTATCATCGGGACCTAGTAAGCGCCTCCATTTTCTTTGTCATATTTTCACGTACATTCAGTCTAATAGTCGAATGGTCAATGGCCTTTTGGCACGTACTCCCTTGTCAAATCAGTCATGAACAATTGGCGTTTACCGTTGACATACGTTTCTTTGTTTGTCAACTTTCATCCACTTACTCTCAGTCATAACAATGTAATTACATGATAATATCTGAATGATCTTGCCAGACGCAGCTACTTGTATGATTAAGTGTAATTGAATTTTTGGGCGATATTCCTGGTTTCCTCAACGCATGCATTTCTATCAATTGTAAGATTGGTGTGTGGTATTCAATGGAAAGAATTGGAGACGTTTCAGTCATGAAAATTCCGTAATCTGCAAGGGATAACACCGACGATGGGAATGTCAGTCCAAATCAAGAAATGAAAAAAAAAATTCTCTCTGGATTGATTACGTTATCAAAATTGGATTTTGCATCTAAATCAATGTTACGTGCAGGAAAAGTTAGTCGAAAAATCTCATTATAACTCTCACTTTTTCTCAGATGTTCAATCCAACTTCTTTTTCATTTCCATTTGCCATATCAAAGGTCAGTCTTTAATGAAAAATGGATATTTATCAACTTTACCTTGCAATCAGATTATGAGGTTTGAAAAAAGGAGGGTTAAGTTTACCAAATTATGACATGTCAATTTATCTGATATCTAACAACACTATCATTCAATATTATTTAAGGAAAATATCCTCTACAGAAAAAATATAGCAAATTATCGAAGTCAGCACGGAAGGTTTTAAATAAGCTACTGTGTGTTTGTTGATACGAATTACAATTATCCTAAAGTTGCTGAAATATGAAAATTTATTTCACAATAAAAATTATTCTGACATCTCGGCAATTTTCGTGTTTTTCTCTTCCTTTTATACAACATCTTTTTCGTATAACTTATGATGACTATGCAAATCCAAAAAAAAAGGAACGGTAGGTGTTTTATCAATTTATTCAGAATAGTTAAAATAGTTTCGATAACTTCAACGTTATTCCAAATCGTATAAACATTTCGAGGGCATGTTTAATCGTTGAAGCAGAAGATTAGCTCAAGAACTTCCACTTTTAGTTGTTGCATCGCGTGTATGATATAATTGTAAACATAATTATTGCTTTTTCTGTATTTATTCATACTCATCACATTACGTTTCCATCCTATAGCCTCTGCCAGGGCATACAATATGTAAAAAGATATAAGGATATTTTTCAACAGATTGAGAAGGTGAACAAACGATGTAGGTCGAAATGTTGACGAAAATGTATTTAGCTGGTCGGTATATTAGCCATCACATATTTCTCTTCAAATTATACTATAAATAAATATACTTCCAGGCTACACTGTTTATTACAAATGGCTACACACGCCTTAAAACTGTACATAGCTAAAGGAAACGAATAGAGGTGAAGGAGTTTTTGCTGCAGCAATCATCTGCGTAGAAGGGTCTATTATTTAAGGAATTGGCATTTGGGGAGCTACATTTTCAAATGGTCTAAAATACTGGCATCAGCAGGGGAGAATACGCAATCATAAGCACACATACATGCACGTGCACGGACTCGAAGGTGTGTGCGAGCACACACTCAAGTACACACAGGCACACACACACACACAAACACACCGAATAATTTGTTGCAAGAAAGTTCCTCGCAGCGAATTGATTCGTTGCGTATCATAGACAAAACTTCAAAAGAGGCATAATGAATGAATATAGCATCGAAGAGAATATTATTCAGAATTTCCCACCAATGATTAAGAGACTATGCTCATATTTTGATAAAAAATACTTTATACTGGCAATAATATCCATCGCTGCCTAGGGTTAAATTACTGCTAACATAAGAACGATGTTTTGATTTCCTCCATTCCGATTTTGACTCTATGGGTGAGGACAAGTTCCTTTTTGATTTTGTTCCACTAGAAGTGGAAATGAATCCCCCTCAATTTTGATCTCTTGAAACTGGAAAAAAAGTTCTGCCACCACGTTCATTTCAGCAAATGGGAAAAAAGTCCACTACCTGAATCAAACCCCAGATATAAAAAAATATTCCCCTGATTATGACCACTAAAAGTGAAGAAAAACCAACCCTCGATTTTGATCCATAAATGCTAGAAGAGTTCCACCATTACAATTTTAACCACTTGAAGGGAAAAGGTTTCTTTCGATTTTGATCCCTAAAAATGAAAAAAAAAGTGCAGAATATTTTTCATGTTCAAGGGTTTTGACCATAACAAATAGATAAAAAGTTTCCTTCGATTTTGATCCACCCTAAAGTGAACAAAACTACTTCTCCCTCGATTTTGAACTTAAACATTGGAAAAAATCCTAGTACAGTAATACCTCAAAAGATGATAAGAACAACTTTCCCTTCGCTTTTGACCCTTTAAAAAAATGGAAAAAAAGCCTTTTTTATTTTATTTTATTTTTTGTCAAATCTCAGACTTTTAGTCGAAAGAATCTCACTTGATTTTGACCCTTAAAGTGAGAAAAAAGTAACCTCGATTTTTAACCTTGGAAATGAAAAGAGAACTGTTCTTAGAATCCGATCCCTAAAGCTCTGTCGATTTTTATACCTTTGCATGTAAAAAAAATGGTTATCCCATAATTAGGGAGAAAATTTCCCTCGATTTTGATCCAAATAGTTGAAGAAAATCTCCTTCGGTGATTTTAAGCCATGCCATTGAAAATAAATCTTCCCCCTCGATTTTGACCCCTAAAATGAGAGAAATTGTTACAATATTTCGATGGCCAAAATTGTAATAAACTCTCTTTCTTTTGACCCCCAAAAGTGAAAAAAAAAATTCCCCTTCACATGAATAATCCCGAATACCCAAATCTCATGTTTTGGAAAATGATTTACCGACGAAGTAAATGATTCCGCAGCACAGTTGCATTGCAAATTAAAAAAACTTACCCCAAAACACTGTCGTCTGAAGATAAAATCATGTAAAAAAATATATCCCAGGATAATTCTGAATGTAATAAGTGTTCTAAGATGACATCACAGCGTTTTCACATTTAAAACATAAACTAACCAGTTCAGCATAATATACTTGTAGGATTGGATAATTATCCCCAGATGCGATGTACTGTTTGGGAGGAGAAGGGGAACATTGTCACAAACTTTCAAAAATATAAGTATAGATAATTATCTATTTTTTGTGTGTGTGTGTTATTGCTCTTCTCCAAAATCAATAATATTTCTGCCTTTACAGGAGTTATCTGTTACTCCATCTATCCGTCTAATATATCACATGATATCTGTGTATAATTAAGATTTCATAGTCTTTCCAACTATACACACACACACACACACACATATATATATATATAAATATATATATATATATATATATGTATATATATATATATATATATATACATATATGTTTGTGTGCACTTGTCTGTGAGTGAGCGTACACTCGCTCACATATGCTCGAAAGCGTTTCCGTGTACGCGTGTTTATCTATGAGTGCATGTGTTAGAGTATGTGCAGGCGCCCGTGTATTTGTATAAGTGTATCTTTTCAGTTTGTGTGCATATACTTATGTATGCACTTGCACGCTAACCATACACATATAGATCGTTCGCTGTAATTTCTTTTTATCAATGAAAATTGTACTCTCTTCAAAAATTCATGCAGATTATTAAGTTTTAGAGAGACTGTGAGAACATCCATGCGTTTGGTTTCGTAGCAAAGCCCAAACCGGGGAAACTGACTCACTGTTATAAGTACTGAGTAGAGGAGAAAAAGTGAAAAAATTGGATTTCAAACTGAAACAAAAGATCTCTTTCAGGGCTGATATAGTTTGTTTTTTTTTTTGAAAATATCTCTTTCGTATGTATTTTTGTCGGTGCCTGTTTCTGTTATTTCTCTATACGGATTCTATCTATCAACGTCTTCATCGACACATAAAATTGATTACCATAAGTGCTTTTTTTGTTTTAATTTCTACAGTCAAAACTGCTTAATTAAATTCGTTCTAATTAAAGATAACAGCAATGTATAAAAAGAATTGAATAAAATGAATTAAAACTGGAGAACAAAAATAAAGAAAGGTCAGTCATCTATTATCAGTAATGAGCTCTTTTGGCTTCGAATTAGCTTTTGTTTTAAAAACCTTTATTTTTTACTTTTTATAAGCTTTCAAAGTGTTAGCAGAGACGTCTTCTGTGAAAATTTCCGCGTTGACAGTGTTGTGCTCGTCGCGATACGAATAGGAAGAAAACTCTCCGCAAGAAGAAGAGGAGAGGGAAGTGAAAACTTTAAATTGAAAGGAAACTTTATCCGAATTCACTTTTCCATGTTTGAAGTTTAAGTAAAGGAAAAAGTCAGTGCAAAAAGAATTGTGAATAGCTATCCATTTCGATCTACAATTAACGCGAAGCGCTGAGATACAAATAGATTTTTAAAAAATATGCTCAGGAAGTTTATCGACTTCTCTTGATCGGGGACAACTTAGAAAGTAAAATTTACTTTTTTATTTTTGCTAATGGAAGGACAATTACTGATATAACAACTTTTCTTCCCCTTTCATTACTGTCATTACAACAGCTTAATAATTCCAATAATACTAATACTACTAATATTATTACAAATAATATCAATAATTTGAGATGAAAACGTCAGCTATTAGAGGAGCAAAGGTAGCAAAAGAGCTGAGAAGGTGTCCATTACTTGAAGTGGATTTGATTGATTTGGTATTATGAAAAAGATTGGGATTTGGCCATGCAGTCCGATTTCCTATGTACAAACGATAAAACTATCACATGGATTTTTTTAAAAAAGTGAAATTCTTGGAAACCAAGAAATTCAAGCGTATTATCCAATCCAGACCTGGAGATCAGATTAGGAAAAAAAATATGAGATAGTTGATGTCGCTGTTCACAGGATGAAGTGAAAGAAAGTGAAAATCATGAAAATATTTGGACATTACAAGAAAACTAATTATATTATGAAACATGAAGGTGACAATTATGCTCATAATTTTGACTTGCTTGGAACAGTTTTTAGGTGCCTCTCTCAGTGGTAAGAAAAAGCTTAGAATCTATGAAAAATCAAGAACATCTCGAAGATTTCTCTATTAAGTAAGCGAGTATACTGATAAAATAACAGGAGGTTTGAGGAATAATGCTGGAAATTGATCTCCAGTAAAAGCAAAGAGTTATTATTTCAGTGAAAACCACGGATGATGATGATGATGATGATGATGATGATGATGGTGGTGGTGGTGGTGGTGGTGGTGGTGATGGTGGTGGTGATAGAAAATTCCCTGAAATAGTGGCTCGTATTTCAGCAAAATGCCCAAAACTCGTTGGGCGGGAAAATAAAATATGAAGACACAATAAAGTTGCCAAAACTGTACATTTAAAGCTATGCCAAAAATTTAGATTTAAATTTGTGATTTAAATTGTGAAGACACAAACATGCAACAGAGTACGAAGTATGAAATACTATGGGACTTCATAATCCATAGAAATCATCAGATTGAACATAAAAGACTAGATAGATCATAACCATAGTGGTAGATTATAATTAAAAGGAGTGCTTGATCATTGACGTAGCCTGAAGATACGTTACTTAATTATGTGTACGTATGAGGGCGTAAAAGAATAACCCTCCTCAGACGCCGAAAGAATGACAGAAAAAAGTATTTATTAACAAGATAAGGGGTGCTCGTTTGGAATCCCAGCAGAGAGATAGGCATCCACAACCATCTTATTAAAGGCATAAGATATCGATACAGAAAATTACCCTTATCTATAAGTTAGGGGGGCCAACATTGGTCACCAGAATAGCAGATGAGTAGAGCAGTCGGTAACTGTCTGTACAAAGACTGATTGATCCCCCCTCTCTCTCTCTCTCTCTCTCTCTCTCTCCTTCTCTCTACGAATGAGGATTTTGTTTTGCCTTCAAAGAAATACTATCGATGAATTTACAGACAGACGTAGTAAATAAGAATAAACTTTCTATTATTAATCTTGACTCTTCTGTTTCTCCTCTTGCTACAGCCACGGTGCGTATGCATGCAATGAATTGCATCACGGTATATGGTCAAAATCACGTATCTTTTTTAATTGCAGATGAATCGACTTAGATATGACTACAAAAAACAAAACAAATAGAGAAACTGATTGGCACCTAATAGTGACCGAGCCCTGAAAACAGTCCTGAGGTATTTTAGCAAAGACATTGGAGAAACTAAGGACCCAGGAAAGGACTGACACTATCCAGCTGACAACATTGCTGAAACTAACTACAATACAATAGTTGCTGTCACTTGATCTCTAATTGGATCCAGCAGTCGCTATTAGGATGAATATTCAAGCAGTAAAAGTAATGGTTATATTGTTCAAGACTGTGTTGAATCAGCTATCAAAGGAATCACCTACTAAAGAAAGCAAAATGATTATAGACTAGTTATGACATATGATATCGTAGAACAGAAAAGAGACAGGATCAATAAGCTAAAAGCGATTATTAAAAATGCAAAAGGTGATAGGGGGAACACACTGTCAATCGGTAAAGGATAACAGATGAGTCTGTCTGTGTCATCTGATTTTGGCTGCTGGCAATATAACTCCAACTACTAATAATGTTTCATCGTGTTTCCAAGCAAAGACAATGGTCTAGGCTGGTAATTCGAGCTGTGAGAATAAAAATAGCTTTATTTAGTCAAAATTGCTTAGTTTCCTTTTAAAATCCCATGATTGTTTTTTTTTAATGATTTCTGCATCTGGATTTAGCAAATAGCTTAATAGCCTTTCCATTGCAACATTTTCAAGCATAAACAGTGTTGAAACGGAATAATGCAGAGTTTTATACAAGACTGAAGTCGTCTTTTTCTCAACCTGGTTGTCTGTGCCTCTCAAAACTACTGAAATGTTCGGTTTATAATGAATTCCAAGCTTGAAACACGAGAAAATTATTGCTGTTCACTTTAAAACAAATACAGTGAGAAAGTATTAAAAACCATTTCTCCTGTATAGTGTTCAATCATCATGGGGTGCCCGACGATCATGCCCTCATACCAGACAAAATCGATTGTATTTTAGTTGGAGTTATATTGCCAGCAGCTGAAATCAGATGACACGAACAGACTCATCCGTTATCCTTTACCGAATGGCAGTGTGTTCCTCCCGATCATTTTTTGCACTTTTAATTCTCGCTTTTGGCTTATTGATTGTTCTGCGACAATTTGTTTTGCACGAAATTATTTTAAAGGTAGCATGGCTTCTTACAAATAGAACAGAAAACACCAAGTTCAACCCTTCAACTCCTTTTTTTGGCTGGAAAACAAAATCAATATCCATCTAAAATTGATATTTGGCGACCAATTACTTTTTGGGTGAGCACCACCTGTCCTATTCTTGGTATTCTCAAATTAACGTCACATACAAATTTAACTTCAAAACAGTAATTATTAGGCTGAAATACAGATCATAACGGTCACAAACTAGTTCTACCCCAAAAGATCTTCACTGATATCATAGGTAGACATTGATCCTATCTGCCCCTCTATTTGACCTCAAAAACAGGTTTGAACCTCATGGCAAACTCAGTATCCTACACCATAGTGCTAAATATTCTCAAAATGAAGAGCTGTTGTTCGCTGTACCTCTTGATGACTTCCAATGACCTCTGTCTTCTGGGTTTTTTATGCAAAAGATTATGTCAAAGAACCTTGTTGTTTTATCATGATGTTGGCACATATATACAAACATTCAAACAGAAGCGTCCGATATGAATATGAATAAAAGCCCAATGTATATACGTTGACACCATATTTTATTTTTCAAGTACATTGACTTTTGATATGATCAGTGCTTTTCCCCATCTTGATAACTAAATATCTCTGTATGAGAACTTCATTAAGTCCTTAAGTTATTTTTCACGGTCGGTCAGACATAAAGATAGAGTATAGGGGCACTCGGTGGAGAACTAACTCACTGAAGTAGCGAATTTTGTTGTGAGACGATTTTACTCGCTATCTCCCTACCGTGAGTGTCCAACTTGGTATGAAACAAGGCTTGAGCCAATGAAACATTTACAATGACGACTTGTTGGTCTGCGAAATGAGCCTCACGTCTCAGGAGGCATTTGCAATTCGATCTTCTTGAGCCCAAAATTGAAACTTAAACATCGAGGCTTGAAGTTCTTTGCTCATGTTATACGTCAAGCTGCGAAAAAAGCAGAATAAAATAAGTTGGAACCTGATCATGCTTTAGTTGGAACTCGCCCCCAGAGTTTACAATGAAGCGTGGATATTTGGAAGCTCCAGGTATGATTCAATTACAAAGATACAATAGTTGAGTTTGCAAAAAGTGAACTGATACTATGAGGGACTCACACACTCACACACACACTCACACACACACACACACACACACACACACACATATACACACACATATATATATACATAGAGAGAGAGAGAGAGTAAGTTAGTAAGTAAGTAAGTGAGAGAGTGAGAGAAAGTGAGTGAGTGAAAGTGAGGAAGGCAAAGAAGGTGATTTAACAAGTGCCCTGGGGACAAAGGGATGATCTCCAATACAATGGCTCCATGATATAGACCCATTCTACGATTTTAGTTGTACTTTCTTTTCTTCTAAGTCCCGCCTACTCTTCATCTGAATCATTTCTCCCTTTTCTTCGAATGTTGTACATTTGTAGATTCTTCATTTATTCGTTTCTTTCCCAACTCGTTTCATCCGTTGATTCTCTTTTTCTTATTTTTTTCCATTTCGCGTCTTCCTACGGTTAACATCTTTTACTAAATGCAAGATTGATTACTTTTTTGCTTCTTCAACTCCAACTGCGTGAAGTTGCACGTCTTTGACGAATTCCTCGATCACAATCTCAGAGAGAAGAGGGTAACATTTTATGGAGAAAAGCTAAAAAAAGGAACTAAGCAAAAAACGACAAGCGAGAATGACAAATAAAAACTGGGAAGAATGAAAATGCATGAATTTGCTGTTTCGTGTCTTCTGATGGCCATTGTCAAATCGATAACCGCCGGTCGCATGCAAGCATGCTTTAAAATTAACTCCACCAGCGGCAAGATGCTGCCGGGTCCACCCCCGGCATCGAAAGATATTTTCTTGTATCACCTGAACTTGACCGATGCGCAGCTGAGGAACAAGTAATTGCTGTCGTAGCGTTGTGCGACTGCTTGTCTCAATCGGGAGTTTAGGACCCAGTTGATATTCTCCTTTTACATGATCATTTAATTGATACTATGAGTAGAGGGCACGTTATTAGGTCGAGGGGCATTTATCCCTCTGTAACAAGTTGACTCAGGGTGGGAAATTCCCAAGGTTTCAAAAAACAAGATGTAATTTAAAAAAAAAAGCCCACTGGGAAGACGAATAAGCTGATCTGGAAAACAAGTTTAACACTTAAATGGATATGAAAAAAATATGTCTTAAAAATTAAACTCTTGATAGTGGGTGTTATTTGCAGATTTTTTTTTCTGTCTTAGAAAATAAGGATATTTAAGATTTCATGAAAATTATTGCAAACTAAACCAGGGGCCTGTGAAGGTAAGTACTGCCCGAGGCCGGAGGAATTGGGGCTAGCATTTTCAAATAAATGTACTTGTAAGTATTCCGAAATGCGATGGTAAACGTGGATCTACAAGTGCATTTGTCGTGGGGGAATTCATTCCAGACATGTCATACTATTAGGTATAGTTCGGAGGAATTGGGGGAAAAGTACCTCATTACATAAATCAGAATGGCCTCTATTCTTCAAATAGGTAAAACATGAGAGCTTAAAAATGAAATGACTCTTACCATAAGAATAATCTTTGAATCATTCAATCTGTATCTGTTGAGCATGAAAAGTTAGGACGAAAACATGAAGCTAGGTAAGTAGCATTTTTGAAGGGAATTACAAGTGCACAGTCCTATTTCATTAAATTGATTCTTGATGAGAGAATATATGCACGAGTATCAAAAGAAAAAGGAGATTTATCAGTTCTTCAGGGTTATACCTCACAATACTGCACATCAGAGTTTACAGCAAGAGCCGTGGTAATAATTGATAGCATTTCTCGTGAAAATTTTAACTACACACTGATATTTCGTTGGACTGTATCACGTCATGGAGATAATTACGTTTGGATATCGTTCAAAGGGAGGGTTCTACGATTTTTTCAACGATGTAACCCACATACTTCAGATGATGCTGCCGAAATTATGAAGAAGTAGCATTGTTCCAAAAAATTCCAAGGACGTAGCCCTACTTCTTTGAATTTTGGAATTAATTACCAATAAAAATACACACACACACGCATATATATATATATATATATATATATATATATATATATATATATATATATATATATATATATATATATATATATATATATATATATATATAGGAAGGATTTGTTCGAATTATACCTCTTGAAATACTTTAATGAATCAATGGCAAGATTAGATTAAATATGTTTTTTGGTGGTGGTCATATTGTTTTATGCAATGAAGTAGTTTTCCCCCAATGTTTTTTTCCCGGGAACATCTTTTTTTCTCTCAAAATAGACATTCTGAGGACAATTTCTCTACTATACATAAAGAGTCATTGAGGGAGTGAAGACCTATTTTATATGTCGGAAATGACTGAGATAAATCCCGACCACGAGCCAAACGCATCCACAGTTAACGTTTACCATTGTATATCTGAATACCAACGTGTATACCTATTTGAAAAAAAATAGTACCGATTTTTCCAGCCTCAGATTGTAATTATCTTCACGAGGCCCCGTTCTCAGCGTTTCCGATGAATTATTCTTTTGAATTTTCAAAAATTCTCCGGCTTACTGATCATCATTTATTGATATTTGTTTTCGAAGTTCCTTCTCCTTGATGTATTCGTCTTGCTGACTTAAAAATAGTCAGCGGTTGGAAACACACTGGGATGAAGTGGATCCACCTCCCTGTTCTTCATGATATGTCATTCCCTCCGCGCATCACAACATATTCATGCCCTGAGGGGATCCCACTCTCTGTTTTGGATTCGGAGTTTTCCGTCTCATAAAATGAAGGCGAACAATGGATAGCGAGCCATGTAAGCCATGCCATTCACCCGTAAGTAGAGGAAGGAGAGATGGATTCATGCCTTTCTAAATCAGTTTCAGCAACGTTATCATTGGATCATTTTCACAAGTAGACTCTCCATGCCACGTTTATTGTCCTCTTGCAAATTCCTGTCTGCAATGATTGTAGATCATTTCAAAAGAAGCTTCAATCTTTTGCTATGTCTGAATCCTGAATTACTGAATTTTCGTCTGACTTTTTTTTTTTGTGAATATTATTCCCTGTTTCTGCTTCCAGACGAACATTGGACTGGATGAAGTTTTTGCCCCCTTTTCATCACGATCCGACTTCGGGTCTAGCACCTTTATTTTTTGCCACGTAATTATCAAGATCATACAAGAGAATTATAACTGCCTAACATTGATTGATATTTTCACCTATTACACATTGAGATGGGCCTAGATTAAATAATTGTACGACGCATGAAATCGGACAACTTTGGTCTCTTTCCGACACTGTGGAAACTTGACACTGTTTTTAACAACAGAAACTGATTGATTAAAATGTGTAACTTTCATAAAATGTCAATTGTCAGTGAGTTCAAAGTTCAGTTGCGTGATCACAGCTGAACATTTTTATGATTGTATTGTGTCTATAAGATGCCCTATTACGAAATCTAATCAATCAATTCCAGATAACAATGAAATTAATCAAAGCTCTGATCTACCTTTTTTAATCTTTTTTTTTAATTTTGTGCACTATACATTCATGAAAGCAATGTGAGGACCTTACGAAGACCATCTGGCAAGGGGTCTGCAACATTCATATTTTTTCTCCAATAAACTTGCGTTCGAGATTGTCAGAGTGAACTGATATTTGAAACTGGTGACCTCCGGACTAAAACACAACTATTGTATACATTGAACTATAAAAAGCACCCTTATGCTGGCTATGGCTTCATCTGTTCCTGTTTATAAAAATGACCCCAACCATTCGTGAGCAGAGACTCAAAAACAGCCCAAACTGGCTTTAAGTATCCTATGATATTAGAATATATCGATATAATTGAAAAGAAATCCCTGAAAAAAAATATTATTACTAAATTTATGCAAATAAGTTGACCCCAGCTTTTTTGTTTTTCTTTTGTTTTTGTTTTTGTTTTTTGATTTTTTAAAATTCATTTATTAATGTAACTGTTGGAATATAATGAAATGTTTGGTTAATCAAGTTAATTTTGACGTTAACATGACCATTAAAGACCAGACGAACGTCGATGTGTTGCCATGGCTTATTGTTTTTTTCCCTATCCCATGAGACGCTGTGCTGCTTTGTATAGTCATGTCCAAAGGTCCCAGGATTCGTCCTGAGACCAGAAGACTGGCACACATGTCTTTGCGATAATACTTGCTGGGACTAAAGAGAATTTTGTGGTTATAGCCAACTCACACATTCGTGTGTGTGGTATCTTCATATTAAACCAACCTTGTGTCACACTTTGTTCCCGTTAGGGATCGAACAAATATGTTAGCTGTGTTATGAATTAAAATTTCTGATTTTCATCGAAAGTTATGACATTCTTAGTGATTACACGAGTTATGATACTACCACAACAAGGTGGAGCCGAAGTTGTGGCTTCCTACTTTTGAATTAGCAGTTTTGTTGCGCAAACTTTTGCATAATATTAGAGAAATTCAAAAAGTGTCTCTGATATTTAATCAGCGTGTCATTGGCTTAGCAATCTATCAACTGTAGTAATTTTTTTACTATCCCTAACAAGCACTAAGAGAATTTTAATTTAAGAAAAAAGGACTTCCAAGTTTATTTACGGAAATAAACATCAGACAGTATGTTAACCCTTAAAGTTCTCGTCTCGTTCGATACCGAAAATAGAGTCTTTTCGCAAAGATAATCACTTACAATTAAAAACGGATTCATTGAGATAAAATAACTGGTATGAAATCAAGCCAAAATATAGGACAAACTTTAATATCGCGACTTGAACAGGATTTATGGTGGAAAAGTTTTTGATTGATCTTGGCGGGATTCAAAGGGAATTTTCTTGATTTGGAATTGTTGCAGACTGGACAAACTCTTACCATGATAGGGTGCAGTTGGCTTGTTTGAACGACACATTAGAAGAGAAAATTGCTTTTCATGCGCAAGCTGGAATCTTTCTACATGACAATGCTCGTTCCATGTTGTATATGCAACACCGAAGAAAACCATGTAGGTTGGATGGGAATCATCTGAACATGCTTTATATATTCTTCACTTCACCTTCAGTCTATGTTCTTCTGTTCAACAGAATACTCATCGAATCAATAGAGAATTCAGCTGAAAGGAAGGGCGAGATCATAGAAATTCGGAGAAATACTTTGATGAGTAAGTTATAAATCATAATGTATTCATGTGGAAAAAAAAAGACTTTTTTATTGTTCTGACAACACCTACTTCAAACTGAGATATATATATATATATATATATATATATAGAGAGAGAGAGAGAGACAGAGACAGAGACAGAGACAGAGAGAGGGAGGGAGAAGTGTATACATATATGTGTGTGTTTTTGTAAGAGAGAGTCAGAGATTTTACTGTGGTAGGATATATAATTATTTTATATTGATGTGTATACATATCCAGGTGAATATATACGCACACATACATACACATATACACACACATATTCCTTACATACATATATATATATATATATATATATATATATATATGTCTTTGCATAATTTCGTTCATCGATTTATATGCGCATTTGTGTGAGTGAAATATGTATTTATATATATGTTTGTATGCATGGGTGGGTGTGCCTGCATATTGTTTCACAATGGTTTCTTCTGTTATTTATCAATATATGCAAGTGTGTTTGTTTGTGTTTGAGTGTGTGCATGTGTGTGTGTGCATGTATATATCAATATATATCACTGTGTTTTTTTATGTATATTGATGTATGTCACCATCTGTGTGTCTGTGTTTTCTTGGCAAGTGTGTTTGTGCACCCGTTCAGTCATGTGCGTGTGTGCGTGCGTGTGAATTGTCGAGTGAGAGGGAAAGTAGATTTTCTTCCATTCTTCAGCCGGAAAGTGCCGTTTCCGTATTGGGGTCACGCCCGGGTAGTGGACAGCAGGGATTTTTTTCACACACTTCTTTCCCTGATGGATGACGTCAGAGCGTTCCCAAGATGGCGGCTGAAGGATAGGCGCGTGATAAATAGCATAAAATCGACATGATATATCGCAAAACAAACAAGAGACTCTCAGTGTGAAAGAAAGAAAAAGGCGAAACGAAGAGGCTATGACAACATTAACAGACTTAAGTAAAAGTATAAACAAAAAAAACAATAAAAATTGTTTCAAATGTCTTTGGTCAGTTAACAGCTTTAGAACCCTTACACGAAAATAAAATAAAAAGAGGAGAAAGATGGTGATATTTAGGCGTTATCCTGATGACTAAGGTATAAGCCAGGACAAAAAAGGTTTTAGCGCGATAATTGTTTGTTTTTTTTTTGTTGTTTTTCATTGTTCATATATATATATATATATTTTTGATAATTTTTCACACGATTTTTAGCAAGGTTTCATGTTCACGTAACGTACATGCGGTTCATATCTATCTTGTTCAGCATTCTTTATCAATCAAGCAAAAATATTTCATATTTTGGGAACACATGAACACACACACATAAAATGCTAAATCGGTATATACACACATTAATGTTTTACACACTAATGTATCTATGCACTCTCTCTGTTTTAGTTCTCTCACACATATAAGTACGCATTAAAACTCATATAAAAGAAAACATTTGATCTACTTGATAGATATATAGAAATTCTGGTACATATATATATATATATACATATATATATATATATATATACATATATATATATGTATATGTATGTATGTATGTATGTATGTATAAATTGATAGAAATATATTTCTAGATTTATTTGTATATACGTGATGGTTTGCCTAATAGTTAACAGCACAAAAATGATATTCATCTATCGCTACTCTAGTACATACGTGTAAAAGTTGATATTGATAGATAGATACTCATCTATTTGAAATATATTCAATGAAACGGTGTGTCACACAAACAAGAATGAGTGGTTGCATGGCACACGGCTAACGAAGAAGACACACTTTTTTCATGTTCCCTTAAGTGTATTAAGGTAGTCTCGTAATATAGCTAGCTTTTTTTCAGTTTGAGGTTACATTCCGTAAGGAATTTGCGAAGTAATCTTGCTGGAACGTAACGTTGCCAATAACATTCACCCAAACTCAATCCTGTCAAGATCGGGAAGCCCCATGAAGAAGAAAGTTGGAAATGTCCTCTCGGGAGTACTAATTAAAAACCCAGCTGTATTGGCAATATATGACGTGAAGGTTAGAAAACTATTGTGCGAATCAAAAGACAAAAAACGAACACCTACAAATACCTTTCCTTCTTTAAAAACTGCTGCAAGGTTTTGGTAGATATCATCTTTAAATATTGATTGTACTTTGTATTGTTTTAGCTGAAATCGTTTATATCATGAAATACTCTTCAATGTTAGTACAAGTATTCACAGACACAATATATATATATATATATATATATATATATATATATATATATATATATATATATATATATATATATACGTGTTTGAGTGTATAGCTACCTATAATTTGGACCCTAAAATTCATAAATCCAACTACATATGAGTTACACCGATAAGAATATACGGAACCAATTATATATATATATATATATATATATATATATATATATATATATATATATATATTATTGTGTCGTCCACAGACAGCTGTTTCGATGAATTACATCTCTTCAGTGTGGCTATAGACTTTCCACTATCCCATCAAGTACCGCGAGGCAGAATTGAAACCTTCATTTCGGACCGGTAGGCTGATATCTTACCTCTTGACTTCGAAACTGAACAGGCTGAATTTAAGCCGTATATTTCAAATTACACAGGAATCCCTCATCCACTAGAGTGCTCAATTCCTATAGAAGAGCATTGCATAAGGTTACAGTGGATGAGTTACCTCACTTAAAGAGTGCTCAACCCTGGATAGAGGAGCATTGATATATATATATATATATATATATATATATATATATATATATATATATATATATATATATATATTCACATATAATATGAACTATATATATATATATATATATATATATATATATATATATATATATAGTTCATATTATACATATATGTATTTATTATCGAAACAAAGTGTGTAAAAATCAATAAAGTATCCTTCGATTTCAGAGCTGGTATTTTAAAATGCTGTCAACATGACTAAGCGCAAATGATGTTATCGGCACACAACATAATTTATAGTCGAAAAATCAAGAATTAGTGTGAACACCATGAAATATAAGCATCAATCATAGAAAAAAATCAAACTTGACACACAATGAACTGTTCCTGATCGAACGTGCTAGAGTTCACATATTTTAGAACGGTGGAAAGTGTTTACTTAGTTTCCATCTGGTTTTGAAACACCGTGTCAATAAACCAGAAAAGCTGTGATAAACAAAAACAAACAAAAACAAAACAAGCCCTGTCCGTTGTTTTTGGAAAAAAATGTATTTGAAAGAAAAATGCTGGCTAGCATGTGTATGTGTGTGTGACAACCATAAAGAAATTAGAGTTGGATTTATACTTTGTTCATCTCTGGTGTATACATATATGTTCCATAATGCTGAGAATATGCATATCAGTAGACTGAACACTCTATGTCCAACAGAATGTAATAATAATATACATATGTAAAAATTTGTTTGCGATTGCAGGGTGTAGAAAGGTGAGCAATATAAGAGCGTTCTTCGATCTCTGCCTTGCTACGAGCAATGTTCGCTCAGGCTCAGATGGTAAGAACGGGGGCTGCGTTTACGCTGCTCCCTTGGGTTCAAGCCCCACACAGCACTCATTTTTCTGTATTCCTGTATGCTATTTGGGTAACACTTGTATTGTACTTGATATAATCGCCACTCTTCTTATATATATTCTGGGTTGATCACTCATTAAGTGAGGTCAATCGTTCATTGTAAGCATTGTGCAATGCTCTTTCATAGGAATAGAGCGCTCTAGTGAATGGGGGATTCAAGCAAAAATAGAATTCATCGCTTAAATTCAGCCTTACTGACCGTCCAGTGCTGTGTCTCTGCGGTAGGATACTGGCCTCGGGGTCAGAAGCGAAGGTTTCCATTCTGCCTCGTGGTACTGGATGGTATAACGGATTGTCTATAGCCACACTGAGGAGTTGAAATACAACGAAACAGCAGTTTGTAGATGATACAATAATTATATATCTCTTTAAGTGAGGTAACTCATCCACTGTAAGCTTATGCAATGCTCTTTTATAAGAATTGAGCACCCTGGTGGATGAAGGATTTTTGTGAAATTTAAAAATATATCGCTTAAATTCAGGCTTATTGCCTGTCCAGTTCTGCAGTCCAGAGGTAGGATATCGGCCTACAGGTCTGAAGTGAAGGTTTCAATTCTGCTTCGTGGTACTGGTTTAGATAATGGAAAGTCTATAGTCAAACTGAAGAGATGCAATACAATAGATGATAATAATTATATATATATATGATAATATTCACACGTCCAGCTTTGAAAGTCGTGCTTAAAAATTTCGTTGATTTATGCCGGAGATAAATCGACCTTCGAATATCAAAAACTCTGGAGTTATCATAGCATCAACAAGAATGGCCTAAACTGATATGTGAAACTCACATTCTCCTCCTGTATATATCATACAAAAGTTGCTGTCGTCATCTTCAGTCACAACGGAAGGTGTAGTCTTCTTCAGTCGGAGTGAAAGTTGTGGGGTTTGTCACTGTATCAGCCAGTCCTGTTTTAATTCAACTTGGAAACTGAGTTTCCCTTCCCAGTTGATTTGATATCATCATAAGTCATTATCATTCTTTTAACGTCAATCGTTGGATACAGACCTTCCCCAGGATTTGCCTCACTTCTCTAGCGAATTGATATCTATGAAGACAAATAAAATATAACTCAGTTCTGACACAAGGCCATAAGTATAAGGCACCTAGATAATCATACAGGAAATAGCAAGGGCATAAATATTGTTGCTCTACCTTCATTTGCATCAATGATAATTGAGAAATATTTATCTGATGTATGAGGCAGCCAGTGAGGATCGAACTTACCTCATTAACGAATCTTCTAAGGAAGCTAACTTGCTAATCATAAATATATATATATATATATATATATATATATATATATACATGCGAGCGAATTATCATCTGCTCATATGAAAAGCAAAGGTATACGCATACCATTTGGGCTCAGATGGAAGATAAACATCTCTGTGTTCAAAAACCGTAATTTCCTCAATATTTGGCTAAAGCAAACCCAAATATTCTCATAGAAATGTTTATTGACGCATTTCTGATACTGTAAACTAAAGTTCAGATATATAGACGCAGTTCAGATTAGTCAACACGAGCATAGAGCCATGTATACACAATAAAACTCACATGCATGTCTTTGCAAATACCTATCTCTGCGCAGGCAAACAAATCATCATGTACTCATACTTACACAAATATAGTCAAAATCACGAGGGCACTTTGCTGCAGAGCAGCGGTTGACATGCTAACAACTGGAGTGAGATTGAACCTTTTGGGATACCCGATACTCATGACACTCTACTAAACTATATTTCGTTTAGAACAGATAGACGTTTCTGAGAGGGTACCTAGAGTAGCCTGATACTCCTCGATCTCAGTACGTAGTCCATTCGCTAATGCAATAAGTTTAATACTTTAATTAAGTTTAATAGTACTGCAGTACTAAGCCAAGCAAATCATTATTTGAGGCACCTATCAGAAACAATGATTAGCTGAGTTCAGTAAATATTTCAAAAGTGCCCTGCTATGTTGTAATGTTTACCACGCAAGTAGGCTATCAGTACATTGTAGTGAGTTCGACTCTTGATGTGTGAGCCCCATTTGTGGCCTTGTGTGATATTACGCTGATCTTAGTAAATACCTGTGATTAAAATCATGAATGCATTAATACACCCATCATCATGGAGGTCCATTCAGTGGCTGGGTTAGTTGTTTATTCGATGTCAACTCGGACATCAAATTCAGATTTTTAAAGTAGGCCTACTTCTCCTTTTGGCAGATTGCTGCATCACAATCTATACCTTTTACGAAGCTGCGCATCGATTTTCACTCAGCTGATATACGCGTGTTTACTTAACACGCTCATGGATACATATATTATCTATGAGACATGAGCTAAATTAATAGATTTACGCACCAACTTCCAAAAGTTCGGAACAAGAGATTATATAATTTTTTGACAACATCAGTGAAATCATGTATCGGGAGAAGACAAATTATACAATACTCATGAGAGATCTTAATGCTCAGGTAAGTCGGAGAAAGATTGGGTAATCTAGTGTAGAAACATGGAGTAGGCCGGAAAAATGAGGAAGGTGTCTCGCTCGTCAATTTCTTAGAGAGATACTGTTTAATGATAACGAATACATTCATTGATGATTGGGAAAGACATAAGTGGACTTGGCAGAGCAAAACTGGTATAACAAAAAACAAAACTGATTTCATGATAGCTAACAAGATCATTAACATTGAAAAGATTACGGTTATAAACAAAATGAATACAGAAAGCGATCATACAGTTGCAGTGTGCAGAACTAAATTCAACTTTAAAACCAAAAAGGACAAAATGATTCTTAAGAAACACATTCCCTGAGAACAAATTGAAGGCCTTGGTGAATAGCGACAGTAGCATAGAGATGAAGCACAATAGCCTGACAAATATAATCAAGTAAGTAGCAGATATGATAGGCAATAAAAACGTGAACAATAACACAGGAAAATACTTTTGAGTAACTTCAAGACTAACACAAAAGATAGATTTAAAGGAGACGAAACCAAAAGAACAGAACTTAACAAACTAAAAACAAAAGAACGTGAGAATACAAAAGGAAGAAAAGCATGACGAGGAGAGCTGAGACTACCAGAAAGAGGTAAAAGTTTAAAACACGACCAAGCTGCAGATAAAACCAACAAGCAACATATGTTTGTACTGAAGGAAAGAAATGGCATGGTTATCAAATGTAGGGACAAGCTGCCAAGAAAAACTGTAAAATGCTATGAAAGTTCGCACGCTTAAATGATAAAAGTACCACCAACTGGTAAGCCAATAGATAATTGTGATATCCCAGACATACCAGAAGACAATGTAGTGCTTGCATTTCAGAATAAGTAATTCAGAAAAGTTGGATGGCATAACGACAAAACTTTTATGAAATGCAGGAGATATCTTCAAACAATTCATTCAGTGCATATGAGAAGGGAAAGTACCTTAAAACCAGGAATAGTGATCTTATTCCACGAGAAAGGAGATAATCACGACCTCGGTAACAACTTCCCTACAACACAATTATTTAAGATATGTATAGAATATTCACACTTTTCAGATACCAGGTTTGTCTCTTGATTGGGTTTCATATTTCAGTTCCATAAGTGACTATCAGGTGAATGCATTGGTTGTATACACTTCTTTTTAAGATTATTGGGATCATCTGGTTCTTGAAAGTTGAGCTTGCTCTGCCGAAGGCTTGCCATCCTAGAGTTATTCTTCGCTTGATTTCCTCCTCTTTTGAGGATCTCATGGGGATTCATTGTCTCTTGTAGATGTAGTGGTCTACCTTGCCGAGTTTTGCACCTTCTATCTTGACAGTTATGTTCTTATTCTCAATATGATTGTTGCACATTATTTTCGTTTTACTGAAGTTGATGTGCAGGCAGAATTTTTTGCTTTCTTCGTTTAGCTCATCTAGTATTAGTTGAAGGTTGCGTAGGTTCTCTGCGAAAAGAATGATGTCGTCTGCAAATCAAAGGTTGCTCAGATATTCGCCGTCTATTTTGATTCCTCTATTCTCCCAGTCCAGGTTTCAGAAAATCATCTTGAGGCAGACTTAAAAGAGTTTGGGTGAGCTGGTATCACCTTGTCTTGCCTGGAGCGGTTCTGAGTCCTTATGCAGCCTGAGAAAGGAGTTGCTGTGATTGTGTATACGTTGCAGTACTTTTACGTATACAAGGTTTACACCTTGCAGCGTGATGGTCTTCATGACCATAGAAATTTCTACAGTGTCGAATGCCTTCTTGAAGAATTTCAGGAGTCTAAAACATAATGAAAAGTATTCAAACTCAAACTCAAATGGCAATGGGCAGGCCATGTTGCAAGAATGGCAGACGACCGATGGCCATCACGACTCACAACATGGATCCCCAGAGATCATATGAGAAATGTAGGCCGACAGAACACAAGATGGAGAGATGAACTAGACAAATTCAGGAAATACTGGCTCAGCTACGCCCATGATAGAGAATTGTAGTGAATCCTGGGGATAGTATTTGTCCAACTACGAACGTTAAAAGACTGATGAGGATAATGATCCCCACAGACTAACAGTCATGGTAGATTAAAATCGAATACGCAAACAAGCAAGGCTCAGAAGTGGTTAATCAACAATATACCCCTTACATACAATAAATCAATTAATCGAAAAGTTGACATGATAGCAAACCAAATTGCTTGTCCTTTCAAAATAGGAAAAAGCATCTGACTCTGTAGAACATATGGCAAACTTGAGTACAAACTAACGAGAATTACATACGTCATTTAGATCATATTCGAAAATAACACAGCAATAATTAGACTACATAAAGATCCAAACGAGATAAAGATAGGAAAAAGGAGTAAGACAAGGAGATACACTATTTACAGTGAACTTCAGAAGCATCTCTCGTAAAACTGAATGGCTGAGACCAGGAATACTCATAGACAGAAATTAGGAACTACTTGAGATTTGCTGATGAAATTTCCATGTCAGGAGCATAAGAAAATAAGAAAAATTATAAAAACATGTTGACTGATCTAAATAGGGAAGGTAAAAAGTACTCTCGGAGATGAATAGAATGGTGACCAAAGTAATGTTCAACGATAAAATCGGAAAGAATTTAAAAGAGGGCGAGATTCTAGCAGTAGTGTACGAATGCATTTACCTAGTACAGTTAATAAAGTTTGAAAAAAAACTATGAAAGTGAAATAAAATGATGCATAAAGATTGAATGGAAATCATTTGGTATTAATTGAAACATAATGAAGAGCAACTTGTCAAAGTACTTCAAGTGTAACATATAAAATCAGGGCAAAATACCGTCTATGATTTACAGATGCAAAACAAATTGGAAACGAACTCAGAATAACAGCAATTCTAGATGTTAAACGAATCAAGTTCCAGGGTCTCAAAATTTCTTGAAACAGTTCGGTATGGAGGCAAACTATTCTACAAGTCTGGAATTTTTAGTCTTTTTTCACTGCTTAAATATTTTACCTGGCGTAGACAGGTACTTGAGCTTATATATACAAGACACAAACACACACACATGCAAATATAGACGTTATATCGAAAACTTGATAAAGGGTTTTCCTATCACCTTCCATGAGGAGCAGGATTGCAGTAATATACGCCTTGTCTCACCGGAAACACTTTATATCTCGTTGTTTATGCTATTTTTCGTCTTTTCCTACTGCATACGTATAGATAAATACAAATCAATTTATATTATTTTGAAATGACATCCTGTTACCACACGATGGTTGCATCACTAAGCGTAGACAACGTAAATGATATAAACATTTAAAGAAAATGGGGCTGCTACAGGAATTGAACCTGCAACCGATAGGGTAGCCGCTTCTACGTAGCGTTGCTCTTACAGTTGAACCAAATTGTTTTCTGGAGCAGCCCCATTTACTTCAATTGTTCATTCTATTTAAGGATGATATTGAAAATCTTTTAAATGGTAGTTTTTATGTCATGTACTGATACAATGTCCTCCACGATAAACTTTATTCTGATTTTAAAAGATGATTTGAAGAGGCAATGAAGTAGCAAAACGCTTTATCGATATTAAAAGAAAATTATCAATTAAAAGATTTTCCAAATTCAACAACAGTAGGCATCAGGGTTCTTTCCTTTATTATAAACTTGTTCCTATGAGATTATGTGCTCTTGTGTTCTCCTAGCTATACTGCCTTGCTCACAGACTTGAAAAGTGCCATCAGTACTCCACTAAGCCATTTCTAAAAGTTCTTGGGGGGGGGTATAAAGCTTCCGTGTTATTTTTTGTCCTGATTTTGACGTGTTTGATAATAACATTTTCCAAATCAGCATATATTGTTGGTGTTTTTTGAAACCTTTTGAATGTGTTTCAACGGGAAACGACAGGGTTTTCATAATTAGAATTCATTCTGGCCAAATGTATTCTTCAATGGAAATTGTGTGCATGACTCCAAAATAAGACACTACAGTTGTTTATTTATTGACTGTGATGGTGAGTTATCATCAAATTCATATATTTTTGGATATCATGATTCATAGTAATTCTGTTGGACATCATTATTCATGATCCACCGAGGCGGGGCAGATAAAAGCAAGGTTTAACAGGAATTTCCTTCTTCTGGGAGATGCCCAAGTTAGCTATGATATCTGTCGCCCTATTTCAGGATTATCACGATAATATGGCTGACCTGGGTTGTTAGCACCACAAGACGTGAAAAAACAGTATGTGGTGGATGCCCAAGTCGTCCGTTTCGAGGAGTAACGCGACAGAGTGTCTGTGCAACTCAAGCTCAGGTCCAAGACACACGGATGATGAGCTGAATGCGAGTAATGTCCCTTCAGAGGAGTGACTCTGGATATATATATATATATATATATATATATATATATATATATATATATATATATATATATTATTCATTTATTTTTGACTCGCACATCTTATCAAAGTATCAAACTCCCAACGCCTACACGCGATAAAAAAAAAAAACACCTGCTCATATAAATATATCCGTAGACACGAGCGGAAATCCAGTCATGCATTTTTATTTTTATTCTTTCTTACATAAGAAGAGAATGTATGAGTGTATACCATACAAAAAATAGTTTATACGTTCAAAAGTTGAGCAAATTTAGGAAAGACATTGATAAATTAGACGAACTTAGGTTTGGCACATTAAGAGATATTTGCCTTTCTGTCATTCATTCATTCATTTGGTTTCTTTATTTTCCCTTAGGTGCGACGTTTTTTCTTTTTTCGATTTTTTGAAAATATTTATAGAGATTTTGTTTTGATTCGCTCAGACATGTATCATGTTCTTTCATTTATTTGTGGAGAGTACACAAGGGAAGCGATGAGCCAGCCCCAACCGCACAGTAACAAACAATTTTCGAAAACTCCGCGTATGACGAAAAAGCGCATCTGTTGTCAACATTTACAGACTGCCGAGCTGACATTAATAGCATTGAATATATACATATATATATAAATATATATATATATATATATATATATATATATATATATATATATATATATGTTTGTGCATATATGTATTCGTTCACATAGATGATGTATGCATATAAATATGTACGTGTGTGCATAAATCTTTCCTCACGTAGTATGCTTATATATTTATTGACATGCATGCACATATATACACATACATGTAGATAAACAGATAGATATAAAAAGAACTATTTATAAACCCCACACACACACACACACACACAAGTGTATATAAATTAATATAATTTAGAGAGCAGAGTGTTTTTGTTTTTGTATGTGAGTGTCTATGTATTTCTCCAATCCACTTATAGCTTTTTTTATTACTGTTCATGGTATTCATTGAAATTACAAACTAAAGTGAAATAAAACCAGCCACTATCTAAAACAAATTGTTTTTAGATTCTGATGAGTATTTATTCTCATAGCATTAGCTGTCTTGATGAGTTTTGTCTGATCGTCTTCTATATTCGAATTTGGACATCGAACGCGCTATTTCTAATGTAACGATGATACACAGAATATGTACAAAATCGTTTGTTTGATATTAGATAACTCAACAGAAAGCTACATACGTTCTATTTTTATTCAGGTCGAATGGACCAGGTTAGCGAGGAAACTGTCTAGCTTTAATGTTATTTTAATCCTTCCATATTCACACCTTCATTTCTTCTTTCCTTTATTTATGACTGTTTTCTTCTTCTTTCCTTTTCTTATTCTAGCACATAGGTATTCATTAAGCTTTTTTTAGTTTGACACAAAGCTACAAAAGTGGGACAGCCAGCCAAGTTAGAACTCTCTACAGTAGTTATAGATGGCAAAATTAGCTTGCAACCACAATTTTACTACAAAAAGCTTCGTAGATTTCAAACGGTTTAACTCCGTATGAGTATGCATGTATGTGTATAATGGTTATCAAAATAGTTTAGGGAGCATTTACTTCAGCAGTGAAGCCAATCTGCATTAGATGGTCTAAACACAAAAAGAAAGAAGAAACGTGTTTTAGAGATTCACTCTGTATAAATAATTAAACGTTTCTTGCAATATCCTTCCGTCGAAAAAAGATAGCGATCCATCTTATTTCAGTTATTGGATACAAATGAGCTTGTGGCTGCACATAGATAATGCATTACGGAATAAATTGATAGCGCTGTGTTCATTTTCATTTGGTCTGTTAGAAAACAAACGAGAGAAGCGAAAGAAACACGACAGAAGGAAATCTCAGTGGAGTTCTATAGGGAACGATTTATGTAGGCAAACGGCAACAATTCATAAACCAATCAGCACCATCACCGTCACCAGCCAAATATCATCTTATTTTCCATCCTGAGCATTTTACGCAATGTTCAGATTTTCTCTCGTGACATTATATCAAATCTGAGTACCCTTGAGGAATAGAAGACAGATATAACGCTCCAGGGCAGATGACACACTAAGAGGTAGCAGGAAAAAAAAATGGTTATCATATCAGAACAACGATGCATAAACCCTCAATTGCACCATGAATTAGATTACGCATGCGCACAAACCATGTATTTTATCACAAGAAACATCCGAATAAAAACAAAAGGAACTCTCGGCTTAACAGATAAATTAATGATAGAAATGGAAATGTACGATTTAATAGATATACAAGAAAGGCCAAAGACGGGGCATCTCCTCGCTACAAACGCTGCGTGATAAGAGAAACACCTTTTTTCATTTTTCATCTCACTCAATCTGAAGAACTCATTATGGTATTTTTCTCCCTTTTTCTAATTGTGCATATAAGAGGTTGACTTCTTCCAGGCAAAATATAAACAGATAATTGAACGAGTTAATGTCGCTTCTGACTTCTCTCTCTCTCTCTCTCTCTATGTCTCTCTCTCTCTCTCTCTCTCGCAGTTGTCATATTAATGGTCTACTGAGAGGACGTTACCAGTACTCTGCATTCTTTTATTTTACCAATTCTTCATTTATCTGAGAATGTTTGCAAACGAGTCGCAATATCCTAACTGGAAGGGGGCCACCAAAACATAAACAGGAAACGATGTTTGAACGAAAAACGACAGAATGCTGCAGTAGCGGCAAATACATTAGATGACAAAACAATTGCAGGCTTATAGCATTATTGGTGAGGAATGTGATGATTTGGTGAAAGAATCATAGACAAAAAGTCGAATAAAACAAATTACACCTGAGGGTACAGTCATAATCCACGTTGCTACCATAAAGACATTATGAAAGATATTATCACCAACAACGATAAAAACGAAACTGATCACCGAATGCAATTATAGGGTGGTTACCGTAGCATTGGTGAGCAAGCTCGTCGTGCAAATCAATTCGCTAGTCGACTGGATTCGACTCTCCACTGCTGAGACAAGGTGTCTGATTAAGAATGGTAAATAATCTATTATTGCACACTAAAGATAAATTCCGTCTCAAAAACAACAATGTTAGCATAGTGAGTTCGATCTTCAGATGGTAGCCTATTGCCTTCATCTTGTACAAGACAAAGTTATCCAATAAATAGTTACTAGAACAAATACGGACGGTTTTTGTAGTATGATGGTAAGCCAATCTGTCTTACAAATCAATATGCTATATTAGTGAGTATGATCTTCACTGAAAATACTACTACGGGGGTCGGTTACCAGACTAAGCTAAACATAATAAGTAACTACTTGAAAGCAAGCCGAAATTTGAAGCGTAGCGCGACGGTTGACCATTTTTTTTTTTTACTAATTCATTCATCTACTGGGTATGATTCTTACTGCTGTGGGTGCTCCGTCACTATAGCCTTGTGCAAGACGAAGCAAATAAAAGAACGTTGGGTTGCATACTAGCTGAAATATTGCATATTTACGACTAGCACGAATGGTTGGTGCAAGAGTTTGTAAAACAAAAATGATAATGTTTCTGTTGTTTTTAAATGGTCCAAGAAATCTGATTATCTTTTCCTTTCTCCTTTTACTTCACTATGATTCTTTTACACATTTAGGGATTGAAATTGAATAGGGACCTACGGTTGGGAGAACTAACGTTTTGGGGGACACTTTTCCCTTCCAAGGGGTCAAAATCTTTGAAATTTCTCAACTATCAGGGGTGAATTTCGGGCGGGGATGTCTCCTTCTTTTAGGTGTCAAAAGCAACGGGGAACAATTTACTACTTTTCAGGGTCAAAAGAAGGAGGAAACTTTTTTTTACATTTACTTCTTTTTAAAGGTATAATGCAGAAAGAAACAGTGTTGTTATATTTGCTGTTATTTCCCCCCAGGCAACGCCAGCTATTACTGCTAGTTTCTTATATTCATAAATTCAGTTATCTGCGGAACACACTCCCAAATGTGTGCTTCTAGGTTCTCCTGTTGTTATGGATAAATACTTCTATCATTGCAAGAATTCTCTTCTCAGCAGCCATACTTTTTTTTTATTAAATAAGTGAGTCACACATGAAGATTACATGATTTGTCTGACTTTAAAAACGTATCGAATGCGGAGACTGTGATATCAATGGAGCCGTTTTGCTTCCTGTACTGACTGTCCTCATGTTATGGCTAATATGCGTGACAACTATATATAATATTTACCATGATTGGATTATTCGACGTGGAAACGAGACAAGAATACTAATAATATATAATCTAAGGAAACAGTCTCGCTCTACAATGGCAGAACTCGAAGTTTGTTTGTTTTATTGAGAAAAGGGATATCTATCTATCTATCTATCTATCTATCTATCTATATATATATATATATATATATATATATATATATATATATATATATATATATATATATATATATATATATGCTTAATCTATTCAAGGTATTTTTAGGCCCCTCTCAGTCTGTTCATAACTGTTATTCTTCATATCTATCACGGTCACTCTTTTTTTTTTTCAGTCTGTTCATATCAATCTATCTTTCTATATATTTCACTATGTATCTAATCTATTTACCAAGGCATATCTGTACCTCTTCCTGTCTGTTCATATCTACTATAGCCATTTTCTATCTTTTTTTTTTTTTTTGCATTTTGGTGTTATCATTGACACGTCTCTATCAAAATACATAACAGGAAAGTCTTTTGGCAATATTTCTCAAGTATACACAATCAGTCATGAGCATAAGATCGAATGTAAACATATTTCACTTCGTATATATACGTGTGTGTGTATATATATACATATATATATGTATATATATATATATATATATATATATATATATATATATATATATATATATATGTATGTATATATATATATATGTATGTATATATATATATACATATATATACATATATATATATATATATATATATATATATATACATATATATATGTGTATATATGCATTATATATATACACACACACACACTCGCACACATACACACTTCATGTATTCTTCAATTTATATAGAATGCAAAAAAGAATAGATAACAAATGTTATCTGTTGCTGATGATATTCAATCCAAGTTCTCAACAATTATCAAAGTAAATAGAGCTATTAATATATACAAAAATACAAAAATAAGAATTGCAAGGTGAATATCAATATTTTGTGCCTGACACACTCTTCGGAGACTGGCATTAGGTTTGGTTCTTGTAATTATGAAAACAAAAGTCCATTTTCATTTAAATAACGATTTTTTTCAATTATTCCATCATTTTTTTTAAACTACCAATTCAATCCAATAAGTACAATGTACGTATGATGAAGATTCTTCAGAATTCTCTCCCCTTTTCTCTTAAATATTTGTAATCTTTTCCCCGATTCAAATGTCTTTTCTTCTCCTTCATATTTATGTTTAGTTTATTTTTGTTTATTTCTATAAATTAAGAATTTTATATTTGTGATAAATATGAGTGATAGATGAATAATAAACCTTCAAGTTGGGATAAAAATTAAGTCGTTAGATACCCATCACTGTTATGATTTTTTTTATCATTGTTTAAATATTTTTGAGCTTTAATTCGTGGATAATTCTTGAATTGTAAACTTGAATGGTAATTTAATTTTAGTCTTTTGAATCAGTGAATAAATCATTAAGTGTCACCACAAGGGAACGTTAATAAAACTCAATATAGAAAATAAGTGATGAAAATGATGAATGCAAAATTGATTTTTAAAAAACGGAATCAATAAACTGTTGTTTGAGAACTTTTACGCCATCAAAATAGACATACTTCACTAGAGATAGAGATATAAAACATATTAGCAAATTAGGTACCTATTATAATAATTGAAAAAAGATCTATTCTATGATGTTAGATATAGTCTAATGGGGGGGGTGAATTAATTATTCTTTTATTCATAAGCATCCTCATATAGAGACAAGGAAATTAAAAGAACCAAATTTAACATCATACTCGAAAGATGTGTATTTATAAAAATGGAAAGAAAAACAAAGGTCTAAAACAAAAAAATATTATTTATTCTAAATTTTTTATTTGAATTGCAAACTTCAAAACCATCACTTTTCAAGTTTATTGAAATTATCAGCTAATTCAAATCAATGAAGCAAATTTAACTTAATCCCGCTTCTTTTATATATATATATATATATATATATATATATATATATATATATATATATATATATATATATATATATATATATATATATATAAATTGACAAAAAGTTTTTTTAAAGCTTAGAAAACAATTGAAAGCTGATGTAATCAAATTGAATCAATCAAGCCTTGATGAAATTATATCATATAATGCTTCCAAGGTAGATAATTAGAACTCAGACTAAGCGTTGCATTCCAAATCAATGTGGACGTTTTCTTGCAAATATACCGATAGCTGTAACAACCACTTACATTGCTTATCTAATGAGCTGAATGAAACGAAACATATATATATATATATATATATATATATATATATATATATATATATATATATATATATATATATATATATATATATATATATATATATATATATATATATATATATATATATATATATATATATATATATATATATATATATATATATATATATATATATATAAAGAAACGGGATTATTCTAACACATAAACATCATTAGTTTAGTAGACTTTGGTTCAAACTTTCAGTATTAAAAAAAATGATGCAGTCAGGAATGAGAATGGAAAGTAGACTAGAATGCATAGGACAATTTATTTTGTTTCACCAAATGAACAATAACAGATTAATTAATCTTTTAATTATAAAACTTTCCTCGATAAATACACTATAGAGTGGGAGGGTACAATTCAGGCTTAATGTCTCACTAAAAGTACTTACCTATATATTTTATATTCAGTATGATTTTCATCATTCAATCAATTCCAGAAATATCTTAGTATTGAAAATGGAAATAAAATGAATAAATAAATAGAAATAGGAAAATATTGATTATATTATCAATATACCATTTTTTATTTACATACTTACAATTTGATTACAATAAATTCCTCAAACCAGTCTTAAATTCAAAATTTTCTTTTCTACTAATTATGATATGTGTTTATGAATTATTAATGGAGGATTGTTGAGGGCCAATTTCGGCTTAAATGTTTGAGTTCTTTCTGTGAAAAACTTTTATCAAATTATTAAGGGATGGTATGGAGTTTGCAAAGCGCAAAAAATAATCTAAAAATAAACATCTAATTGAGAAAAAAATAAATTGGAGAAAGGATTGCATTTCGGAGAAATATTTTAGAGATAGGGGGATAATTCTGAAGAATCATGCCCATATATAATTATAGTTATTAGTATATAGAATCGTTAGCTCTCAAAAGCAGTTAAAGCTGATTGGATAATAAAAATTCTGTCTTCAAATGAAATAAGCATTTTGATCACAAAAATGAAACAGATTACCGGTTGATGAGGAGTGTGATAGGCATGAGATGTTGACATATAGCAGGTGTTTATCCTTATATATATATTTTACATACGCACATACGCATATATATATATATTTTATTGTGTCATCAACAGACAGCTGTTCCGATGTATTACATCTCTTCTGTGTGGTTATAGACTTTAACCCAGTACCGCAAGGTTGAATTGAAACCCTCTCATCGGACCCGGAGGCCGATACCATACGTCTGGGCTACGGAGCTGGGTGGCTGAATATAAGCGATATATTCATTTACGCAGAAACTCATCATCCACCAAAGTGCTCTATTCCTAATAGATGAGTAAATTCAAGAAAAAAGGTAATGAATATTATGATTTAAATACACAGCAACTTTTTTTCAATGCAACATATGTTTTGTCTGCTTTGCTTGTAACTCAAAATTATACGAGATATAAGTTTTGTTTAAAGGCATTTCCACCCGAAAACGGGATCCCTTTTTCCCTGAACTGCTCAAAACCATTTTTAAAATTTTTATCAAAGCCTAAATCGTTGACAGATAACGTCGTTTTGATGCATCGAATGAATTAATGCGAACAAAATATATTTCAATTTGTGTTAAAACATTGTAATCCCATTGATTTCGATGTCAATACGATCGATTTGGTAAATATTGATATGATACAGTCAAATGCTTGGAGATATCCCGCTAAGAACCCTTTTTTTGATTAGCTGACTTTTCAAGAATGATCTTTATGAAACGTCATCTAGCAGTACGCAAAAAATAAGTTGGTTTTGAGCTATTTCTATTGACTAAAGTGAATGGATTAAAATATACACTTGTAATATCACTGAAGTGTTACAATTATCAGTATTTTTCATTCTCGTTACATTGCATAATTTCTTTCTTTATCAAAAATAAATTAAATAAATCAGAAATTACATTAATTATGATAATCAAAATTGAAACGGGTCGTAGTCTTGATACACTAAAAGAGAAGTTCGAACAAATCGATCTGCAATATTAGAAATCAATTAGGCAATCTCTATGAGTGATAGCTCCTAATACTTTGGATTATTTGAATGCGACTCAGTAAACTGAGAAGAAGTAAAGGTAAATATGAGGAAGGAGTATCTTGGGAGAATGAGAAGTATGTTAAAAAAAAAAGAAGTAAAAAGTAGAAAGCTGACAAAAAGGAACATGCCTATTATCATTAGTGATGTACTCAGGATCCATCTTTAGCATCCATCTTCATCATCAGTCTTTTATCGTCTGTCGTTGGACCCTGACCTTAGCCAGGATCCGTCAAAATTCTCTATCATGGGTGTTGCATAGCCAGTGTTCTAGGGATCTGTCTAGTTCATCTCTCCAACTTGTATTCTGCCGATCTCGGTTTTGCCTATGATCTCTAGGGATCCATGCTGTGAGTCGTGACGTTCATTAGTTGTCTGCCATTCTTGCAACATGACCGACCAATGGCCATTCAAGTTTTTTAGTATATTCTATGATGCCATGGATTACCGTTTTCTTCCTGATATATTGTGCTGTTTTGTGATCGCTTCATGTGATGTTGAGTATGATTTTCTGATGCGCGCGTTGTATGATTCTCAGTTTATGGATTTGTCTCTTGGTTAGGTTCCATATTCCAGCTCCATCGGTGACTATCGGGATAATGCATTGGTTGTATACTCTTCTTTTTAGGATCAATGGGATCATTTTGCTTTTGAAGGTTGAGTTTGGTCTGCTGAAGTTTTGCTATCCTACAGTGATTCTTCGCTCGATTTCTTTTTCTTTCGTTTATTTCGTAGAGATTTATTGTCTTAGGGAGATGTAATGGTCTACTTTCTCCAGTTTTGCATCTTCGATTTTGGCAGTTGTGTTGTTATTCTCAATATGGTTGTTGCACATGACTTTTGTTTTAATGAAGTTCTCGTGTGAACTGACTTCCTTGCTCCTTTCACTTAGTTCATCTTGGATTAGTTGGAAGTCGTGTAGGCTCTTTGCAAAAATGACGATATCGTCTGCAAATCTGATGTTTCTCAGATATTAGCCGTCTATCTTGATTCTTCTATTCTCCCAGTCCAGGTTCTGGAGTATCATCTCGAGGCATGCTGTGAAACGTTTAGATGAGCTGGTATCAATCTTTTGGGGAGCTGGAAGGATTCAGAACCTTCATGTAGTCTGATAAAGGAGTTGCTGTGACTGCATATATGTTGCAATACTCTGACGTATATAGGGTCATCAGCTCTTAAAGTGAAGGCCTTCATGACCATGGGGATTTCCACAGAGTCGAATACCTTCTTGTAATCTACGTATGCTACAACGAGTGGCCTTTTGTATTCCGCTGCTTTATCTTTCAGCTGATTTATTGAATGGAGATGGTCCATGGATGAGTAGCTTCTTCTACGTCCAACTTGTTCGCATGGTTGGTTTTCATCTAATGTTCTGGTGATCCGGTTGGTGATGATTCTAGTGAAAATGACTAATCAGCAACAATTATTGTATTCAAAGGCTTAAAATTGGGTTGGCAGAATTTGTACGATAAAGCAGCAAACGGATTGCGACGGTTGTAACGCCGAAGCAAGTGATGAAAGGACAACTAACGTTGAAGCAGCAAAGAATGCAACTAGGAAAGAAATATGAGGGAAACCCTTATTGGACGGATTATAGTTATATCAAGTGGACAATCATGGACATAGTACAACAGAGTAGGGAAATTGAATCGTAGATGATAAAAGTAAAAATTGGAATTTTGAGACCCTTACATACCACCTTATCCAGTGTAGTGATAAGACTGACAGCGATTAGAAAAATTCCCAGAACAACTGGCACGCATACACATACGCACACGCACAGATAGATAGATAGATAGATAGAGAGAGAGAGAGAGAGAGAGAGGGGGGGGAGGGGGGAGAGTAACTGATCAGTTGATTGCTCCAAAACAAAACAAAAATCATTTTATAATCTTTCTTCAAATCCTCTCATTTTCTCGAATACATGGATCCATTCTTTCTTTGGCAATATCTTGATAATTCAAGATATCAAGTGTTTCTGTTCTATTTGAGTGATATCATTAAATGGGTAAAAAATGGAGTGCATCATTCAAAATTACTACTTCGACAAAGCTGAAGGCGAAACATAGTAATATTATTATACGTATTGTAAACTCAATGATAATTCTGATTATATATATATATATATATGTATGCTCTAGAACGCTCTACAGCTGTAAACACTAAACATCAAAAACTTTTTCAAAGATTTTTTGTCACTTCAGTTACTTATTTCCTAAAACCTGTCAATGCAATTCATACAATTTTCTTCGGTGTTTTTCACCTGCACCGCATATACTATGTTGTTATGGTACAATATATAAATTGTCTCTTGTTTGGATTAGTTTTTTACCATGTAACCGTTTTTGGGATTTAAAAACCTAAATAGTTATAAAAACATGGCATTCAAGCAGTGTTGATGAAATTAAAACTCATTTTCATACTTTATAGGTTATTTATATTATTTTTCATATGGGATATTGTGTGTATAGTATATTGATAATAATTTTTGAACTACATATCATTTATTTTTGAAAGGGCTAACTCACGTAGGTTACCAAAAAAAAGTTTTTCAATGAGAGATAAGGGCGTAAGAACAGAAGTGACCCATTCTTTGTGTCATTTCTGTTGAATGTTCGCCCATGTGAATATTTCAATCAAACCAACTTATGATATCATCTTTACAAATACTAATTACACTGAAAAACTTCCTTGGGTCAATTTACTATCAAGATATCCAACCGAAGAATTTGACTGTTTTCCGACTAACCTTAAAGTTAATTACTCCACGATACATACACACACACACACACACACACACACACACACACATACATATATATATATATATATATATATATATATATATATATATATATATATATATATATATATATAGTTTTTGGTCCTTTGGGAATCTTTCCCATTGTATTGAGATGTATTTGAAGTTAGTCACTCAACTCAAGTAAGATGTGTTCAGTCTTAATTATTTTAATATTTTGAAATGATGTTTGTGAGATAAATACGTTTGACTAATTTCTTTTCTGTGAGTGTTTTAGTGCAAACGAAAGCAAAAATGATACGACTCCAACATAATTGGAAAATGGTTGATCACGCATCACCTATCGTTTTAATCTTTGAAAATTGTTTATCTTTTCAAGCTGTGGACAGAATTGAGCATTAATTAAATAGAAACTACAGCACTTGAATCGTACAAATTTAAATTTTTAAACCATCTATCTAAAAAAAATTTTAAATCCCATAAATTATTTTGTTCTTCAGCTAATGTAAATATGTTTGAAATTCGTCTAGCCTATGTTTTTGAAAATGTCAATGTAAAAAAATCCTTGTTTTACTTCGAAAGTTCACCTTCTGTAGTCTGAACTTATTGCATGCTTGTCAATTGAAATTGAAATCGTCTACCATGAAAAAATAGGAGGGGGTACATTGCCCAAATGCAACAATTTGGTGTGTATGAATGTGTAAGTATGTGTGTGTGAGTTGATTTTTTCGTGCTATTACGAATAATGATTGTACTTCTTGATGTTTCCCTGATGAAAAAACCGACAAAACGTTTATGAATTTTGTTGGAACAAAAGTTTTTGCCATTCGTTGTAATAAATATTGGAGAAAATGTTAATACGAAGATCAGATTTTTTTTATTGTTTGGAACCAGATATTGGCTTGAAATTGACCCTACATAGTCATCTAAATTTTTGAATATTAGACCCATTCAACTTGTAGTGTTTAGTCTGAAAGACAAACAGAAGGCTCAACTGATAGTAAACATATCATCATCGGCCATTGCTTGTCCACCGCTGGACAGAGGCCTTTACTGTTTCCCCCCCATAAAGACTGTGATTGTGCAGCTCTCTAACATGTCTTACCAGCAAACTTTTCTATTTTATTCCCCCATGTTGTGTGTGGTCTTTTTCTACTGCGCTTACAGTCCCATGGGCCCCAGACGGTTAACCTTTTTATACAGCTGTTGCGATTTCTCCTGACTAAATATCCGGTCAATACAATTTTTGTTGTTTGAATATCAGTAATAAATCCTTCGTCCTAGTCCTCCCTGGATCAATGAGGATCTGTCTCATCGAGTAATCTTTACTATTGCTCTTTCCATGGGTTTCTATGCAATTCAAAGCTCGTTCTTAGTTCGTTTTGTTGATTTCCATGTTCCACATCGTAAGTTAAAGCTACATTGATAGTATACGTTACGGTTTATGCAAATTGGCAAGATGCTCCTCAATTTGTCCATCGATACCAAAAGTTTTCCAGCCAATCGTTTTGTTCTCACAGTCTTTCGCTAATCTTAGTAACTGACTCAGGTACACGTTTGCTTCAACTTCTTTTAAAGATCATGTATTCTTAAGTTAAAAGGGACTTTATCAGTGAACATCTCTTTCGTCTTTATTCTGATCATCATTTGTTTTCCTCATTCATATCACTCAACATGTTTCTTAATTCCTACGATGCTTCTTTCATCATGCAAACGTGACCTGCGAATCTCAAGTGATCAAAATATTTCCATCTATGTTCACTCTCATTTCAGGTATGTTTTGTGTCTTCATGTAGTCTGATTATTGCCCTCTCAGATTCGTATATTTTTTTTGATCTGAATCTAATTCTCGTCAACACATTGTTCATGCATTGAGTAGAACACTAGCATGTATCCTACAGAGTCTGATGTCAAGCAAAGTGGTTTCTTGTATTTTGATGACTTTGTGATAAACTTTCTTTATCCTGTGTAGGTGGTCTATTGTAAAAAAACCCACATCTGAAGAGTGCCTGTTAGCGTGCTTGATGTTTATTGAGAGTGTCTGTTAATCTGTTTGTAATAGTTTTTGTGAAGAGTTTATAAATGTCAAGATAATGTTACAGGGTTGTAGTTGTTAGTCATGATCACCTTCTTTCCATATTCCTAGACAAATATTTTGAAATACTTTCCATTCTCGCGTGTACTATGTGAATAGCTGTGCTAGTTCTTTCAGGAAGACTTGTCCTGTGTCTTTTAAAAAGTCTCTCAATGTACCATCCTCATTTGGTGCTTTTCTGTGTGTCATAACACTGCTTGTGATGTCATTGTTGACTGAAAAACCCTGTTCCATCTTTATGATAGAAGAGATGATTTTTATCTTTAGGCATAAAATA
This sequence comes from Thysanoteuthis rhombus, assembly GCA_963457665.1. NCBI lineage: Eukaryota > Metazoa > Mollusca > Cephalopoda > Oegopsida > Thysanoteuthidae > Thysanoteuthis > Thysanoteuthis major. The sequence goes on along the minus strand of OY735203.1, from coordinate 41,121,666 downwards.
TCTTCTGTTGGTTTCACTGATACGTACGATATGCAAAGTGATGGGATCCAGTTCCATCAGTCGATGGTCTAATTTCAGATTTGGCTAATGTCCACGAGTATGAGATAGAGTCTGCTTGGAATTGGTGACATATGCTTACAAGCAATGCAGTTTGATCTTTAATGGTCGATGAATGCCACGAGTGAGGGATAGGGTGTGAGATAGAGGGAGATGGACAGACAGAAATACAGAGAAATGGAGAGAGATAGAGACAGAGAAGGGATAGAAGAACATACAAGAAGAGATAATATAGATGGTTCTATAGACAGACAGAAAATAGAAAGGCAATAACTGAAGAGTGACAACTGGAAGATGGGGTAGAAGAAAACCACACAGAAAATAAGATCCAGTTCAATCAGGAAAGTTTAGGCTCGTGGAATTCAGAAAGCAAAAAAACTACGGAGTTCCTGCCCATGTTGTTGCCAATTCTCTCTGTGTTTTTTGGACCATGGCAAAATCCTCAGACTTGTGCTAATTAAATATTCCAGATGAGATACTGCATGATCAAAAGAAGTTGGACGCCTATAGTGAGTACCCTCTGTCGTATGTTTTCTGTTGGAGTTTCATTCATCCGGACAGATAACCTAGAGACATTTAGAAACCTGCTATCCCATTGTATCCAAGAATAAAGTTGGTTAAATTAGAGCCTATGTTTGGAGCCTGAATTTGAAAGAAACGGCAGTTGGTAAGATACTAGTGTTCAACTTAGCCTCAGGACGTATCCTGGCAATGACAGGCTGTTGAAGTTTAGCAGCATCTTATAATTATAACAAGAAGCAGGAATATATCTTATTCCATCAGCTGACGAGTTGTATGAGTTATATGAATCAGCCCTTTTTTTTTACATATTTTAAAGAAAGTATTTAAAATGATAGAAAATAAATTTCAAAGTAATAAAATTCAATTTAGCTACGAGGAGAATTTTAGACAAACATGCTTCTTAGCTTAGCAGCATCTGATCAATCAATTAATGATTAATCAATGGACACACACACACACACACACACACATATATATGTTTGTATGTATGTAGTTGCATATACAATGCCTCACAAACTCCTGTAAAAATGTAAAATTCAAAGGTGAACATTTCCATTTGATTCAATGTTCTAATTTTCCCATAATTTGAACGTGCATTTGTCCTGCACATAAGTTAATCAAAGTCATTCACATGGGTACTTTAACAAAACTATTTTGAATACAGTTTGCATAACTATTTAGATCAGAGATATTAACAAATTAACAAGGACAATTGTTATTGCTAATACTTTGCGGCAATACTATTACAGTTGATTACCTGGAAAATCCGGTCTGGCATGCTATGAACAAAATGATCGAGGGATGTATCAGTCACCTCAGTCCAGGTGGCTAAGATATCGGAGCAAATTGCCTTTCTTGCCAACACTCCCGACATATTTTGATGATGTTGAGTTAGGTCATAATATGTATACTTTGCATTTGAAGAAATCGTTGCACAACTCGTCAAGCATGGATAAGAGCATTATTCTGCTTAAACTGTTGACTGTCAATCAGAATACTTTCAGCAATTGAATTTGCAGTTTTAGCATATCTCCGTATCCTGCCTCATGTGGCCTCCTGTCAACGAACTCAAGTGTCAATTTCCCAACGTATCGTGCAGCACCCAAATCGTAAGCCCTTTATCTTCATGGGCATGATTCCTAAAGAGTTTCCTCAAGTAATCGTTGGTCATATCAGTAATACTGGAAGCAATTTTGACCATCAATGTCGAATTTCTGATTCTGTTTATGATTTATCATTTCTAAATTGTTTGGCTGGTCTTGTCTATGTGAACTTCTCTACTTTCCAACAAGCCATGAAGTGATTGTGGATTTGCTGATTCACTTTGACATGATCAAATTTCTTTTAGGGTCCAATCCGTATACTCAATAACTTTCTTGCAAAGAATTTCCTGACTTCAACTAAATTGCATAGGAGTTGCAAGCTGGTTTCACAGTTCGAAATAAAACAGTTTTGGTCAGTTTCCAATACTGTGTAGACGTGACACTATTTTTGGCAATGAAATATCAAATAGATTGAACTCTGAGCTCTCTTTATTGCGTCAATTGTCAACAAGTTTAAAGTTTGGTTCTAATAGATTTTCTTTTAAATTCAATTAAAATTATCATTGCTCAAGTTTTCATCACTGGGACATATATACATATATATATGTGTGTGTGTGTGTGTGTGTGTGTGTGTGTGTGCATGCGTTAATATGAATATATAAAGATATATAAGTTAATATGCATATATATTTATATATACACAAATATACATATATGCTATCCTGACGTTGTACTAATCATAATACTAACACATCTACTGTTATTCTCAACTGATAAGAGATCTTGAGCAAAAGTGGCAAATAAGAAGTGTGGCTTATCGCACTGCCCCTTGCCTTGGCTTTTATCCTTCTCTATTTTTTTCCACTTCAATTTACCCTTTTTTTTTTCTCGTGCAACTAGCTTTGTCTCTGAACATTCCAGACATGGTGTCGGACAAAAAACACCTGCGGCAGATGATATGTCTACTAACACCCTCAACAAATAACCAAATTCATGAATATTGCACTTATTCACCGATGTTTTTAAAATGTTGTCTCTGAAAACGACAATTGATGGCGGGGGCATTGGTTGAAAGTGATTGTCACTATATCTAATAAATTTAAAACAATGGGAAGACCATTCTTTGAAAATAAGTATAGCGGAGAGAATGTTACTCAACGTTATATGTCCAGATCAAGACAGCGTAGTATATCAGAGGAAAGATAGGAGTCATTTATATCATAGAAATCATCGGAAAACTCAAATGGAAATGGCTGGTCATACAGCAAGAATTTCAGAAAACCGCTGGAAATCATGTGGATCCCCAGAGATCATTTTCAATTTAAGTTTATCTTAACTGGGATTTAAAAAGATACTTTTTTTACCTTCATTATGTCAGGAGTAATTCCACTATATTCACCAGGAAGGACAAATAATCTTAAAATAAATACATAAAAAGACAAATTCTATTTAATTTTTATTCAAGTTATCAATTTTTCGTGCTTTACATCCATTATACCTCATTTACCGATGGAAATTTAACATAGTCGAGTAAATCATTTACATTTTTAGAGGTTGGTTTACAATACAACTATTATATTGAAGTGTTCCTTAATTCCCGTCTGTCTTACCTAAGTGAGACCTAGAAGTATGTGGTTCGTGAAATTCTTTTATTCTTTTATCAATGTTCAAGCAGTTCTTCCTTGCATCAGTTTTGATTGAAAGCATAAAATTAATCTCATCAAATATTTATTTCTCTATTTTCATTGACAAAATTGACCGGACAACGCTGGGTAGCCCTTGTAGTTGAGTAAATAAAACACAAAGTAGCAAATAAAAAACTGGACACAAGTGTGATTTCTCAAATTTTAAACCACCTGGGAATAATCAAAATATAGGAGTCATTTATCAAAATTCTTCCGGGTCGCATGTTCCATCCACCCTCCTAAGATCTCATAAATTACATTGAGATTTTGGGCCCTCGGTTGAACATCCTGGAAGATCTCCGTTGACATGCTGTCTAGACGCTTGTCCCTTGGTGACATAACAATCTTTTTGAGGCAAACTACTGGTGCATTGACCTTGGAAAATCAGAACACTCCAACTTGAGCATCTACGATAAAAACCAAACTTAAGAAGTTCTGAATACCTGTGTACCCACGCTCATTTTCCCCGACTCTCTCAGTCCATCAAACTTATCTCCCTCTCTCTTTCTCTCTCTTGCTTTCTTCTTTTCCTTCCCTCTAGTACCGGTATTATTTTACCGGCCTCCGGAGACCAGTCACTAGTCTTAACCTGATCACTTTCATTTTAATAGATTCTAAGATATCTCTTATACACTCAACTACTGAATTGCACGTCCTTTTCTCTAACGTAACGCATATTCACACCTCTGTTTCCCATGAATGAAATGACAAAGTTTTTACCACATAACAGTCATGTTATCCCCTATCTTGTAATTACCCTTACATCAGGAAGCACAAATAGGTTGAACTGCAAATTAGCAACATCATCAATACCGGTAAATTACCAATGGACATTCTTGATACCGGTTTTACAGTTTTCAGTTCTGATTATTTTTCTTTAGTAGGCGTCATTGACGGGATCTTTTGTGGATGCTCATATATGTTTCACGTGTGCGTATGACAAGTTGAGCATTCAACTTCGTCTTTACTTCTCTTTGAAAGGTACTGCCATACATTTGACTCCTTATGAGACATTTGGAAGATCTGTGTTGTTTATATTTGACTTCAATCAGCGTATAGAATTTCCAAATAATAAGTGAGGCTACACGTATTACGGTGACAGCAGCGATGCTATTTCAGTCGGCACAACAGGAGCCAATCTTAACAAAATGTAACAAAATACTGGCTTATGTTTTCGAGTAATACAAAATGTCTTTGCTTTCATGATGGAATCTTGATTCCATATTTATAAATGTTCGAAAAAGTTTGTATAACTGCATCATAAGTTTGTGTAAATGTTAAAGAATGTTTGTTTCTGTGCGTTGAAAGATCGTGTAAATGATCAAAAGAATAACTGAGTGTAACTATAACTATTTGAGTGTGGTCGACACATGGCGTGAGATAGGCAGTAGTGTATGTATGTATATATGTATGTGCGTATGTGTGTATGAATGTCGGTAACTGTTAAGGTAGTGGCATTAGACGTTTGTTGCGTATGTGTTTATCGGCGTCTGTAAGGACAACATGGTTATGGTCGTCAGTGAGTCATTGCTGAACTCATTTTTCGCTGGAACAAGTTGATTTCTCGTGCATTAATGAGAAACTTGTGTATGAAACTTATGAAGGCCATCGTGATTGAAAACGTTGTGTTCGCCGTTGAAGAGAAAGTTGGCGTCTTCATCATGAGATTCACCTTTTTTCATCCGTGGGTTCTATCGAATCTTTATACGTCTTGGTCATCATTTTGTGTGTGTTTCAGATTATTAGGGCCAGTAATTTTTTAATAGATCCATGGAGATAAATTCAAGAAATAATGTGTGTTCACATAACAACCACAAAACGAGGTTAGTATACACTTAGTTTGATTGGTCACAAACAAAAAAGTTAACGGAAAAACAAAGTTTTGATTTATGAGGGAAATAAAAAAAGGCAGGAGTTGACAAAAGGCACAAAGGTGCCTGGCAAGATTTACAGCAGTAAATAAAGAGGTGGAGTGAAGAATGGAAGAAAAGGAATGTCTTTTGTAGAAAACAAAATCAATCTTTGGGAATGTCGTTCACTTTTTAGTCAAATTTAGCCAATTAAATCCTTGATAGCCTATTCCAACTACATAGAGTGCTTAGTTTTATATCAATGTTTTCTTTGGGATTAACTTCTCTGGAAAGCTCTCTAGAGAAAAAAGAGGAATTATTTTGTGCATGGGAATGTGTAAGTGCAAAAACTGTGTAAAAACCACTCTAACTGAAGAAGAGAGCAAAAATGCTAGTTTACGTCGAGGCCATCTTTCTGAGTTGTAGTTTTTTAATTTTATCGACCAATCACACATACTTGCGTTAGAATTTATGATATATAAAGATATGAAGGTACATAAAACACACAAGAATGTCTGAAATTGTCGGCAAAGTAATTTGGATATGATTGATGTTTGACCTTCATGCAGAACTGCAAATTGTTCAAATGATAACAATATTGATGGTCTATAGTGGTTGCCACAAAGTCCTTACTTAATCTCTATAGAAAAATACGGTTGGACCAAAATAAAAGAAGCAATGCGAAAAGTTCATCGAATTTGAAGCAGAGAAATATGCGATTTATGATAGGGTTCGAATACATCCTGATTATGAGAGAGAATCTCATTGAAATCTACCCTTTGCTGGTTTAAAGATGTTACACTAGGAATTATTGATCACCAAATATTGTAGAGGTGCCAATAATCTTGAAAAAGATATATGTATATATATATATATATATATATATATATATATATATATATATATATATATATATGTAATGCACTATGCAATAACAGGTATTCGGAAATTGATTGAAATGACATACATTTTTGGAAAAAGTTTATTTCGAATGTATTTAGTGTAATAGCTCCTTAGTCTATCTCTCTTCCCCTCTCTCTCTCTCTCTCTCTCTCTCTATATATATATATATATATATATATATATATATATATATATATATACATATATATATATATATATATATATATATATATGTATATATATATATATATACATATATGTATATATATATATATATATATATATATATATATATATATATATTATTTGTGTATTACATCACCTGTTCCACTATTTTTATGGTCTCATTTTCAACAACTCTTTTATTATCAGCACCATGGTTGAGGAATACAACCGAAGTTTTGACTCAAAGAATACATGCAAATATATATGATAGAGAAAAATTTTGAAAATCGTTTAATGATATATACCCTAAGGATCTTGAATCAAAGTGTAAAGATAACAGAATGCAAGTGACGTTCCTAGATTTTAATATTAAAATCGAGAATGGATTATTAGTCAATAAATTTTTTGATACAAGAGATTCCCTTCTATTTTGTATCATACGAATGTCGAGTACGATTCCAAACATATGATCGAAATGAGCTCATACTATGTTGCCTATTTGATTCTAACATAGGCTCTTTGAAGCAAACCTGTATTGGGTGCAACTGCATCAAAGACCAGGCATCTCATAAGTTGTTCTATTGTCTATTCCCCATTGTCATCGACTGGGACTTTGGTTTCCCAGTTATCTGCTCAGTGTTCGAATCATCGAGTAATTTCTGGCAATTGAAAGTGATAAGAACTTATATTCGATCCACGTCCCTCTCCTTCCCTCGGTATCCGGTATATTCTAACCATTTCAATGAAGGAGGACTAAATCCTCTAAAAGTGAATGATGCCAGATATTCTCGGTTTGTCTTTTCCCTCCTGCTTCAGTTTTGACAACAAAAAGAGCGTATAAGAAAAACCACAGATCTTGATCAAAGATTCATTTTCCAACAGCTCCAGTTACTACACAACGCTCCGATTTAAGATTGGAGAGTTGCGTTGTAACTGGAGTAGAATTAGTCAACCTTTATACCTTGAACGAATTCGCATAAAAATGAACATTGTTAGATAGTTGAATGACATGGTGCAGAAAAATATACTCCATCGAATCCCGAGAATAGGTTTTTGAGGAAAATGACCAAACCTGATCAGCATGATTGTTGTGATAAAAAGGGATCGAGCTCAGTGTGCAAGAGAGATATGTTTGTCGAAGACAAGATACAAACCCTATATATGGGGGCCAAACTGGAGATTCGGGGGACTTGGAGCTAGAACTTTTGAGAAAGGCATCTTACCGACGTTTAGAGCAGTGTTGCGAAGAAGGTTTATTTTGACTTGTAAATTTCAAATACATCCACGAAAGTTTTATGAAAAAAATGGAAATCAGTTGATGAAAATACATTGAAAGCCATCACAGTCAATAATTGAACAACTGTAGCGTTACAACTTGAAGCTATCTAAAACAGATTTCATTGAAGAATAAATATGGGAAAAATAAATTCCACAGGAAAACATCCAAAGTGGAAAGAAAAACTATTTATAAAATCCCAAGATTATAGCAACTCTAGATGTTAATATTAAAACAGTCAAAATGAGGACAAAAATGTCAAAAAGGCTTTAAAAAAAAACAATTTTTTAGAATGAGTCTAGTGGAGTACTGATGCAAATTTTCATGCCCGTAGACAGAATAGTATGCCCAAGAGAGCCGGAATACACAGGCACATAAACAAATGCATAAATGATACATCAAGCAGATGCCCATGTGAAAAAAAGACTGTTTCACCATCTTTGATGGCTGATAAAAAAAAACTTGAATGAATATTTCAAGAAAAGCAAACAAAAAAAAGCAACTGAAATCCATTCCTTACATGTCTTTTCTTGCATTAAAGAGCGTTGTACACATTTCAACATGCATTGCTTTTCCGTATCGTTAAAACATAGAGGCAGCAGCTGTATCTCAATTAAGTTATGAGAAAATTCCCTAAATTTACAAAACTTAATATTTGGAATGTATTTTCCACCCGAAAACTAGTATATACGAACGGGAAACCTCGATTTATATGGACAGTGGCGTGGCTGGGAACAATTTGGGAATATGATAGTTTTTTGGTATGTTTGTCTTTACCATGTAATCTAACTATGAACCGATTTTCCTTTTTATGATAATTTGTTCAAGGGCTTTTCCTAATTTGACTGAACTATCTGATAAATTGGTGCAATCAATTACGCTGATTACTTTTATGGACTTGAAAGGGTAAATTTTACAGAGACACTCTGCAAGAAAAGCGCTTAACGTAGAAACAATTGGAACCTTTGGTTTATAGTCCTTTCATGATTCAAGGTAGTTAGCACGTTAGTATACCTACCTATCTGTATATAATTTCTGAGAAACCTTTTCTTGTTTTGTATTTAAATGTAGACACATTTTGTAATTACGATACTTCCCCGTTTCTCTCGGTAAATGATTGATTCGTTTGAGGAATGACAGTGATCCCTGCGCCTAGTGTGGCGCATGGCCTCATATATTGAGTTCCCATACTGTAGTCAGCCAGTTAGACTATTTTACCAATCAATATTCAACAAAGGGTCACCATTCGTAATTGTTAAGCTGCACAAGACTATATGCGTTGGGCACCGAGAGAAGAACAATCCTCTAGTCAGTAGTAATGGCTTGCTACACGAGATATTCATGTTTCCCCAGTGATGCTCTCGATGGATATACGTAGTTTTTCTGAGGTTGACACAAAGCTATAAGTGTAGAGCAATTGCTGAAGTTTGAACTGACTACGGATTAATGCTGATCTGTAAGAGCTCGTTAACCATTGCCCTACGATGAGGCACCAAATCTTTACGTTTATGTACGCATGCTTGATTTGTGTACTTCCGTGCCAGGGAAACTTTTTTTTTCAACTTTGTCGCAGCCTGACTGTATACATGATGGAACCTGACGCACTATTTTTGCCAAAGCGGTCAATAAATGCCAAACATCCGGGAACGTAAATCACCCAAAATATAAAACCAATTACTGAAATCTATTTCTGCGATCGTGAACGCTCTCTTATTTCTTCATTTGCAAACATCGACTTCTTTTGGTCATTTCTCCTGGTTCTCTCACCGCCCGAAACTCCCTTCCTCTTCTCTCTCTCTCTCTCTCTCTCTCTCTCTCTTTCTCTCTCTCTCTCTCTCTTTCTCTCTCGCTCTCTCTGTCTGCCTCCTCGTTCTCATTTCAATTAAATCTTCGCTGACACCAAGGCTATCTGTACAAATGTCTAACGTTAGAGTTTTCGTTTTCTTTTGTTTTGGGTTTGTTTTTTTTTTCCTTTTTACTTTTGTTCAACCGGACGGCATACGGCAGAATAAACAATGCCAGTCTGAACCGGTAGAAAAAGAATAAATAAATAAATAGTTTCCTGTCTTATGTGTATCATTTTGAGGAATAGCTCAGTGGTTAGAGAGAGGAGATCTCTTTCACTTAAAATATTCTGCTAAAAAGGCACTGCTGCGATTTCTCGAGGCGCTCGTCAAACAAATCATCGTTTCAGCAAAAAATAAAAGAAAAAAAAACAAAAAAATACAAGTTACTAAGAATAAAAGGAAATCTTTCTTCGGTGTAACTACATTGTTTTGGGGAAAATTATGTGCAGATGTTTCATACATAAAAGACGGATTTGTTCACTGTCTGTCTGTCTGTCTGTCTGTCTGTCTGTCTGTCACAAATTTTATTTTCAAATATTTTTTTAAAAATCTAATTTCATCAAAAATATGAAAATAATAAGAACTTTGTGTCTTACAGTTGAGTTCAACTGGCAGCAAACTCGAATGATTTTACACTTTGAATATAATACAGATGATTATGCTATGTAAAATATGTGCATTGATAATTAAGAATAAGAATCAGTGATAAGTATTATTGCCGGTGCTACTGCTAGATCAGGGATATAAAGATCACTTGATCAAAAGCTGCCTCTGTTGGCCATTAAGCTTAATGTCAAGTAACTTCCTTCGTATCGTATTACTATTATTATATTTGTTTGCAAATGTATGAATTAGGGAAACTCCTATATAGTCAATATTTTCCTAAAAGTGTGGGGGGGAGAGGCTCCGTACCATTTAAAATCACTCGGTTTTGTTTTATTCTCTAAAGTAGAGCATTTAACGGGTGTAGCATTCAAAGAAACCTCTATCTACCGTGTGCCGTTTTTGCTGAGTTACAGCAACATTCTCTCATACATACATACATACATACATACATACATACATACATACATACATACATGCATACATACATACATACATACATGAATAAAACTATTTATTATACTCATAATCTGAATGCATCGCTCAATGTCAGATGGAGATATTTATAGTTCTGCATATTGTTTTTATGTTGGTTGGAGGTTGCTATGGTGCAATGCTGGACTTTTATCCTCCACGGTATCTCCAAGAAGAAGAATGATTTTTTAGCATGCAAGCATTGGTGCTAGCTCGGTAACATAACCCGAAAGCTATTGGGTTGTTATGCTAGACTAACGTCCTCCAAGACATATCAGAGGACCTTGTCTCTTTTCCAAGTGTCTCGTGAAGTTTTAATTAGACTCTTACCCGAAGTTCGTTAGATAACTGTGCTTGACTGTCCGCCGCATAGAATGTGGGAAAGGTTATTTGTCAGTACCCATCCTGTTGAAGTAGCATGAAGCATATATCACTAAGATGAAGATGCATTTCCAAAGGAATAATTGTATAACAACAACATTCCAGAAAACTGACACACTTTTCTTCTCAACAGATCTATATGTATTTATCGTTCGGCCAATAATGTATGAAACTGCTCCAGTTCCATCAGACTCTAGCTATGAACTTCTAAGGATTATAGTACTAATTCCGCTATGATTCCAGGTTCTCATCCGCATATAGTAGTAGTATAGTTGTCAGTTATTATACTAGTTGATTCTCATGAAATCACGGGTGTATCACAACTGTTTCGTTCCTGTGAGAGAGTCCATAGTTTCGAATGGTTGATAGGAGACACTTTTGGGGATGGAAAGGTCCAGTGCAACAGACAGAGTAACAAAAAAATCAAACTTCTTATTATATGGGTATATTAACTTAGTTGGCATCTGGTCATCTTGGGATATCCAACAAAAGTTCCAATCAATGAACAACGGTCAGTGAGATGAGCTAGCTGATTATTGCAGTACAATATAGGTCCTGAAGCATTTCTCATCGGACCATCTCGATTGGGAGTTCCGGTGAGGATCAATCCACTAACGGCTGCTTGCACAGTCCTTTCGCCGATAATTACAACACAAGTTGCCTCATTCGTTTTCGTTTGTTTTTTTTTTCCAGTAAATACTATTTATCAACAAAGCATTTTGGTATCAGACCATCAATAGAGAGAGATCTAATGAGGATTGAACCCACAACAACGGCTAGCGAAATTAGTTTGCTGATCATTGCTATATAATGTGCATCCTAGTCCATTTAGTTCATATGACCTTCTCGTTATTCCCAGCTAAAGAGGTTCACAGATATATTTGAAGTGATTTCTTTGGGAAAATTCTGAATTCGCTTGCCAGGAAGAATCCATAGTTAGAAATAAGGGTTAATAGTTACTTTTATCAGAAAATGTGTTACCACTAAATGGAAGAGTCCAAAAGAACCAAAAAACACATTATTCATCGTTAGTATAAGTCTACTTTTTATCATATGATACAATACAGACCTATTTAATACCACTGCAATGGGTATAACATTTCCTTTCACCCTTGAATCTATTTAAATCTATTTATCAAGCTGTTCCTAGTGCCAGTCGTTGTTTAAAAATTGAACTAGTTTCAATCGATATATTGAAGTTAACTGTGGGTTCTCTAAATGCTTAGAATGAATTTCTAAAAACAGATGAAGAAAAATAGATGATTAAAATAAACAGATACGCTTTATTCACGTAGAACACAAGTCCCAAAAGTCATCTCACTATTCACAAAATACGTTCGAATAAAATATCTAAGTTCCTTGTCCTGATATTACCTAGAGAACTGATAGATTTGATACTCCATAACTTCGGATCGAAGGAGTAATCTGTGCATAGCAAGACACCAAATGATAGGAGATATTGAGACGACATAACGACGACGCGAGCAAAGTGAATTTGAATGGAACAATGTGATGTGCATGAAATTAGATCAAACATGTGAAGATAAAAGGGGAAAGTAAAGATGAGAACAAAACTGGGAATCGGAGAAGAAAGGCAAATAGATAGAAACGACAGTAGAGGTAATTGGGTGGGCGGCTTTATAATCTCACAACCAGAGGAAAGAACTTATGCAATTGTCCCTGAGAAGGTAAAAAGCGTTTTTCATCCTTATCGTTCGCCAGATCCTTTATATTGAGGATGCAAGTTGATACGGCACTTGATAAGCAAGATTCATATCCACCAACTCGCGTTGCGTTTTTATTTTTTTTACATTATAGGAATGAAAAAATATTTGTTTCTCCGCTTCTTGTTCCATTTTTTTCTCTCGATTTATTTGAGCGCTTTCAAGTTTATTTAGATTTCTTTGCGGAACAAGGACATAGAACAAAAGTAAGAACTTTTATGAAGATCAAAATAACATTGTTGCACTTTTTATTGTATTTTTATCATTTTCCTTCGGATCATCATCATCATCATCATCATCATCATCATTATTACTATTACTATTATTATCATTATTATCATACCTGTGACATCAGAAATAATGGAAATGTTACCTTGTAATCGCACTTTATTGTATTCTTTTAATCCACCAATGATTTATTCCCCCAAGTCAAAGTGATCTATAATATCCGGTGACAGAAAGCGAAGGAAGGTCATTTCATTTGGATATCAATTGAAATATGCGATAAAAAGACGTTTTACTTTTCAAAAGCTATCCTAAGAAGTCTCCCCTGTTCCATTTCCACCATTTAGATTGAGTAGGTTGGTTCGCTACGTTGTTGTATCATATACAATCTCTCTGAAAATGCATAAATTTCTTCCCTGCCTTATCAGTGTAACTTTTGTTGGGGAACTAGTCGATTATTTATTGAATAAAATACATTGGTTCCTATTCCTTAAGAATTATTGTCTTTCCAGCTCTCCAATACTTTGGGGGAGTATCTGCATGGAAACCAAATTATTATTTCTGCTTATTAAGTTTTCACACTAGAAGTAATTAGTAGGTTACACTGGAGATCAAGTGACATCGAGTACCTTGAATACTGCAGCATTTCTATCAGAGTTTCCAGTTTATTTCTGTTGTACCGTCGTCTAAATGGTTTTCAGTTTTCCACGGACTTTTAATTCTTTCAACGTCTATGCAAAGCTTTTAAGTGTTCGAGCCTGTCGTCATCGCTTCAATTTAAGGTACGTATATTGGAGCAAGTCTTCTCAACACTCAAGCGCTTTCCTTGGAATTCAATCAGATGACTAATGATGTGGTGCGCACGGTTTCATTTCTCACCTTTTATGATTATTATTATAATTATTATTATAATTATTATTATTATTATTATTATTATTATTATTATTATTATTATTATTATTATTATTATTATTATTATTATTATTCGCTCATCGAGTTTGCACACAGGTAGTGACAGGTGGCTTTCATTGGAATTCAAGTGACATAAAGTTTCATGAATATTCAGGCACTCTCAAAAGTATCCTACCTGTTTTCAGATGATCATTCTTCATTGGATTTCCAATTTTTCCTGCCTTTTTGCTACGCTTTTTAGTACTGCTCCTTGTGCTCTAACCACAATTGGCTGTCATTTCATGATCAACATGTTTACACTAGATATCTGATGGTTTTCAGGGGGGGGGTTCAGTTACAGCAAGCTCTCCTCAAATTCCCACCACCTTCAGTATTCTCACAGACATCTACACTGCTATAGTCTGTGTAGTCTCAAACATTTCTCGCATATATTCAGACGACAGTATTTTTGTATTTGTTTTTTTCCTTTTATAGGTGTCGGATTAAAATTATGAAATTATCTTGATCGGTTTTAGTTATCAAAATCGTGGAGGATTTTCAATTTTGGGTTGAAATCGACGGGAAGGATTTTTGGTGGCAAATCGATGCTTTTTTCACGTTTCGAAAACGTATTTTATCTTTCGCTTAATTTACCAAACATTTAAACAATCATTTTACCCTTTTCTTTACAGGAAAAACAACAACAGACTTGCTGTTTACATCTATCTATGCATCTATCTATCAACTTACACTATGTATAACTCAACATGTAGATTGATAGAATAACTTCATCTGTTAGTTGATGTCTTCAATCTGCACATGATTCAAACTACCCCAAAATGCGATAAGAGCATAAAAAAATTACTACTATTTACAATTTACCTCATTACTATTATACTAAACTTGACAGCAAGTTTATGTTTCCTGTGGAAAAAACATGATGTCATATTAGAACACTTATTCTGTCAAAATTTATCCTTTGAAATAATTTTCAACATGATTTTATAACCCAACAATTCTATTTTTGTGAGTTTTTTTTACATGACAATCATCTTTCCATAACAACACATTTGTAGGAGGTAGAAGGGTGTTTAATTATAAAGTTAAGATATCACCAAATCTTTCATTGATAAATAATTTTGCCAAAATACAAAATTCGGGGATTTGAGTTAATGTAGATTCTATGGAAAGCATTTTATTTCTCACTTCTTGTGGCCAAAACCAAGGCGACTTTTTTTTTCATTTTCAGGGATCAAAATCGAGTGCGATCTTTTATTCATTCTGACGAGTCAAATCATGGTAGAACTTAATTTCATTTTTAGGGTTGATAATTGAGAGGGAATTTTCCTCAATTTCAAGAGTCAAAATGGAGGGGTAACTTTTTAAAAGAATCAATTTCTTTTTAGGGGTCTGAAATGAGTGTTGGTAATTTGCAGTTATTTTCCCGTTATTATGAATAGAAAATCATTAAAAAAAAATTTTTTTGATTGAAAATGAGTAGATTAAAAACACTTTAATACCAGTGATGATTTGGACTATTTATTTGGTGTCTAATTCAATTTGACTTTTAAAGTGATATTTGTGATTTTTAAATTCTTCTTTACGATCTCCAAAAATGTGGAAAGATTTCCCAACAAATCATTTACCCTAAAGATTCAAAATATTTTCAATTTTTTTATTTCTGGAACTTTTGGGAAGGGTTTTAGGTCAGAGTTACGATATACACACTTTTTTGCCAGGAACCTAGAAAATACACTTAGATACTCTACTAAACATGTCCAAAAGATTTTTTTTCAATTCTTGGGAAGAGTAAAAAAAAATTATGAAATTCTTGGTTGTTTACAATTTTAATATTTTATCTAATATTGACACTTGGAAACGAGAGAAAGTTTGCCCTCCATAGCCTTGCTTGCTAGTTAGCTTTCAAAGGTGTATTTCTTTCAAAGCTGGGACTATCCCTTGTATGTGCTCCATGGTCTTGCTCGTAGTATGTATATGTGCGATGTATTTTTCTGTAATCGGTCGTGTCTCTGTTGTTTGGAAATCCGTGTTTTCTCCAGGGCACTAAAATACGCAGACAGAAAACTCAAAAAACACGTAAAAATGCGTGGGTGGTTATTACATAGAATGATTTCTAGAAGTAGCTTGAATGATAACGTTGCTAAAAAAGGGTTGAAAAAGACCAAAAATTATCTCTCAATTATATTTGTACATACTTTCATGATTGTGGAGGGGTGGATAATATACTAAAGGCAAACAGATAGATTTTAGAGCTGATATAAACAATATAATCTGAACTACGTCGTTGTTTTATGTCCAAACAACATAGTTTGGCCAAAAGTTCGTGTCTGTCCATACATTATCTCCGAAAGTTCGCATTTAGTTTCTGTGACACTTCGTGGAAGAGTACATGACTAGCTACGAAAGAATTGATCGAATATTTTGACGGATCCATACACTATTTTTCCCCCTGACATGAGTTTTGCTGAGGTATGCGTTATCTGAGTGCTTTCTCGTTGTTTTATTATTATATGTTAGTAACACAATACTATCTCAATTGTATCTAGAAATGTAAGATAGAAAGAAGCTTTTGGACAATTCATAAGCTAAAGATTTGGATTTCGCGTCATTATGAAAGAATGATTTCACACCGATAGCGTTTATATCAGACTAGTTTACGCAACTTAATTGCAATTACAGCTCCCATACCAGTCCTGGTGCCTATGTTGATTTTTCAATGACGTGCACGTAATATCGAAATAGTGATTCCTGAAAAATAAATATGGTGATCAAACTTAACTATATATGTCCTTAATGTCATATTCATTGCTGATAGGAAACTTTATCTAAAAACAGTTGTTGCTCGTAAGGAATGGCTGCCATGGGTAACATCTCATGATTGTATGAATTTTTCAATGAATTTGGCTATAACTGAAACCGAATTTCATACTTTTGAAAAGCACAAAATGCACACGTATTTGTCTAGGCGTTCTCACTAATGACTCATTGACACCTTTCATGTTTTCCAACCCATGAATTCTTTTCGGCCAAGGTTTAAGTTTCTTTCTACTTTGTCGCTTATGATGTTAGCTGTGTCGGGGTATTTCTCCGGAGGTAAGCCATATTTATCTTTTTCTATATTCTTGGTAATTTTGTGCAGTTATATGTCTGAGAATCAGTTTGATTTTTCAGAAATTGTTTCGCTTGGTCAGCCAAACACTGAGTTGATCCTGCTACTATGGATTACCCCTCCATAGTGTAAACAAGTGTTCTTTGTAATGCCTTACAGATGGTTTGCATTCAAGGTAGCAATACATAACTGATTAGTTTTTTTTTAACACAACTAGTCTCCAGCCCTTTACAAAGCATTTGACAGTAGGTGTCTGGTGACGATCGCTGAAGTCTTGAGTGACAGTTGGTCAACTCAGGTCTCCAACCTTCCCCTTGTCGTTCTTACATATCATAGTAACAATGTGCTTTTTACCTTTCCAGCCTTCCCTAACTTTACATTACATGTCCTTTCCATTTGAGCTGTTAGGACATTGTCAGCGACTGGAGGTCGTATGTAGTATTTTTCAAATACTCTCTTCAGTATTTGTATAGACCTCAATAGTACTCTTGATCGTCACAATCCTTTGCCTTATATCCAGTTTCTTCAATCTTGTCCAACTCTTTTCTTTTGCTCGTTTGCCAATTTTTGGTATTTTCCTAGCTTTTCACTTTACGTCATCTCTCTGTGATCCGCACTGATATATCTGTTATTTAGTAGCTTCTCTTTCCCTAGACAATCAGGTCCAGTTTCCTCACTTGGCTTGAATGTCGATCCCAAATGCTGCTTTTGTGACCTCCATGTAGAAACGATAGACCACCTCGTGTCAGACTACTCTGCTCTAACATCAACAGGATACAAGTCCAGATATAACAGTGGGTCAATATCTACATTGTGGAGTCTACAAGCATTACAGGATAAATACAATGCTATAAGAACTGACATGACCGCCAAAGCAAATAGACCTGACATAATAAACTTACCTGTTAATTAAAATGGGTGTACCTTCTGAAAGAATTATAATATTAAAGAAACTTGTAGAACTAAGCAAGTACATCATCATCAGTCTTTTAACGATCCGTTGTTAGACACAGACCTTCCCCAGAATCAACCACATTTCATGGGCGTTGCAGGGCCAGTATTTTCTAAATTCGTCTGGGTCATCTCCCCATCTTGTTTTCGTCGGCTTCGGTTTCGCATGTGGTCTCTGGGGATCCATGTTGTGAGCCGTGATGTCCATCGGTTGTCTTTCATTCTTGCAACATAACCAGCCCACTGCAATTTGAGTTTTCTAATGTATTCTGTAGTATCCTTGATCCCTATTCTATTTCTGATATATTGTGCTGTCTTGTGATCTCTCCATGTAAGGTTGAGCATGATTCTCTCATGCGCACCTTTTATGCTTCTAAGTTCGCTTGTTTGCCTCTTTGTTAGGTTCCATGTTCCAGTCCCATAGGTGACTATCGGGAAGATGCATTGGTTGTATACTCTTCTAGGATTCTAAGGATTATTGGGATCGTCTTGTTTTTGAAGGTTGAGCTTGTTTTGCCGAAAGCTTGCCATCCTCAGGTTATTCTCCACTTGATTTCTTCTTTTGTGGATTTCATGTAGGTTCGCTGTCGTAAGTAGATGTAGTGGTCTACTTCCCCTAGTTTTGCATCTTTAATTTTGACAGTTATATCCTTATTCATGATGTGATTGTTGCACATGACATTTGTCTTACTGAAGTTCATGCGTAGGCCAACACATTTGCTAACTTCGTTTAGCTCATCAAGCATTACTTGAAGGTCCAAAGGTTCTCTGCAAAAAAAGGACGATGTTGTCTGCAAATCTGAGATTGCTTAGATATTTGCCGTCTATTTTGATTCATCCATTCTCAGTCCAGGTTACGGAAGATCATTTCGGGGCAGGCTGTGGAGAGTTTTGGTGAGCTAGTATCGCCTTGTCATACTCCTCCTTGGAGTTGGAAGGGTTCATAGTCTTTATGTAGTCTGATAAAGGAGTTGCTGTGATTGTATATATGTTGTAGCACTTTGATGTATACAGGGACTACATCTTGTAGAGTGATAGCCTTCCTGACCATGGGAATTTCTACGAGGTCGAATGCCTTCTTGAAGTCTATTAATGCTACAGCAAGTAGCATTTTGCATATTGCTGCTTTCTCCTTCAGCTGGTTAATTGAATGGAGATGGTCCATGGTCAAGTAACAAAACCTGTGGCACTTGACAACATAAACCGTCCCTGTTATTGTTGGAGCCCTCGGGATGATCAAGAAAGGCACTTTAAATATATCTCTGAAATACAGAATATAGTGCTCACAGACACTGCCCTTAAAATGAGAAAAGCATCATCATCTACTGTAAACTGAAACTGCAGCACATACGCAAAAAACAGCAACACACAAAAAAGTGCATAACAGAAAAAAAAACTAAAAAGACACACGAGAAAAACTGCAGCATGCACGGAAAAGACCAGCAAAATCTACAAAACAAATGACTGCAGCACACAAACACACACATTGTACATCACTTCAAACTCATTTGCCGAAAGTTGTTGCTAACATTTTAAAAGACTGAGATCATCATCATCATCATCATCATCATCATCATCATCATCATCATCATCATCATCATCATCAGAAGAAGAAGAAGAAGAAGAAGAAGAAGAAGAAGAAGAAGCAGTTAGAGAAACTGATTGAGACGTCAAAAAATGATTTCAAAATATACCATTTTCCGAATTGTCTCTCCCTCCGTGTATTCCATCTTAATTCGAATCACCTAATTTCAGGCTGCTTGTGTACTCATTTATGTTATTAATTATCTGTGTTTAATCATTTATGATTCATTGATTTATATATCCAATATTTGTGCATCCATTAATTTTTGTATTCACTAAATTATATATTGTCACATATATGTATACTAATTTATTTATTGTATCTTCTCTTTAGTAATGTGAATCCCACCCGTCTTTGGATTTTATTTGACTTTGTGCTGAACCGAGTTCACGAGTTGTCAATGTCCATAAACATCGTTTACTTCCTAACTAACTGCAAACGTTGCCCCAATTAATTAAGATGATTTATTTGATGTATTTGATTATCATATATTCATTCATCAGTTTGTGTGTTTTCTTATATGTATATCCATTCATTTATGTATTTAATTGATTATGTATTTTTTGTTTAGATACTATTTAATCTGGTTATTCAGTTACGTACATTTTTATCTATGTAGGCTCGGTCCTTTTTGAAAAGTGAATTCTACGTCCATTCCTGTGATTGCATTTAATAAATCAGGGGTGCCATTAACGTATGTCTATACATATATACTGTAACTTTCTCTCACAGTTCGAACATTGTCGGAGTGAACAATATAGAACAATATCTGGGACCCCTCTGCTTAAAGCCCATTAGGAAAACCCAAAGAATTGAAATGTTCAAATTAGCAAGACTACCCAATCTTAGAAACAGTAGTGAACAGCCATCACGATGTCATTCAAATCAGCTACGTTCAGGGTATACTACAAAAACTTTAATAAATCTATTCATTCCCTTCTTTTTCACATCAAATAATGCACAGTATTGATATAATAATACTGACGGATACACCATTCTATTCCTGTGTCAGGATTACAGGTAATAGCAACATTGACCCTGTGTTATCTCATTACACCACTCATGGCAATGAAAAGTTACAATATATTCCCAAAATGGGGATCAAATAAAAGATTCGGGCTTTGGCTGAAGCAAGTGTTTACTTGATGGTCAACAGGTTGGTCCAGTTCGTCGTCCAGTAACCGTTAGCAACACTGATGACACGTATTTCCTTAATAATAATCCGAAGGGGGAATGAAGCAGAGAGGATATTATGTTAAAGAAATCTTGAATTTCCCAACAAGACAAAGGCTCACTGATCAAGCAAAGCAGATCTGGAAGACAGGGTGGTTTTCAGATCCCAAACTTATGGAAATTTATAGAAATTAGAGTAGAGAATCGAATATAGTGGTAGATGGAGATGAATTAATTATTTGAAAGACAGAGGGGTAGAAAACAACTGGAAAATCAAGGGAATGAAAAAAACTAGAAACTGTTCATCATATCAGCTTTTTGAATACCATACAATAAAGCAACGCAGAAAGAAATGAAACCGACGAGACAAAGAAAGCCGATAGGATAAAGATACAGACGTACAACTACTAAGAAAGTCAATAAGCTTGTATAATATATTCAAGTTGACAACATTACTGACCTGAACAACCTCATGTGTGCAGGATCAGGGTTGATTACTGAGATACCACTGGTTTGTGCAGGGAACTTGGATAGAGACACTAATTTGAAAAAAAAGTTGATGGGAAATCAGACTATCACAACAAATTAACCCCAAAATGAAGGTAAATTGCTAAAAGAGACAAAAGCATAAGGCAACGAACAAAACACTTACAAATAAACTAGAGTAATTGAACAAAAGATTTTTAACTAGGGGAGCCAAACTCGATAGATGTACATACAGATTCCAATAATACATGCAAATAAGGATATTTTGAAACAATGAAAAGAGTTTCTACCGACAAGTGGAGAGAGAGGAAATGGAATACAGCAGCCACGTGCTGCACAAACTTAGATCTTCTGAAATAACCTACGGGAACAGAGAAATAAAATAGTGGCTAACAAGCATTAAAAACGATCTACAAATGATAGAAGAGCCTGGAATCAACCTCGAAGAATATGCCATCTGGAAATCACCAGGCCTTGAGGAAATATACGTCTTTTGGTTTAAAAGGTGCCAGGCTTTATACGAGACATGAGGACAACGGCTAAGCAGATCCCAAAGGGGAGCAAATGCCCGTCAATCGATAACTGAAGGGATAACTACCCTGATCCAGAAGACAAAAAAAAGAACAACTACATCTAACAACAGACTGATAGCCTGCCTCCTTATGATGTATAAGTTCCAAATCACTTGGATAGATGATGAAATAATCTACTCATTAGAGAGCTAAGGATGAGGAAAAAATGCACATTCATAAATTTTAAGAAAAGCTGATTTTTTCAGGGCATAGAAATGGAGCTTGACACTGGGAAATGCACAATGTTAGTAATGCATAAAAAGAAAAAGAAATAAAAGAAGGAATTGAATCACCTGACCAGATAACCATGAGAGGGCTTAACAAAGAAGAAAACTTTATATATTCAAGCATCCTGGAAACAGACGGAATCAAACAAAATAGAATGAGAGAAAAATAGGCAACAAATACTAAAGAAAAATACCAGAGACCAAACGAGGCAGCAAAAACTTAATCAGAGGAATAAAATCCTTGGCAGTTTTCATCACGAAATACTCATGCCTCTTCTTGAACGGGACTAGGAACAAACTCAAAGAGCCAGGCTAAAGAACAAGAAAACTAATGACGATGCAAACAATTCTCGCACCCCTAGGGCAATGTCGACTTACTGTATGTAAAAACGAACGGGAAAAGCAATTATTGGACTAAAAAATCATATTGAACAATGTAAAGGAATATTAATAATGGCAGCAATAGAACTGGGATACTACAGAGCCTCAAATGCAAAAACAAGAATTCGAAATTTGGTGGAAAAATCACTGCCAACAATATTCAGTAGGTAAACTAAAGAAATAGCAGATCAGCCAATTTGGGCCTGGCTAATCTAAGGAATCCCTAAAACAGAACAACGTCCAGAGCAACGCTCCAGTGAAAAAACTTTGAGGCTACAACCTAGAAAATACTTATGCTTTCACCATTACAAATCATTTGAGAACATTTTGATTCGTCTTTTCAAAATAGTGATTGCTTTGGTCTCGGATCATTTCAGACCAACGATGCCCAAATCTTGTGCTTGTATTTTTTAGATCATTTTATTCAGATGTTTCTTAGGAAATCTTTCAGATGACTTTCAATGAGTTTTCAGGTAATTATTTCAGGATACCCCCTGGCTACGGCGATTAATTCCTGTGAGGTACAGATACCTTCTCTATAATAATAATGATAATAATAATAATAATAATAATAATAATTATTATTATTATTATTATTATTATTATTATTATTATTATTATTATTATTATTATTATTATTATTATTATTATTATTATTATTATTATTATTATTATTATTATTATTATTATTATTATTCCCCCTCTGTGATATCACTTTTCTCCTGCCTATTATTATTAAATCATTTCTCCCTTTTCCCCTGACACTTTCATGGGACCGTATGTTGTGTTTTTTTTTTTATTTATATGGGTTTGGTTCCACTTTGCTTTTGTCGAGTCCTCTGAAACATTTTTGCACGTTGAATCTTGCAAACTTTTTTTTCTCGTGAAGTGTCTTGTCGTGAACAATAGGTTGATGCGTTCAATTTTGCCTTCCTTCTATCGCATGAATAAGATTAAAGAACAGGCCAAATCACACGGATAGTCTATTGATTTATCCATTTGATTTTTATTTTACTTATTTGCAAGAAAAGTGATAAATCTCGCTCTTTCCTGAATGTCATTCCTCTTGGCGTTACAAAAGAGTTTCCTTTTCTATTTTAGTTTCACACTCTCTATTTCCCCCTCTCTCTCTCTCTCTCTCTCTCTCTCTCTCTCTCTCTCTCTCTCTCTCTCTCTCTCTCTCTCTCTCTCTCTCTCTCTCTCTTTCAGCCATTCCTCATCTTTTCACGTTTCGTCCCTGTCACAATCTTTCTTTTTATTTCCCTCCCTTTCTTTGTCTTTTCTAGAACTTGTGTCACCTACCTTCTCTGCCTTCTCCCTCTCTTTTAGTCTTTTTTTTTCAGCTTTCCCATACACATAGCCTTACTCTATCCTTCTCTCCTATCTGTTGCCTTCCTCAACCTTCATAGGTTACTTCATCCCTCCAACATTTTTCTTTCTCTTTTTTTCTCTTCTATTTCTCTTTTCCCCCAATATTTATCTTACTTTTCCTTCTTTTTCTCGGCTTTTGTCAGTTTCTTTTTTGATTACCCCCCTGTTTTCCCTCCATCAAGGTTTTTCTCAATAATCATCCTTTCCTTTTCTTTTTTTCCCTTATCCTTCATCGCCAATCGTTTTTGTCTCCCTTTTTTCCTCAGCCAATTATATTTCTTCCTTCAATACTTCTGTTCAAATTCGTATTTTCTTTCTATCTTTATTTCCAATTTTCTCGTTTTTTCTCTTTCGTTTGCTTTGCCTTTCACCCTCCTGCCTTCTTCTTTTCGTTCAATTTCTCTATGTATCCTTCAATCAAAGTGTGCATTCATTCATTTTTTACTAACTTTCCAGGAAGAAACCAATTGCAGATTCACAATATCACATACGAAATTCCGAAAAAACGAAGAGCTCCTAAAGCCTTTTTACTTGAAAATAAAAGGAATTTGACTGTTTTCTCTTAGTACTTGAAAATGAGAAGTGTACGAGCAATCTTATGATTTAACTTTTTTCCTTCAATTTGCCACAGTAAATGTAAACTTAATAACATTTATAGACTTAATTCATTCAAAACTGTGAGATTATTTATAAGGTTCATTGCAGTGACACCATAGTCTCCTCTATACACTATATATGGACTACCATTCTGAAATCCAAAAAATTATGAATAGTCTCTGGTCCCTATTGTTTCAGATAAGAGATTGTGTACTTATATCTCGAGCCCTGCATTTCTATTTCATTCATTCCATCCTGACTTTAATCCTTCGACTCACTCAGTTTGAAAAAATACAATCATTGATATTCTTCACATTCTCTTTTCGTCTATCTCAGCTTTCTCATTGTGCCCTTCCTGTCACTTTTATTATGCTTCACTGCATTCTCCTTCTTCACCTCAGCTCTAGTGTGTCTTTTCTTTCTTTTATCATCATCCCTTCTTCTGTAAGTTGTCTTACCTTCCGACTTGCACTTTTTGTCTTCCGAGCAAATTCTGACTCCTGCACCCAGCTCTTTTTTTCTCGTTCTGGCTGTTTCTATTCTAATGCAGTGCAAAAGAATTATGATTAGACTGCAAATCATATTGAGAAGGTAATCCTGCAATCGACAAAGGGGGAATTCGCCGTTATTTTGTTATCGGAGGAATCCGATCGGAGCAATTTCTTACAGCTGCACCCGCCTGAGAGGTGTACAGAGAAAGGCAAACGAAAAAGCAAAGTTATAACAACACGAATTAAGAAATGAGAGGAAACAGTGGGAAAAGAAGGTTGGACGCAAAAATGCAAAAGGAAATGGAGCTTGGATTTTTTTTTTTTCACTTTTTTGAATTTTTAAAGGAAGAATTTTTTCTGGCGATTTTTATTTATTCCCGTTTCTGTTTGATTTTTACTGGCACTCATCGGGTTCTGCCATAGCATGGATATCCTTTTTTCTCCCGTATGAGTGTAGATGTACATATATGTAGACACATCCCTATATATATATATATATATATATATATATATATATAGGTGAGCGTGTGTGTGTGTGTGTGTGAGTGTAGGAAGAAAGTCAAATAGAATTTACATGTGCATACATATATGACACATGCACACACACATACACAAAAACAAACACACATATGTATATACATATATGCAAACACAAACACTTTACACACACACAAACACAAACACTCACACACACACACACACACACATATATATATATATGTGTGTGTGTGTGTATATATGTCTGTGAGTGTGTGAGTGTGTGTGCGTGTGAGTGAGAGAAAACAATGTCCACAGAGATGAATATACACACTTCTTTCGGTTAATTGCTGTTATGGCTCTTACCTGGAAGTCGATTAAGCACTTTTGAAATAAATTCCTCATTATCAATATCAATGGAGATACCTTTTTTGACTGAATGATATTCTTTTTTATTGCTGCCCGTATAGTAACTGATGCTTGCGATTTTTTCATTAGCCAGCTCCACATGTGTTTCGAACCAGATGTATGTTTTACAGAGAAATTCAACTTTAGTCTTATTAGAACTTTGGATTTTATGAAGATCTTTGTAAAAATACATAAGATAAAACATCTTATATTATTTAATAGGTAAAATTGATAAAAATGCGTACTTTATGTCAGATTATTGCAAACAAAATTTGAATCTGTTTTTGGAGAATCATTACTCCCTAAGAACAACCACGTTATTTGAATTAAAACTTTTTAACCATTATAGTTGGATAGAGGACAAAGTGGTGCATAAAAAATCCCAACTAAGAGTTGTTGAGCAATTGTGGCTTTCTCTTACCCTTGTTTATGTGAATGTATCACGAGGTTACGACCGAGATCTTTAAGCTGTTTAGTATGCAGAATGAAACATTTATAGATATGAATTTTTAAAGAAGAAATAAAGTGAGCAAAAGGGAAATCCCATAATCATTGAGTTGGACGACCAAATTCAGTGGACTTGGACAATCATAACTTCTTGTAATAACTGTGTCAATGGAAAATCGAATTGTCATACTTTCATCCAATCCTTTATGAAGGGTCCGTCGGCTGTTTGAGTAATGAAGATCTCTCAACTGCTGAGTAGCTTATTGTTCTCCCTTATATCATCCTCTTTGGCTTTGTGTTGTAGTAGTTGTTAGTAACAATAAAGAATGACCACTTCTATACTTTACCTACCATACACGATAAATATGATTACTTGCTTAAGTACGTGCGTGTGTCTGGTGCACGCATGCTAGAGTTGTATATCAAGTTGCTCAGAAAGCGATATTGATTTTCTAAGAAAGAATAAAATATAAGAGTGTGTTCAAATATAACAAACTTTACAATTATTTGAACATAAAATAATCGATTATTTGGATTGATGTCTTCCGTAAATTTATAGGTCTTGCCACTAATAAAGTGTTACTGTGATCTGATCAGATTGAGATCTTAAAATGCTAAGACGGTTGACGGGGATGTGGTTGAGTATATCAACAATATGACTAGACATTTTTAGTCTGTTTAGTGATTTGAGCCGTTACATTCTAATTCAGAGAAACCACACTCTTTCTATTGACAAAATTAGAAAAAAATTGTTTTTTTGTATTCATTTGTTCAAGTTGTTGATAATAATTATACTCTGTTCTGATACACATGGCTTATTCAAAAATATTATGATCGATGAACCTACTATATTCTCCTGACTGCACCAAAAGATCTTGCAAGAGAGGATTTGAATTTTGGAATTAGTTTTTCCTCCCGAATCATATATATATATATATATATATATATATATATATATATATATATATATATATATATATACACACACACACACACATACACACACACACATATATGTATATATATATATACACTTATATACATATATATATATGAAGTGAATCTAGTCATCTGATCTCAAAATTATTGGGTCAATGATGATAGATTTTGAAGAATGAATAGCTGTAGACTGTGTATATAGCCAACATCTTATTTTGAAGAATTATGATGTGAGCATGGAACGGAATCTCTCTTTAAAATAAAATTGTGGAACTATTTATGATTTTGCGATTCAGGTAAGCTATTCAAAAATAAATATAATAAAACCAAATTTGGTTGTTGGAAATAATATGAGGATATTCCCTCAAATCGAGGATGTGGCTATTCTAGTAAACTTTTGCATGGGGATAGAATAGGTGGAAGAATACACAGAAATAGCGAGGCTTTGCCGGATAAATGAATAGGCTGTGGATATAGATTGTGATTGCTATGGAATTGGGAAGAGCAAACTGTCGTGTAATCCCCAAAGGGATGATTAGAGGAATTGACGAACCTAAGAAGGGTTGACACAAGTCTGATAACGGCAGGACAATAATCAGTAGAAGTGGAAGGAATTGTTTTATGGGATAAAGAAGATTTACTTTCACTTAATTCTTAGCAAAAACTAAAAAATGCCTCTAGTATTGAAATACTAATGCATCAATAGTAATAAAACAATACCTAAAAATAAAAACGGGATATCTCATGACGAGCATGCTAATCTGATAACCAACTGTATCACAAAAACGGAGATGAAAACCCATCCCAAGAACAGGCTAGATTTAGGAAAAGCTACTCAACCTTTGACTATCTCCATTCTTTAAATCAACAAATAAAGAGCATCAGAATACAATGCCCCTCGTTATAGCATAAGTCGACTTTAAGAAGGCTTTCGACTCAATGGAGATCCCCAAGGTTATCGATGCTATCATACAACAATGCATAAACCCTGTAAATATCAGGGTCTCACAACATGTATACCGATAGCAGTTCATTTATTACGCTGCAGAAAGACTATGAGCCCTTTTAACTCAAAATGGGAGTAAGACAAGGTGATACCAGCTCATCCAAACTATCCACAACCTGCGTTGAAGTAATGTTCTGAAACCTGGATGAAGAAAATTAAGGAATAAGAATGGAAGACGAATACCTAAGTATTTGCAGACGACATCGTCTTTTTTGCCAAAAACATTCACGATTTCCAATTGATAATAGACGAATCAAACGAAGAAAACAGAAAAGTTGGTCATAATACAAACTTCAGTAAGACAAATGCCATGTACGACGAACAAAAGTTCAAAAATCCATATCAAAGAACATTGACCTGGGAAAGGTAGATCATTAAATTATCCAGGCCAATAAATAAATTCTACAGAAGAAGAAATCAAGCAAAAAATCACTCTGGAATGGTAAGCCTGTTATAGACCTGACTCAAACTTTAGGAAAAAACAAAAAAATCCAATTGCCCTTAAAAAGAAGTGTCTACAACCAATCTATCCTCCCAATAGTCACAAATTGAGCTAGAACCTTACTAAAAAATTGACCCTCGAATTGAGAAGAATGCAAGGTGCACATGAGAGAATCATACTCAACATCACATGGAGGGATCACGAAACATCACAGAATATTAGGAAATAAATTGGAGTCAGGGATATCATAGAATCCATAAGGAAACTCCAATGGCATTTGAGCTGTTTATGTCGTAAGAATGGCAGTCACCACACCAAACGTGGATCCCCAGAGATCATATGCAAAACTGTGATCAGCTAAATAAGATATGGCATGATGAACAAGAAAGTTCAGAAAGTATTGGCACTGCGACGCCCATGGTAGAGAAGTCTGGCAAATCCCGGGGAAAGTCTATGCCTGACGACAGATGCTGGAAGGCTGCTGATGACATAGGTACATGCATTTTGATGACAATGAATGTCTTATTTCGTCTTCTTCATCGTATTCAGTATTTGAGTAAAGTTCAATTTTATTTTTCTTCCAATAGTTAAGGAACTTTTTTAGTATTATTCTGTTGGTCTGCCAACAACAAGCTCCACAGTTTCTTTAAAACGAAATATCTGAATTGATTCGTACAAACAAACAAGTTGAGCGCTAACAAATTTAAAAAAAGAACGGATATGGAAAAAAGTGTAGAGCATAAAAAATTATCCAATCATTTGTTTCCTCATTAGACTTTGACTTGTAAACCATTATTATTCATTTCATTACTAAAAAAGATGAAGGTAAATGGTAGTGAACAATTCATAATCATGGTTTACAATACCACATTTAATTTTTAAAAAAATACTTGATTGATAAATCCTGGAACTATTTGGGAAGCTATTAGATAAACCTAGCGCAAAGGTTATTGGGATCACGAGTAAGTTTGAAAAGTTGATTTGGGACTTAGGTGTACGATCAAAAAGGTGCCACTATCACAGGAGTGATGTGTGTTCCAGTCCCACTGGTACCTTATTTTTTATGGATTGATGGTCTGGATTAGTTCGTGATTGAAATAAATAGAAAAAAAAACTATATTAGTATGGGATATTGGTAGATATTAGTTAAGATTGATTATCTTATAGCAAAATATTCAAGAGACTAAACACGTCCATTGACGTATATACATAAATATGTGGTCATAAAAACCTATTTTGGGTGAATACTGTAATGTTTTCTTGTTAGGCTTGATTTTATTTTGAAAATTTCCGACAGATTGTCATGGAAAAGCATCTAAAATTGGGTGGGCTTTGCTAAGACAAAAACGAAACACCCACTCTTGAATTCAAGAAGGTGACTAAAAGTGTGCTTATTAGACGTTTGAAAGCTTAAAATAAAGTGACGAATGAGGAGAACAGAAAAGATGGTGCATTATACTTTCTTTTAGCGTTTTTTTTAATTTTTTTTTTTTTATTGCTTTTTGCTTTTTGCTTTTTCCTGAATAGTTTACTCTGGTTTCTATGTTTCTAACGAATGATTCTTACAAATTTATGAATAAGCCTATTTTATGGGCATCTGGGTTAATTCAAGTGTTATTTAGTTTTAGAAGGGACGTCTTCAGGAGGAAAAACATCCTCACCTCTCTATGAAATTAACTTAGATTAGTTGTATGCCTCATGTATATTTACTAATACTAGCTCAGTCTGGTACAAAGCTTGGAGGAGAGAAATTGATAAGGACAATTATATTGTGTCAATACACGCACTGCATAACATCAGGGTTTTTTGTTACAATATTGTATATCATTGCCCGAATACACATTTCTGATAGCCAAGGTCAACATGAACGAGACATAGATGTTTTCTTCCTTCGATTGGGCAAATGTAAGGTCACGCAGTTAATAGAGAAAAACAGAATTTCTGATTCTATTTGACGTGGACCCATTCCAGATTCTGACGGACCAAAAATATGAAACAGTTTGATATCTCAGTTCCCGTGCACCTTGAATACAAGACATTGTAAAATCATCTACTCTTTTATAGTAAACTGAGCAGTTATCAAAGTATATATGTTTATTAAATGTTTAAAATTTAGGAAAAATAGTGGTTTCACTTAACTTATTTCATGCTTCTTTATTTCATAACATGCAAAACTTCCAAATGTCATATTTCACTCAATGTTAGGGAAATCATAGAAATTTTTTTAAAGTGTACTTGCTTTCAATGCATAGTTTAAAAACCCTAAAAAAATTGAAAAAGCTAGGAGACTAATTCCACATGGAATTATTGCAACAAATATCTTTCATTGCTATTGTTTCTCGGTGCTCAACGAGGAAAAAAGACTTATTGGTGATGATACGGGTATCCATTACGATAATGTAAATGAATAATACGTGGCTAGATCCCAAACAGCCTACAAAATAACTAAACAGCGTTTGATAGAATTCAAAGAGAATCATTATTACAAGTTGCTAGAATCTGGGCAAAATTTTACTGTGCAACGGTACACTGAGTGATTGGCTCGTTTGAGTGACGCATTGGAGAACGCTGGGTAAGATATTTAAGCAAAGAGAACTAAAGCTTTCAAACTGGTAAAAAAAATATCCCCCACTGTTGGCCCTTCAAAGGAGAATGGTTTCCCTTCACTTTGGACCTCTTGAGAATAGAAAAAAGTTGACATCCATTTGTGACACCTTGAAATGAGGAAGAATTTGCTCTCACTTTCAATTCCTTAAAGGGTAAACTCCCTTTACAGCAGAGGGGAGAAAAAGTCTCCTTTCACCTCTGAATCTATAGACAAGGAAAAGTGTCTTTTCAATTTTTATCTCTTAAAGGGGGAATAAGATTCCCTTCATTTTTAAACCCTTGAATAGGGGGGAGGTTTCCCTACACTTTTTATCCTCCAAAGGTGGAAAAGAGAGAAACAAGTATCACCACTTTTTATCCCTTAAAAGAGGAGGGTCAACCTTAACTTTGGTCCATTATAGTAGGGAAAAATATCCCTTCACTTTTGGAAGAGTTACGCATGAAGAAATATAATGGGAAGATATATAGCTGTCCATATATGTGTATGGGCAGAAAGTAAGTTTCCACTCCAATATTATAGTTACTTTGTAAATGGGAACATCCTTCTTAAACCTTCAAGATCATATCCATTTCATTTTATGTTTCAGTTCAATTTGAAACTTTTCCCAAGGTCTATTGAGTGTGCATGCCAAATTTGTTGTGGCTGCATCTGCGTTCACATGGGTTCAATAGAGTGTCAGACAAAGAGGCACACTGACAGTGGGACACCACAATATATATATATATATATATATATATATATATATATATATATATATATATATATATATATGTATGTAAAACTATGTGTGAGGAAAATTCTCGCACGAACATGCTTGTATATGTATTACACACTCTCTTTTCTGTAAAATGTTGTGGTATACTATTGATGAAATAGTTTTATTTACATACATGGAGATGCGACTGAACCCAAGGAGGTTAGATTCGGGTCTTTTTATCTCTCCGCTGATGACTGCTACACTACCTCACCTATACACGCACACACACACACACTATGAATATGATACATTCTTCTTTGTTATATATATATATATATATATATATATATATATATATATATATATATATATATATATATATATATCCTGTTTCTATAGATTTCTTCTTTCCATTAGAATACTATTTCGCACCTTATGTTCCCGACCTTTGGGTTTTAGTAGCAACACCCATACCAAGAGGATCTGGATGTTTGCAAGCCATTTAATTTCTGCAGAAAATAACACACCTAGGGTAATTGCGCCTTATTAATCACCCAAATCGTCTCTTTGGGACATCAATCGCTCATCCTAGCATTCGTTCTACGTATCAAAAGATTCTGCAAGGTCTATTTCTAAATAACTATTAGTCACCCCGTAAAATTCTTCATTTTGTTTTATGTTTAAAAGTCACAGGGAGACAAATCGTGGATGTTATTGGGCTAAAAAGCCTGGTTGCTGTGTCTATTTAATTGTTTATTGTGAATGAAACGGTCATACTAAGTTTATTATGTCTCAATGTCGAGTGTCTATCATATTTACGCAGTAAGGTCCTTTAAGATAGGTGGCCAAATTACATCAAAGCAAATGGTTTTCGAAATTTTCAAAATGACTCGCTATTTTCCGGACAGACTTCGTATATACCCATGTATGAACGTATATATATATATATATATATATATAGAGAGAGAGAGAGAGAGAGAGAGAGAGAGAGAGAGTGAGAGTAGAGAGAAAATATATATGTGCGTGCGAGTGTGTGTATACTGTCTAAATTCAGTATGCTATCATCTAAAAAAAAACAGTATGTAATGGAATTGAAACATCACATGATTCAGACAAGAGATATGAGATAATATCTCTAATAGAACAAGGAAAACAACGACTTATAAAAGGTGTCTAATTCTCTACAATGAATTCTATTCTAGGTGATACGTTGTCGTTATCATCGTGTTCCACTTTTCTTACTGCCCACCGCTCTCTTCCTACGATAAAAAGTAAATGTGTCTTGTTTTGAAAAGTTTTCAGCCTTGTTTTACACTTTACGAAGGCAAAATCCGTTGATTTTTATGCAAATGTCTGCGTATTCACTTCATTTCTGTAAAATCAGCCAGATGTTACTATGCCTTCTGAGATGATCAAATTGAAAAACATTTGTTGTCATCATCGTGACAGCAAGAAAAAGGAATTATGTGGACACATATATACGCCTTCGAGTATTCGTTTCAGCGTGTGGACGTCCGTGCGTGTGCGTCAGTCTGTGAGTGGAAAAGGTGCTACAAACATGTTCAGGGAATTCGAACAGCCAGCGTGAACCTAATGTATAACGAATTTTTCGCCACTTCATTTTGTTAGTGCCCCTTTGTGAGATCATTGAGCACATCAGAGAAGAAATACTGGAAACAATGTACGAGGATGAATATTCCTTGCTGTGGTCGAACTCTCTGATCCTTTGTGCAATACCACACGCACACACACACACATACACTACATATACATATATGCATACTCATACACATACACACACTCACACACAAATACACACATGCTCATACACACTCATACACATACACATGTTCATACATTCATACACACATAACCACGCACTCATCCACAAATATGCATTTATACATACACACACTCATGCACACAAACTTATAAACATACGCACTCATATGCACATAAACAATCACACATAAATACACACTCATATACACATACGTACACGCATACTCTTACACTCACACTTGATTCTGAAAAAAATTATTTTGTTGAATATTTGCAAGAGAAATATTGATAACAAAAGTTGTTACAAATAATTGTTTCTGGTTTCAATCTGTGTAAGTTTCATTTCCCCCCAAAATTTATTTTTAGAAAAAATGCTTATCCAACCTTCCAAGCAGAATTGTATATCTACATTGTAACTACATTGAACTTGACTGTTACCCTTTGGCCATCATCCGGAAGTACACTTTCGAAGTTTCAGCTTACTTCCATTTGTTCGTTTAGGTTACTTTCTTACTTGTAAAATGATAAACAAATCGAGCGATCCTTCGTTATATTACGACAAACTATTGAAATTGAATACTGATACACTAAGGATAAAAACTATCTGGTTACACCGAACAGAAATACATACCAATATAATTTACGTATTAACGTGTGCTTCTTTCCGCTAACGTAATTTTGTTTTTCCCCTTTTGTGCATTTGTAATCGATTTCGACGATGATTGAAAGTTTTGCTCTCATGAAAAGTGTCGTTTAGGGTTGAAAGATATTTTTTCTTTATAAATTTCATATCGTAGGAATCTTGAACCCAAACTTCCGCTTTCAAACATTTCAATAATGGACACATGAAAAGCTGCACGGACTACATTGAATTATCCGAGGACATCGGTGGGTCTGCACAGTTCAACCCGGAAGTGTAAATGAACCTGTTCGATTGTGAGAGACATCCATTCCAAAATTTGATCACACAACCTGCCTGTTCGTAAACTCAATAAACTTAACTTATTTTTGATTCGTGCGATCCCTGCCCAATGGGTCGCGTTGTGCAAGAAGACATATATTAAAGAACAGTTTTTATTTTTGTATTGTCAAATGCGCTGTTATTTCTTCCCCGAGCAACGCCACGATTTCCCGTTGATATATAAGGAATTGCAGGTATGCATGCTCTCCAGGGTTCATAATGATATCCCTGATAGTATTAGATATACATATGGTCATGTGTATGTCTCGGTCTCCAATGTTTCTAATGACCTATTTAGTCTTTATTCACACTACAATACAACTATTCAATTAGGAAAAATTATAGGATTGTACATGAGAGCTCTACAAATAAGCAGTCCCTAATATCTAATGAAAACGGGCATTTTTAGGGGCCTCAACTCCCGACATTTCATACCACTTACTACGAGAAAAAAATATTATATATATATCTGCAAATATTACGAAGCCTTATCACCACATTAACTAACAAATATATCCCACTGCCAACAAATTCACATTTTGATCTTAACTATCCTCTAGTCAGATTAACTCACTCGCAAATCACAGATATCTAAAACATCAACCACTCACCATCCCATCGGAGGGCAACAAATACGACTTTCCACACGAGAACTCCGATATCTTTTGGAACTTGACATGTATCTATGCTCAGCCATCAATTCACTTAATTAGTGACCCAGCTCTGGAGAAATCACCGATCACCTATAAATGCATCATAGTTCCAGATTTCTGGGGAAAAACGTTTGTGCTAATCGTCAGAATAAAATATGAAGAAACATTTGTATATCAGCCTTCTAGTATTGTTAATTCACTCTCATGTAGTTGGATTAACTATAATCCATGAACCATCTTCATTCAATAAATCAGCTGAAAGAGAAGGCAGCAAAATACAAAATGCTATTCGCTGTAGCATTCATAGACTTCAAGAAAGCATTCGATTCTGTAGAAATTCCCATGGTCATGAAGGCCATCACTCTACATGGTGTAGACCCTGAATACGTTAAAGTACTGCAACACATATACAACCATAGTAACTCATTCATCAGGCTACATAAGGACACTGCAAAGTTTCAGCTCCAAAGACAAGTAAGACAAGGTGATACCAGCTCACCCAAACTATTTACATCCTGCCTTTAGATGATCTTCCCGGACATGGACTGGGAAAATAGAGCAATCAAAATAGACGGTGAATACTTGAGCAACTTTAGATTTGCAGACAACATCGTCCTTTTCGCAGAGAAGCTACACAACCTCCAACTAATGCTCGATTATCTAAACAAAGAAAGCAAAAAAATAGGCTTACACAAGAACTTCAGTAAAAAAAAATCATGTGCAATAATCATGTTGAGTATAAGAACATGACTGTCAAAATAGACGATGCAAAACTCAGCAAGGTAGACCACTACATCTACCTAGGACAGCAAATCTCCACGAGGCCCTCAAAAGAGGAGATCAAGCGAAAATCACTTTGGGGTGGTAAGCCTTCAGCAGAACAAGCTCAACTTTCAAGAACCAGATGATTCCAATAATCCTTTAAAAAGAAGGAGTATACAATACAATGCATTCTCCTGATAGTCACTTACGGAGCTAAAACATGGAACCTAACCAAGAGACAGACCGGCAAGCTGAGAAGTATGCAACATGTGAGAATCATGCTCAACATTACATGCAGAGATCACAAGACAGTACAGTATATAAGGAAGAAAACAGATGTCTGTGACATCATAGAAACTATTGAAAAAATTCAAATGGCAATCGGTAGGCCATGTTGCAAGAATGGAGGACAGCCGATGGACATCACGTCTCACAACGTGGATCCCCAGAGATCACATAAGAAACCGAGGCCGACAGAACACGAGATGGAGAGATGAACTAGACAGATTCAGGAAATACTGGCTCCGCGACGCCCATGATAGTGGATAGTGGCGAATCCTGCGGAAGCTCTATGTCCAACGATGGACGTTAAAAGATTGATGATGATGATGATGATGATGATGATGATACAATGGTCATAATATCGATATAGAATGCCCATAAATTACACAGAAATACAAGAAACTTATCATTTAATCACACTCACACAAGAACCAGAATAATTTTTCACTTCGAGAGAAAATTGCACAAAAAAGACTACACGTCTCCAAGTCATTAAATCACAGACCAAAACTCGACCATGAACACCTCCCCAACCAGCAAAATGAATACGCATTGAGTAAATGATTCACCAAGGCATTGTTCAAAATCAGCCGGATTCCGAACTGACCACGACTGAGGCCCCAAGTTCGGCTTGGAATTTGCAACGGGGATCTGCAACCACTACATTGTGGACATACTCTCTGAACATTACAGATACAAGGACATGGATTTCTTCATTGGCTACATTAAATATCTTATTACAGCCGCCCAAGACAACAACAACAACAACAACAGCAACTATAACAAAAAAACTGAAGCACTATCCCAAAGAGGCACTCAGAGGCATTGAACCAATCTGCTAGGATGGAAACGTTAACCATAACACTATCAGACAAGGGTAGACGCATAGCCATCATGAACCCAGGCTTACTACAAGTAAGTAACAGACCTCATCGATGATGACATCATCTATGCACTGAAATACATACGAAACATCAACTTTTCATCAAGTTCAACAAAACATTTTGAGAGAATTTTAATTAATGAACATATATCATGGTCTAAGCTCATGGAATATTATCCTAGAATAGCCAAACTGTTTGGTTTACCCAATACACAAGAAACCCACGTCTCCATAAGAGCCATTTTATCTGATATTGACAGCACTCGCATCAAAGTAGCAAGAGCTAGAGCTAAAATTTCAACTCCCGTGTT
Source organism: Thysanoteuthis rhombus (assembly GCA_963457665.1). NCBI lineage: Eukaryota > Metazoa > Mollusca > Cephalopoda > Oegopsida > Thysanoteuthidae > Thysanoteuthis > Thysanoteuthis major. The sequence goes on along the minus strand of OY735203.1, from coordinate 41,084,398 downwards.
GGGTATCATAAGCTCCTAATACTTTAGAAACTTGGGTGACATTGCCAACAAACTACAAAACACCCTTATCAACAAAAAAACTAACGGCCTGCCTAAACATCAACCTCTTTTAACAAATATTCCTGTCAAAAATGCTTAAACCTCCTCGAAAATCATCTTAAAAAATAAAAAAAAACACTACACTCAAGCATTGATAAACGTATCAAAATTTGGACTCTCAATCTATGTTTCTTTTCTATCAATGACAATTTTCACTAACAAAAATTTCGGCTGCCTAAAACGCACATTATTTCCGATGGATTGGGGATTCTTCTTTAATATACCTTGAGAAAAATAAACATAACTACGCGATCATCAAAGCTCAACTCAGTTGAATACAGCATTGACTCTACACATGAGTTAGAATAAAAGACAACACTCTACCAAACCTCAACATCCTAATGCATAAATCAAACATCAACCTCCAAGTGAGTGTGAATCGAAACTCACCAAAAATGACTACTTCAATATTTATCATGTTACAAGATTAGAATTGAATCAGGAAATATCATGAAGTCTTACCCAATGCTACTAATGATATGCAGCTCCCAATATTGATAAAGCATAGAAAACTACACCGAACACATCTTTAAAAAACCTCAAGTAATCCACAAAGTTTCCTAAAACCAGCAAAAACAAAAACATATGAAATACACTGCACCTGTAAAACTAACAAAGACAACACCAAAACTCTACCTGACAGATACATCCCATAACCTACCTATTCACGATCCTCGATACTCGTAAACGACATCAGAAACTAGATGTATACATCATCTGAAGCATATTGATATTTACTGCCCCGAAGGGCATATATATTTTCAATCCCTAGTCATAGTTGCCACAAACAGTACTTCACCGCCGATCAACAATAGTGTCAGCAGTGTCCAAATAACAATGAACAAAGATAACCACTTCAATGTCCAATTCATCCACGATTAATATAGGCCACGGTTCCTACTTACAACATAGCTGTAGCATGAAAAATGAACACCAGAAGAACAGGATTAGGAGCAATGAATCGACTGTCATTTCACTATTTAAAACAGACAAAACTACTTTAAAATTTTCCACATTTGGCTACACTCACTATTATACGACACAATTCGCACATATATGATATCAGTACCATCACTAAATCTTATTCAGGGCCAAAAAGCTGAAACAAGTATCCCTTATTTACCATGTACATATAACCATATATACTTATATAGGTATATATGTACTTTAAGAATATGGAAAGGAAGTTCAAGGAAATAATTTTTTCCTCGAACCGAATCATTCATTGTAGTGAAAGATATAGCGACAATCATCATCATCATCATCATCATCATCATCATCATCATCATCATCATCAGTCTCTTAACGTCCATCGTTGGACATAGACCTTCCCCAGGATTTGTAACACTTCTCTATCATGAGCGTTACGGAGCCAGTACTTTCTGAATTTGTCGAGCTTGTCTCTCCATCTAATATTCTGCTGGCATCGGTTCTGCATGTGATCTCAGGGGATCCATGTCATGAGTAGCAATGTCCATCGGTTGTCTACCATTCTTGCAAAATGGCCAGCCCACTACCTTTTGAGATTTTCAATGGATTCTATGATGTCCCTGACTCTTGTCTTTTCCTCGGTGTACCGTGCTGTCTTGTAGTTTGTCCACGTGAGACCCAGTTCTCAGTTTGTGGATCTGTCTCTTGGTTAGGTTCTATTTTTCAGTTCCATAAGTGACTAAAGGTGGGATGTATTGGTTATACACCCTTCTTTTAAAGATTAATCGGATATTTTTATTTCTGAAGGTTGAGCTTTCTCTGCCAATCGCTGGCCATCCTAGTGTGATTCTTTGCTTGATTTCTTTTCCTTTTGAGGGTCTCATGGAGGTTCGTTGTCCTGCTTTCTCCAATTCTGTGTCCTCGATTTTAATCTTTGTGTTTTTATCTCCGATATGGTTGTTACACATGATATTCGTTTTGCTGAAGTTGATGTGTTGGCTGACTTCATTACTCTCTTCATTTAATTCATCTATCTTTTGTTGGAGGTCATGTAGGTTCTTTGCGAAAAAAGGCAATGTCGTCTGGTCTGAAAATTATGGTCCAATCACTACCCTTGTTTCACTCACAAAGGTAAATAATTCAGATACCGATCCCTATTACTTATCTTACTGTAGACAAAGGAGCAATAATCCATACGTCGAAATACGTAAACACCAGTAGTTGTGAGATTAACTGAATGCATAAACAAAACCGGTCAGTGATCAGAGAAGAGAGAAAATGAGTTCAGAGTGTTTTTTCGACCCCTAGCCAACTGACAGGGTCCGAATAAGTTAGTAATGATTAGGGTGTGGGTTCGAATCCGGTGGGGGGGGGGCTCATTGCTTTATTTCCCGATCATCGTCATCGTTTCCCTTTCAACCATAGATAATTCGGTTTGAGCAAACATTTAGTTCCTTAAACTGTCTTTCGTTATTCACATTGTCGGATACTGATACCCGTTACTTGTTACATATACATATATGCACACATATATACGTGTATATATATTGTTTACATGTAATAACGCACACACACACACATATACATATATATATATAAATGTATATATAATCATAAACATATATATGCATATATGTAGATACATACATATGTATACATACATATATACATATACATTAATACATATACACAAATGCAATTATGCATAAATATACGCACATCGAATATACATGTAATTATATAACATATATTATTATATATAAGTAACACATACACACATGTATACACACATACTCATATGTAAAACAATTGACACAATATATATATATACGTATATATATTAGGTATGTGTGCATAAATTAGGAGATTGTGTGGCCGATTGGTTGAGGATATTTTCCGTGTTTTTTTCCGTCTTGTACCATGGATTGAAGTTAATTCACTGCTATATTTTTTTTTCTTTCCCTTTAATCTAGTAAGCAACTTCGGCAAGGTTGTATTGAATATAATCTCAGACATGTAAAGAAACTGCAAAGCGGGTTTGGGTGATGAAGAAAATCTCTCTCTCTCTCCCCCTCTCTCTCTCTCTCTATATATATATATATATATATATATATATATGTGTGTGTGTGTGTGTGTGTGTATGTGTATTCTCTTACTGTCTTTTATAGATCCATTGCCCGACGAAAACTGATGTATAGAAAGAGTCAAGCCATCAGGTGCAGTACATCTTAACGATTTGTTCATTAACATTTAACAATCGTTTCCAAGTGCTTTCATGTCTAATATGTAATGAAAAACAAATCCTCCTGCTCCATCGAGGAATTTACATTAACATACTGCTCTATTTGTACTGAGTCGAAATATAATCGAGATTATATGATGCTGTGATTTAGCAAATTTTTTTTTATGAACTCCTTTCAAGTAAAATGTTGCAGAAACCAGATTCAAGAAAATTACGATTTTCGTCGTTAAAATTCATTCTTGAAGCTCTTTTTAGCTCTTTACAGATAACCTAAATGAAGGGAAAACGGATAAGAAAGGTTGTTTTGTATCAGTCTTCCTAGTAGAGATGGCCTATTTATCGTGAGATTCAATATTCGACATCACAGCTTTTTATTGACGAAACACTGATGGAACAGTGACCACTCACGCAGATAGGAAACGCACAGATACTCTATCGAGATGGGGTTGCGAACAAAAAAAATGTTGAAAATCGCCAAGTCTAAATGATCACAGCAGCACTGATATCTCAGCGCTCTGATTCTCACACCCCTAACAACAATTGTTCTTTTTAAATATCACCTGCCACATTGGCCTTAGGAAGGTTCACATCAAAGTTATACAGAGAAAGAGACAGCTGCATTTGAAGTATACGGATGAGGATCAGGCCATGCAAAGGCTTGCCTTGGCTATTTGATCTGTCACCAGTCCAGAAGAAATTACTTACAGATAGACAAAGCGAAGTGGAACTCCTTATTGTCAGAAAGGAAATGTCAGACAGTTTCCCGTTGCGAAGAACTCTCTTTGGCAAGTTACCAACAGTACACCTATCACATCCAATAAAAAAAAAACATACGAATTGAAGTATTGTTTTCTTTACTGACATGTATTGAGGATAAGAATACATTAGGGCTAAGAATATAAGAATTTATCAATCTCAAATTTAGAATCCAAACGTCAAGATTATGCAAAACTGTATAGTGGTAACTAGAAAAATGCTTTCACTCATGCTAATACTACGAGTGCAATTATATAGCTTCTGCTTTAGTGTCATGCATAACTAGTTAGTTTCATATTTGTGTGCTGAGAAATAGATCCTCATTTGGTATCCTTCAGCTGAGGTTGTACAACAGACTATGATGAATTTAGTGAACGTTTATAGTTATCATGGCAGGTGATAATTGTACCATTACTTTCTTGCCGAAACTCAATGTGCAATGTATACAACCAGCGATCAAACGGAAAACACCAACAACAACACTAATAATAATAATAATAATAATAATAATAATAATAATAATAATAATAATAATAATAATAATAATAATAATAATGATAATAATTAAAAAAAAACAACGTTGATTTGCCAAGCAAATCAATGGTATGAGCACAGAACAAAAGATTATTAGGGAATATTGAAAAAAATAGAAATTTTGGGACTGAAATTTACAAGGATCATCGTCTATACACCAGAAAAACCTCATGTTATTATCGCAAAACTTGATTTCGACCTTCTGGCGTACCACAAAGTAAAATAGAACGATGATTAGAAAAGTAATTTGATAAGTATCTGAGCCTGGCCAGAGGAAAAACATTGCGTAATATGAAGAGGACGATTTGTGCTCATCGTTACTAGAGAACTTCGAATGACTTCAAAGACGATACATAGTCCATGGATTCTCTCTGTACATTTCATAACTTCCTGTTGCATTTTTGGTTTCTATTTTGGTAAACATATAAGTATGAAGATATGATGACAATTAGCTACATTGACCCACCTTCACGATTCAGTCTTTTGCTCGCAAAACGCAGTGACTTTTTTCATAAGTCCAATCAAACTAATGATGTGAATAAGCTTCATTCATATAACACACATAATCAACATACCAATGAAATACATGCACACAAAATTTTACATGTAAGGTTTCATAAATAAAAATGTAAAAATATGTAAATAATTTATATATAACAAAAAATCAATAAATGTTCATAAAAACATTGTCAATTATATTTATGATAAAACGTATTAATGAATACTCAGGAACAATGAATAATAAATCATGGCTTGCTTGGTGCTTTATATAATTGCATTTTTAGATGCGTATGCATCTATAGCAGCTATAAACATCACTGATAGATATACCGAAATGTGTGTTACTTCCCTTACTCAGCGTTGCAAATTCAGAGATTACCGAGTTACAGCCATTACTCAATATTTTTTCGATATTTCCATCTAAATCTAGATGTTTTCCGTCGTGTTTAGATGTCAAAAATTGCAATCTAGATGATTTTTGATAGAATAATCAATATTTTCAATAATTCTATAAAAATACAATGAGTAATTATTTTAATGGATCAGATAATATTTGATAGATGAATGTTAAAGATTGAAGTCATATTCAATTTATATAATGATACGTATATTCCCCAGATTTTGAATATATATCTGAGGAATCTAAACTTAAATATAATGTTGGCATCGTATATATCTACACGAGAAAAGAGCTGGCGTGTCTATAGTTTAACTTTCAGTATTGTTTCCAGATGGATATGCACGACAGCATGAGGGAAAACCGAATCTCCCTGTGACATGAGATCATTAGCAAAGATCAGAATTGAAGTTGAAGGTCTGGTCACTTAGCTTGTCAGCCTTCTGTCCTCAGCGAAGTACTGATATTCACTGAATTTTATTGTCTCAGAAATGAAAATTTTTAAAACTCATCACCAAAATACTCTGTTTATATAGAATTTGCATTCTGAAGTGTGTACTATTATCTATCCTGTTCTTTTTCTTGTTTTTTATTGTTACCACTCTTCAAGTTATCTTCTGTAATTTTGAAGAGTCGTATCATTGCATGGATTGTACAGATCATTTTTCTCGTTCTTTTTTATTACAGCGTTCCAGCCGATATGTTCCAAGGAATATTTATTGTTATATCAGAAATTCAGTTCCAACAGTCTCGTCTGTGTTGAGAAAGTGATAAATTATTAAGAGGCAAAAGATGCCGATAAACTCGTTTGCATTATAGAGGACGCCTCTGTCATGCGATAGAATGTACAATAACGGAAATCTCTGATAATTAAAACTAGAAATCACACAGAGGACGCATACATCTTCCAACGTCATCGTCATCGTCATAAAAATTAATAAAATCAGTTCATGTATAGCCATCATGAACAAGTGGTGACTGTAAAAAGTACTGGATCCGCCTCGAAATTTAATCAATTCTTCCTTATCTCATCATACCGCCTCTGCAGAACATCATTGACGTTTTGGAGATATGGCATGGACAATCATTAGTGAATACATAGATCATTTATCATATCTACTTATATAATTTACTTCATGACAAGAACAAACTGAGTGGAAAAAAGTAGTTTTGCAGTGTATAAACCTCACAAACGGATAAGTTATTCCTGTCTTGAAAATCAGCAATTGAAATCCTAGTTTTGTACTTGGTTTGAACATTGACCATCAACAGACTGCTTGTGTGAATCACCCTCTGAATACTCAGTACCGTAGTGATGGTCTGCTAGCAAATCAGTACTAAGGCAATTCTCACTGTAGCGTCGGTTTAACAAGTTTGTTATTTGTTTAACCAAGAACGAAAAAGGAAACCTCGGTTTTCACTAGCACAGACTGATGATTTTTTAGTTGGAGACTCGAAAACACAACTTTTTTTTCTCCAAATTGCAAGGAAAAAAACTACTACATTCAGACTTCTGTGGCACTTGGGACTCTCCAGATGTTTGTTATCTGGGGGTTTTCACCCCGGTCAAAAAAAAAATATATATTTTCATTACTTGTTTTTTACAGTGAAAACATCACTGACTTTATATAACCATATTGCTTTTCTTTTTTTTTTTTTTGACATTCATACACGTCATGATAATATGTACATATAAAGATATGTATGTGTGTGTGCGCGTGCACGTGTGTGTTTGCGTGTGCAGATGTGTTTCTGTTTGTATTTGTATATATATATATGCAGGTCTATTATGGCATGTACACACACACAAACACATACATATATATCACCACTAAGCTCACCACATATATGATTTATCGACATATCTCGCCTACCCACCTTAATTCCTCAACAAAGTTCGGAATGTCGAAATGAAGTTCATTTGTCTTAAAAAGTCTTCCAATATTAACATTTCACTCTCATATTATCAGATTAACCATGAATATAATAATGTGCAAAAATGTATATAAACGATAAAATTTGCTCTGGAACATATCACAATATCCATAATTTATGAAATATCTGGATTTTCTTAAATTAATATTGCTCAATAGCATCAATTGAGATATTTGCTGATTATATTCTTGTAATCGAGAGTCAAATTTGAGCATTCTAGTTTTGTATAATCCAAAATGAAGTGACATGCCTTCATTCCAGTGTCCACCAAAAACAGTGGATTCATGTCGTGTTCAAACGCTTATAACCCTTTTCCCAACAAACCTCAATTGGAATGATTTACATACGTTAATCTACATAGAATGAGCTTACCAACGGTGCTGAATATATTTAGTCTCTTATCCCGGTCACAGCAAATCCCTCTCTTATACCTTATTTGTTATTATCACCGATTTCATGCAACCTTTAGTTGATCCAATTATTTTAGAATATTTATTGGACAATCTTGAGTATCTCAGTGGTTGATGATACCATCTTAAGTTTACGAGCTATTTATCGATTTTCAAAGCTAGCTTGATTCTACTCACTAGTTTTTGATACAGCCATATCTAAAAATTCCTTAGAGCCAATCTGCAAGTTTTGCTGAAGAAAACATTAGAAATAATATCATAATTATCAATTATTAACATTACTATTTTTTATGATAATTATCATTATTTTCATTATTTGTATTATCACTAATATTGATAATATTAATATTATTATTATTATTATTAGTAGTAGTAGTAGTAGTAGTAGTAGTATCAATCAGACTTCTAAGAAGAATCAACCTTCTTTGAATAATACCAACCTCATGATATCCCCTACATTGTTTGAGTTTATAGTTATTTACAAAGCGTACCTTGGTCTATCATAAAGCGAGAATGACCTTGTATCTGTAAAGAATGAACTCTCTAAACTGTTCATTTGTCTGGGATACGACTTCGTTGATCATCGGGTCGTGGTAGGTGCCCTTTTTTTAAAAGTCTTTTAAAAGTAACAATAAAACTGAAGCAAGCAGCAGCTTTTTAATTTCAACAGCTTGCTCGTGAAAATTCCGGATAAGGCGCTTTTTCCTTATTTCTCAGGATTTTTTGTGCTCAACGTTTATATTATGTTCTCAAACGTTTTATGATTGTTTTAGTTTTCAGTCAATTGTTTCATGAAACCCTTTTTCCAAGATGATATTACTATCAACATTGTTGCAAGTATCAGTATTGCAATATTTCTTATTTCTTTTGGTAAAGGCGTTCTTAGTGCTTACTTTTAACTTTTCCTGATTTCTTAGAATATTTTCCTTTTTTCATTTTACTCGTAAGTTCTCCATTATCATTCTCTTTCCTTAAATTTATGTTTTTTCCTCTTCTCTTTCATTCGCTCCTTTCTTCCTTTTGTGTTTCATTTATGTATTTAGAAATTTGAATCGTTTCGATTATTTTATCTTATTTGTGGAAACAAATACTAAGAATATTATAATTCCATAGAAAGCTTAAGGAAATGTTTTGATTAAATTAATCACAATATTATTTAAAGCTATGCAATTAATTTCTTTCAACAAATTTCTCTTTTTCTATCTGATTTGATTAACTGCAGAAGGAATCCAAAGGTCTTTAACCTTTTTCTTTCACTAAAAAAAGATAATGAATAATAGCGTACATCAACCCCAAGCAAATAATCAAATATCCCTTTTCAATCTTTCATTCTGATAATCATCGTTGCCAAGAGAATGTTTGATAAATTATTCATGATAAGAATTAAATGAATAAACAAAAAGTGACGAATAGCCATAGTCATAATCAAAACTCAAACTAACTGAGAATCATTTTGACCCCCATCTCATCCATGATAACCTATTGAAATCAGTTCACTTTTCCATCTTTAGGTAAAAATCGGAAGAATAAACTGTTTTTATTTTCTTCTACATATTTAGTTCAACTTTGAATCTTTGATCTGTATTGACGGAAGATAACACCCGGTTGCATCTGATCTCTTTTTAAAAAAATCAATATTTGTTATTTGCGACAAATAGCAAAGAAAAGGGCATCTTTCCCTGCAATGTTTACGCGGTAAGATGTTTTCACGCAATTTCATTATAAAACAAGAATAAGCTGATAAAAATAAATAAGATAAAAGGAAATAGATGATTTTCATGCTTTCAATCGTTTTTCTCCTGGGGTGCGAATGTAATTTGAAAGAATTTTGTCAGGTAGAATTGCATGCCGCTCATTCTATCAATCTATTTATCTATCTATGATTTAAGAGGAAAAAAATATTTATTTTTCGCTACTGGCTGTAAAAGAACACATGTAAACCGATTCGCTTGTCAGAATGTTATATAAAGATAATTTTGGTATTTGTATTTGTGTTTTTTCCTCTTAATCTTCTCTTCCACGAATAGATACATATCAGTGAAAGGATGGCATGTGTTTATCATCATCATCATCATCATCATCATCCTCTTTTTAACATTCGTCTTTTTAACATACATCTTTCCCCAGAAACGTCAGGCCTCACGATCATTGGCGAAACCCGGGACAGGGCAGCTCTCCAGAGAGGGCATTTTACGACATATTCTTATTGAGAAGAGCTGTCGATAGTTCAAAACCCGGTAACTGCAGACCCCTGAGATACCATTAAAGTATTACAACTATAACTGAAAACGGGAAGTTATTGGTATGTTTCGTTGATGTGGTGAAGAACATATAATATTTTAATCTTGAAGTAAATGTCCCAAAGGGGTTGTGTCTATAAATGAAACTCTCAAAAAAGATATTGATATATTGATATTCGTTTTATAAGTGAGTTAAAGTAGTGTGTAGTAGAATAGAGATGAATAAAATGGGTAAGGATATGCTTTACCTTTATTATTCACGTTCAATTTGAAGTGCAAAGTGCGTGTAAAAAAACTATAGCTGCAAGTGTCTTTGAAAATGGCTACAGTCGGCTGAAGATTTTCATTTCCAGCTGACTTTATTGCTAAAATGTTTCATATGTTCATTTAAAACCTTCTCGTGTAATAAAACAACTAAGACGTCCGAACAAATTAGATTGAAACTTTTACTTTTATTAAACTTATCAATTACTTTAATATCTGCAATATTGTTGTCTCTCATCCATTTTCTCGGACTAAATGGAAGAAAAAAGTTGCCAGACCAAGCTGAAAAAAATAGGTAATTAAGTAACACTGAAACAGGTAACTTTTCGATCAGGTCATTGCAACTGGCAGTAGCATTTGTACACTTCAAGAGGACGTTTGACTTGGGAGAAATTCCAAGTTCATTGATGCTTCCATTCTATTAAGTGTTGACCCCGTATATATCAGAGTATTGCAATATATATATATATACCATCACAGCTGTTCCTCTATCGAGCTACTCAGATCCCTTTCAACTCCAAGAAAGGGAAAAACAAGGTGATACGAGCTCACCTGAACTCTTTACAGCCTGACTCAGGATTATCTTCAGAAACGTACGCTGGGATAACAAAGAAATCAGAATAGACAGCGAATACCTAAGAAACTCTGATTTGCAGACGATGTCGTTCTTTCTTCAAAAAAACCTCCAGGACCTCCAATTGATGGTAGACAAACTGAACGAATAAAGTTAGCCTTCGTTTGAAGTTCATTAAAACAAACGTCATGTACCACAAACATGTTGGGAATGAAGACATAATGATCAAAATCAAAAAAGCAAAGCTTGAACAAGTGACCCACTACATCAACCAAGGACAATGAATCTCCATGAAATCCCCAAAAGAAGAAAAAAATCAAGTAAAGAATCCTCTAAGATGGCAAGCCTTCGATGTAGCAAGTTCAACTTTCAAGAACAAGAAAACCTTATTGGTTCTAAAAAAGGAGTTTACAACAAATGCATCTTCCCGGTTGTCACCTATGAAGCTAAAATATGGAACTTAAACAAGAGACTTACCCTCAAACTCAGAACCATGCAAGGTGCACATGAGAGAATCATACTTAGTATCATATGGAGAGATCACAAAACAGCACAGGATATTAGGGAAAAACAAGAGTCTGAGACATCATAGAATCCATTAAGAAACTCAAGTGGCGAGGGCTGGTCATTTTGCAAGAATGGCAAACAATCGATGGACTTCATGACTTACAACATGGATCCCCAGAAAGCAAACTCACAACTGAAGTCGGCAGAATATGAGATAGGTGGACGAAGTGGACAGTTCCAGAAATTTTTGGCCCACGATAGAGAGGTCTTTCAAAGCCCGAAGAAGGTCTATGTCCAATGGCAGACGAAAAAAATACTGATGATTGAGGACCCATCATTTCCGTTTCTTTTCGGCAAGAAAAAAAATTATATTCAATTTGTGGGGTTGGGCACAGAAAACATGGGTGTCAACTTTTTGTGGGAACTAACTAACGCTCATTAGTTGATTATTCAATCTTACCGATTCAGATTTCTTGCCGTTTTTTTTCATTCGGTCGCTTTTTTTTTCTAATTTGGTTGCACTATGTTTCCTTTAATTTGCTTGCACTAATTTTTTACTGACTCGGAAAAAGTATTGGAGGGTGGGACATGCTCGCCCTCTTTTTAAACTAAAGATTCTTACACATGGCGGCATGATTACATCTTATTTGATATTAACCAGTATTAAATCTTTCCGAAATGATGATGCAGATGCGGACATTGAGATTTTTAGATGATTGTTATAATATCCAATATATTTCAACTTCCAGAAGCTAAGTAATTTCAATTAGTATAGTATTGACAACTAAGTTGTTGTACAGTATGGTATACATTGGTTGTTGTGTTTTCATACAAAGTAGGGGCCTAATCAGAATTACTTTATATGCAGTTTCCTGCTGTTAAGTCAACAAGAAAATGCAGAATTGACATTGCACATTTGGTACCTCCAGCTGGGATGGATAAGGGCAGACACATCACAACATCCTATTTGTCAATGTTAGAAAAGTCGACATGTGGGAGGGATGAAGAATTCACTGCTGATTTTTCTGATTGCTTCAAATAGCAAACCTCACACTCTTTATCAACTTTGTCAATCACCTGATGTAGAGTGGAACATATCAAACCTGAAGGTTTTTGAAATTCGACAAAAATAATAATGAAATTAAAGAAACCAATAACGGAAAAATTGTTATTCATTGAACTCAGTTTTATCTGTTGCAAAGCTGGAATCGCAGGGTACCAAGATATGTGATAAGATATATAACAAGATCACAGATTACAGAATGGGAGCGCGAGAATTTGAAGAAAAATATCTCAGAAAACATAATGATGTCTTTATATTTCCTAAAATCCCTTTATAATTAAAGTTATTTGAAAACAAAACGGCCAGAAAAAAAAACTATCCAATACACACACACACACACACACACATATATATATATATATATATATATATATATATATATATATATATATATATATATCATTGCAAAGAGAAATGAAACGCAAATATTTACAGCCTTCTCCCTTTTTAGAGCTGAATCGTAAATCTATCGCCCAATATATACTCGAGGGAATGAAGTTCATGATTTGAGTAACGGATTTTTGTACTGAAAGAATACAAAAGGTTACATCTTCTCCAAGTTTACGAAGGTATATAGCTATATGTTTTTTTTGTTTTGTTTCTTTTTTTCTTGAGAATAAGTCTATCAGTAAAGTTTTAATAGCCAAAGTAGTTCGAAAAATTTTAGTTCATATCTCGATGGAGGTTTATTCTTCATTTCTGAACCACGCTGCTCATAGAGGAATAACCGGTAGCATGTAATTGAAAGCAACATATATATGATAGAAAAATTAACCAAAGATTATTACATCTACTTAGTTTGTAGATTTCTAAGCTTACCTTAGTCTGGAACTATGAATGTGAAGAGTCTTCTACGCGGAAAAGGTATGTCTATTATCAAAATTGCTATTTGAAATCCTTGTATTTTACCACGACGAACTTCAAACTTGGGCACCGGTGAGAAATACTCACCTTTATAATTCACGTATAAGGACGCTCCCTCAGTTGATATTCAACCTTCAGGTTCATGATAAGATCAGAATGTCTATTTTGCCGGATTACTAACGCAAAGTATGAAACAAAAACTCGTGTGTTTTGAAAAGCAAAAGACATCAGGATATAACGCTGACCCTGCTGTATTTGGTACAATGCTGTCCGGGACATAGATTTTTGGCTACTTATTGTTTGTTAATAGGAGTTCGGAACGTGAATATGTCGCGAGTAGCTCTCATTGTGATACTTATACGCCCAACATAGAGAAATGATTAGCAATACAGCCCCAGAGAATATTTGTTATACGTGTTAAGAATTATCCTCACTTGTGCCCCATTACTCAGGTCAAGTGCCAGTCTATACAAAGCTTATATATTTCCATTGACCAGTTAGGTGGTTGGGGCAGTCGTGTATTTCCCACCAGTGCAAGTTGGTCTTTATGTGAGCTCAGGTAAAAATCAATATTTTGAATATAATTAGCCGAGGCAACTAACATTGGCAACCTAGCCTTGAATTCCTACCATATTGTGGGCTCCACAACATTGGCATTGTGCCAAATTAATGAAATCTTGATAAGTAATTACACAGAAACAGCCGATGTAATCAACAGAATTTTCCATCTGTTCAATACCTGTATAGACAGGACCAAATCATTTTTCCTGTCGTAATGGGCTGTATATGTGTCATGCTAGGGTCATCTACGATCATTCAAGTCAATCAGGTTTGTGCATGCATCAGTCACTTGACCATTCCTAATATAATGCTCGTGTATCAGTCTGAAATCATCTGTTTAACAGGGTTGCAGGCGTACAAGTAACCAAACCATGAATTAATTGATATAATGTCCATGATATGGTTTATGCTGGGGTTGTTTACAAACCATTCTGGGACCATCTAACTTTTCCTTTGAATGACACATACGGGTATTTTCAGAGAGAAAAAAGTGTTTATAAGTTCCGTTGAGTCTGTTAAATGGATGTAGTTATATATTAAAAAAAACAAATTCGTATTATTTGGTTTACTTCGTTTATTTGTTTTACATTCAAATCAATTATCAGGACATTTTAAAAATCGATTACTCGCAAAGAATCAAAAGGCAAAAAATGGCATGAGTCTTAACAACTTTCTTTCCTGACTTTACCATAGTAAAATGGCTCTTAAATCCTGTAAAAGTAAAGTGTATCACAAGCTCAATGTCTGCCTATATCAAACATATATGTTCTTATGAAATGTTGGTGAGTAAATTAATTGTCATGACCACACAAGATCAAGTATAGTTTTCATATCAGAAATCTCCGTGGGGGAAAATTCCCTTTTAGTTTATTTGAGTGCAGAAAAGCAATTCCATTTCTGTAGAGTAGAAATGAAAAAATAATCCCCATGTTTTCAAATGAACTGTCAGAATCGTTTTATTGTTTGAAGAAATAGTTTTGACATTCGCTATATCTATTTACTTTACTCTTTGATATTATCAATATTTGATAGAGTCAATTTGATGAATCAAAATAATTACTTTTTGATCTAAGGAAAATATTTCTTCGGTGAAAACAATCCCTCTTATATATAAATATATATATATATATATATATATATATATATATATATATCAGGCTGGTTAAGTTATATCCGGTATAATGGTGATTTTTTATCTATACATATATATATATATATGTATAGATATATATGTATATATATATATATATATTTATATATATATGTATATATATATATGCATGTATATATATATATATATATATATATATATATATATATATATATATATATATATATATATATATATCAGGCTGGTTAAGTTATATCCGGTATAATGGTGATTTTTTCTCATAGACAATTAGAAAAATGCAGATTTCAACGGTTATTTTTAGTATCAAGTGTGCTTAATAACAGATCAAAATTCCGTCACTGTCTGACCATTGTTAAGTATCATTTTAGAAATAACAGACAAAGGCCTTGTACGGACATACTTCATGAGTTATAGATGTTTCCATTCCTCAGTATACTCTATATTGACAAATAAATGGACACTCCAAAAAGAGTTGAGCTCCTTTTCTTGCCTCATTCAACCTTTCCAAAAAATTAATTGAAATTCATAGAGAACTTTCGGAGATATTGTGTAGACAAACATGATTGAATACAGAAATATTTAAAGGAAAAAAAGGACAAAATATTTTTTCGAATACACTTCTGTATTCATCCCTGTCTTTCCATTCAAAATCTGCAAAAGTTCCCAATAAATTGCTAATCAATAAATGGGGATTAAGATTCCAAATACCTACAGACGCAAGTTTCACCCCTGGCAAACTGTCCAGTTCACCATACGGCGCGTCCAAACATAAATATATATCATTAAGAAAAAGATTTTGAAACTTCGTTTGAAACTATCTCCCATTATTACACAGTGAATCTATCATTTAACTTGGACAGCGTAAATGCAATAAACAGCAGGAATATTATTTTCAAATGTTTATTCAATTGACGTTGTCTATGCCAAATGATACCTTTACTGTGTGATACTGGAGATCATTTCAAAGACAGTCCTAAAGTAATATAATTAATTCATAATATGTAAATATATATATATTTACTATATAGATATACATATATATACATATATATATATATATATACATACATATATATATATATATATATATATATATATATATATATATATATATATTCAATATTTACATATATATATATATATATATATATATATATATATATATATATACATGTGTGTGCATGTGCGTGTGTGTTATTTTGAAACAGGGAATGAAATTTTCAATCAAATTGTAAGTGTCCCTATGGAAATCGATCTTGACCCTTCCTAGGCAAATTTGTATTTTCACAGATACGAATGTATATTCATGTCACCTCTAATTACAACAGTTATAAAACGAGCTCGTTCCCCTTTAAGTTATACCTGTTTTATCGGTAACATGTCCTTTTAATGATAGAGAAGAATTCGGAAAATTGTATTGTAATATATACCCTAAGGATCTTGAATTAAAATGTGAACATAAAGGAATGTAAGCAACGTACTTAGATTTGGATATTAAAATCGAGGATGGAATGTTGATGTAAAGATTGTTTGATAAACCAGTTTCCCATTCCGTATAGTGAGAATGCCTTTTAAAACGAGTAATACACAATTTTATATATTTTAGGGAATAATATTACCTGAATATTTTGGAATCGTTTGAGAAACTCTTAGATTTATCAATTTTATACTGAAAATTGTTCCTCTACAAGGAATAATGGTCAATCAAGTCGGTGAAATCAGTAAGAATTTTAGAGACTTTTGAAAAAACCATGATTTGATATTTGATCCCTTTACAACTTATCTGCTGGATAATAGTGGAATGATAACGAAGATTAAAGAATATGTTAACGACTGTATGGAAATAGAATAAATGAATTTTGTAAATCAGCATGAACAATTTGTATCAATACCAAGGGAATTAGATAACGAAAAAGAATGGATCTAGTCTTTGTCGATATAAAATATCTTTGTATTGACTGTCACTAGGGAAAGGAAAAAACATTTGGCTGTCGTCCAACTGACTGATTGGTGGTTGGGTTGGATGGGAGATCTAACATGGAATGTCATGTAACAAATAGTCAAAATATATCAATAGAATCGTTCATTGAGGTGTTACTACCCACTAGAAAGTGGTTTTGTTTCGTTCCAACCATGAATATAAGTATACTTTATCTGATAATTAGAAGTTAAAAAAAAAATTTGATGGAAGTTTGGTGCTTAACGACGTGGAAATTAACTTAAAGGTTAGTGGAAATATTGTCAAATTGTTCGGTTCAACAAGTTAGTAGAGAATCAACTCAGAGAAGTTTTTTCTGTGAAATTAGTATTCTTAAAGATGATATCATAAGTTTGTCTGCATGCAATCTGAGATTAAAACCGATATAAGTTAATATTCACGTAGACGAACATTCTATAGGAATACCACGAACAGCCATTCGCAGCTGTTGATATATTTAATGATTCCTCATCGTTGAATTCGGTTTTGGGTAATCTCCGTAAGTAAGCCCTGTTTCTGAAAAATGGATTACAAATAATATAAAATAATGTAAATATACAATATACATAATACTTTATATAAAATGGCAAACTACATGTATGACATAAACTATATAAAAAGAATGGTTGGGAACCATGTTAATATAACTGTTTTGTTATTAAAATCCCTAAAACAGTTGCATGGTGAAGAATTGATGATCCAGACATAAGACAATTTATACATTGTACTATAATAACAAAGTATAGCGATATCATTGGAAAAAATTACATAAATTGCATTGACGGATATTGGGAAATAGGTGACTGAAGTGACACAAAAGAATTTTGGGGAAATTTTTGATTGTTTAGTGTTTGAAGCTTCAAAATTTTCTTGAAAAAAAAAAAAAAAAAAAAAAAATATATATATATATATATATATATATATATATATATATATATATATATGGGGGGTATATATTGTGTAAAACATTTAACTTTCGGAAAAAAGATTCATTTTATTCTGTTTTTTTGGGGTTTTTTTTCAGAAAAAACATGTTTCGTGCTTTCACGCAATGTTCAGTTAATTCTTATGTATTTTTTAAAATGATTCCGGGCGACGAACAATAGTTGGAAAAGGAATTTCCAGCTATGCATTTTAGTTACATCTTGAATAGCATCCCCTGAAACCATAAATGTTTTTTTCTTAATAACAAAAACTCATCGAAAAGTAAAAGAGATCTTATTGATTGGAAGTATAATATGATTTTTGCATTCATTGTTCGTGTCACAATTGGGGTAAGTATGTCACGACACTTGAGGAATGATTTCAGGCTATTATCCAGCGGGACCGTCGATCATCAGTGCTGCTGAGATAATCCAGTGGTTAGTATGAGTTTGATTAAGAATCAAATTATCCTCCCATAATATGGGCCTGGTAACTGATCTCATCAACTAATGCAACAAGCTGTGGCTTACCTACCATCTACTCATGATGTACTTACTGCATTTCTCACCAAACATACCACAAGCATGATCTAACAACACAAAGCATCCCTCATGCACGATAAAACTCGCAAACAATATATATATATATATATATTGTCTTAAACTGTGTTCCGATATTGTCATTTTACTCACAAATATAATTATATGTGCATATTCATGTCTTTATGTATTTATATTCATATATGTATATATATATATATATATATAGATTGATTTGCATATATGTATATATATACGCATATATTGATTCATATATATATATATATAAATATATATATATATATATATATGTGTGTGTGTGTGTGTGTATATATATATATATATATGCATATATTGATTTCAGCCTGTCCCAAGATGATCTTCCGAAGCCAAGGCTGAGAGAATAGAAGAATCATAATAGAAGGCGAATATTTGAGAAACATCAGATCTGCAGACAACAATGTCCTTTTTGCACAGAACCAACACGACATCCAACTAATTCCTGATGAACTAAACGAAAAAAGCAAGAAAGTCAGTGTACACATGAATTTCAGTAAAATGAAGGCTATGCGTAACAGCCACATCGAGGATAAGGACATAAATGTGAGATGCAGAACTGGAGAAAGTACATCACTGTACTGAAAAAAAAGAAGATATCAAATGAAGAATCACTCTAGGATAACAGGCCAGAGTCAGAGTAGGCTCAGTCATTAAAAAAGAAGAGTATACAAGCTATGGATCCTCCCGATTTTTCACTCATGTTGCTAAAACATTAAATCTAACCAAGAAACCAACCCACAAACTGGGAAGCATGCAACTTGCTCATGAGAGAATCATACCCTTACATTAAAACAGGAGTCTGAAACATGATAGAATCCACTGGAAAACTTGAATGGTAATGGCAGACAACCGATAGAAATCATGACTCACAACATGGATTCCCAGAGATCACATGCGTAACTGAGACCGGCAGGATCCAAGATGGAGAGATGAACTTGAAATATACAGAAAATATTGGCTCTGCAAAGCCCATGATAGAGAAATGTGGTGGATTCTGGAGAAGGTCTATGCCCAATGACGGACGATGAAATATTGATAACTGATCACACACACACACACACACACATATATATATATATATATATATATATATATATATATATATATATATATATATATATTGATTTATGTATTTATAATTGAAAAAATAAAAATACCCGATGTTTCTCCAAAACCATTATTTTTCGATGCACTTCCGATGAAGTGTCCATATACTTTTACTCCTAGGTTCCTCTCATTCCTCATTGTTCAATTATACACACATATCTAACCAAGACATGGCGAAGGAACATACTCTATATTCAGCATACTAACCCAACTTAAATCATCATTTTCGTACCTGGACCCAAAACTACAGTTTTACCCAGGCCTGAAGACCCCTTAATATGCATACACTATCTTTCCCCCGCAACACATTCACTTATAAAGTCTGAAACATCACCTACGTAAAATAAATGTTACCCACTTATCTTACCATATACTTCTCTTTCATGTATATCAAACATTGGGAACTTCACATATAGTCACTCAGACCTCTACCCTCTATGTATGGTTCATTCTACTTGTACTACTCAAAACATCTGATTTTTTGGATCATCTACGTCGACCATTAAAGGAGCAGAACAAGCATTTTCCTATTGATAATTGATCATACATAACAAGGATTCTCTCTAACCAATATCCCACCACCTTGATCACTATTAAAGGTTGCCTCAACTTCAATTAGTTCCCAAAGAGCCTAACACAGAAACATTAACTACTTCCAAATATCCATGAAAACCGATTCTTAACCCTACCTCGTCTGACCTGTACAATCCCCAAAATACTGATAAGTGCTGCTACAATTTCCCACAAAAGATCCAACCAGACTGCTACAGGTACCTTCACATGCATGAAACAGCCTGGGCTCTCTGATATGGCCTCTTGCAAATCCTCATTGCTATTTTTTTTTTTTGCTTTCAAAGTAAAATATCTTATTCTTAATTTGCTTCCTACGGACACTTAACCCTTTTACCACTTAAAGCTACTCATACTTCTGAAGATGGGATCCCTTCCGGAAATATGTATAGCATGCTTATCAATTCATGAATTAACAAATACAGTCTCCATACACTTTTACTCTTTTTGTCTCATTTTCTGTGGTTCACTTATATTTATACATATATATTTATATGTGTGTATGTTGACTTCGATAGCATGTTCGAACAAAGAAATGATTTTTCTCATGCATTCATTTTTATAAGTGAATAAATGTTTGTTTGTGATTTTCTGTGTGCATGTGTGGGCAATGCAAATAATAAACTAGAGCCTTAAGTAAGAGAGTTGTTCAAATCAAATTAAAGATGCTCGATATGTACCCGTGTTAAGTTATTTCAGGAAAAATTAGAAATAAGAATGAATAGGGAAAAAGTCATTCTGATGATAGAACGAAACCATCCTATGTTAACCACGTACAGAAAATATTATTGCCAAGAGATTCTGTGCGGCAAAATACTGAATCTCGACATCAAAATTGTTTGGTACTTTCGAACATGATGAAAAATTTTCAACAAATTCAGTTAGAGAAGTGTCAATATTCATAAGTTGTTGAAACGAATGCTCCAAACTTGACACCTCGTCAGTTTTTAGCCTCTTGTATAATTACTCATAATCACTTCGAAAATAATGTTGTTAGATTGAAAACAGATTAAGATATTTATAAGACATGCACAAAATTGTTATTTATATATATATATATATATATATATATATATATATATATATATATATATATATGCATATATACATACATATATATATATATATATGCATATATACATATATATATATATATATATATATATATATATATATATATATATATATATATATATATATATATAACAGGTTTTTCTCTTTGTAACTTCGTTTCTGACTTTGTTTCTAACCAACTTTATGTATTATGGACTCCTCAATGGCTGCACCCTACGGGCTCAATATTTGTATATTCTGGTCCAAGATTAAAAACTAGATAGCTAGTGCTGACCCCTGAAAATCAATTTAGATTCAGAGATTGGGGCCAATTTAGGCATCTTCTAATCTCAGGGCAGCACCACGGTGTACAAAAGAAGCCAAGCCCCAAGGTTAACATAGTTAAAGGTCAAAACTATTTTCCAGCCTAATTCGTAAGATTTCTTTTTAAACATTCAATTTTCCCTATCATCTTTGATAGACATAATGATTTCGTCGTTAGAATCATTGAAAATGGGATAAGCATACTGAGTTCGAACTCCAACGGAGAATTCTTTCTCTTTATAAATTCATATGCTTTCTATAAATTAGATATTCAAATTTTGGAAATGTTGTCAGGTGTGAAATGATTTCTTTCAAAGTTTTTGTGAGGTTCTATTTACAATATAACGATTATGCTGAAACCTTACTTACTGCTTGCCATAAGATGTCCATGGACGTGGATCTCTCTTTTTCTCAGTTCTTATACCAACTAGGCAGGATTTTAGTGGTACAAGCAGCAAAATAGCCGAACTTTTTGCCATAATTACAAAACTAAAACATAATTTTGTTTTCCACAACATATTTCCTTGGATACTACACTAAAAGTCCCGAGAAACAGTTGGAAATACAAGATGGTGACTATTTTTCAAATTTTACCTCCATCAGTTTTTTAGTGCAACAAAATCCTTTGTTTGTACAAATGACATGATATATCATAAGAAAGAGATTTTGTCAGTCGTGTAATGGTCTATGCAGTCAATTCGTATCGGTTATGCAAAAGATATTACGGACAAAAATAATGAAGATAGGGCAGAAAGAATAAAGGAATCAGAATAGACGGCGAACATATAAGCAACCTCATAATTACAAATGACATCATCCCCTTTTCAGAGAACCTTAACGTCCTCCAACTAATGCTAGATGAACTAAATGAAGAAAGCAAGAAAGTTGGCCTGAAAAACAGAGGCCAACAATCACGTTGGAAATGAACACAAAACGATCAGAATCGAAAATGCAGAAATGGAGAAAGTTGACCTCTACATCTACTATAACAAATCTCTATGAAATCGCCAAAAGAAGAAGAAATTGAGTGAAGAATCACACTAGGACGGCAATTCTTTGGCAGAGCTAGCCCAATCTCCAAAAACAAGAAGAATAAAGACTGATGTTGATGATTGTGCTTGGATCCGCATCAAAATTCAAGCAGTTCTCCCCCAGCCTATTGCTCTCCGTTCCACATTGAAATTCACTGAGAACCTCCTGGATCCATTCCTAATTTTGAGTACTTCTTTATAATGCAGCTAACACAATCACAAAATGTTATTGAAATGCATTGAAACCTTTCTGAAACATCATGCATACAGACTGGGGTGAATACAGGAATGTATGAAAAAAAAAGGGAAAAAATATCTTGATCATTAACAGATCCCAGGATTCACTACAAAATTCATTTGCGTTTTTCTCCATCCTATACCTTACACTTTCACATTGACAATCATTATGAACTTTTGGACAGAAGCAAAAACAGAACTTTAGGGAGAAGAAAAAAAAAACGAAAAATATCTTTGAATTCAAAACGTTTGTTTTTTTGTTTTCTTCATATTCACTCCTGTCCAAACAATATCTCATTTGAGGCGAACCACGGGTTCGGGAAGAATTGATTGGATTCTAGTGTGGATACAGGGATACGTTTTTGATTGACAGATATGTTTCCGTTCTGATAAATTATTCATTTCTTAATTCCTAACGTCTGCTGACACTTTACTTCAAAATGTTCTCAACAACGGATCCTGGGCTCTGTTTTTGACTGGGAGATATTTTTGCATTCTCTCAAAAATATATTCTGGATCTGCACTTGTCTCTTCCCGCAATATCTCCGGAGCAGATCATGGAATTAGTTTATGATGTAGGGAGATTTTTTCCATTTCGATATTTTACACATTTCTGTATTTGCTTCTTTGTGTCTACACAATATCTCCGAAAGTTCTAAAATATTTTCTATGCAACGTGCAACGTACGCTAAAATATTACTGCCACTGTTGCTACTGCTGCTAATGGTGATGCTAGCAGATTGGCACGGGTCAGCTGGGATTGTGTGGTGGAACTACCAGTCATTGGCGGGTGGGAGTCGGCGAGCAATTCGCTAGTGTTAAGGACACCAGTGAGCGCAAATATGCTGAATTCCTTTCCCCGCTCTCGTCCCCTAACCTATAATTATTGTCCCACAAACCCTCTGATAAACGAGAACTGTTCCATTCCCCAATTGTAAATATAAAAATAAATAAATGAATTCAAGAAACCATATAAATAAATACTTCGAAATTTAAAACTGGAACACATTTTTCGAATGACTGATTCGTCAATTATGAAGGAATCGATATTTTATCTGTCACTTTTCTCAACATAGCTTCAATTTGCCAAGAAATTTTCTGAGTACGAAAATAACTTTTCCAACGAATAGTTCTCTCGCACTTGAAATCAAAATTAAAAGAATATATTTTATTACTTAAATGCATTTTAAAAGAACGTTCAAAGGTGCGCAGTTGATACTTGAAAAAAAAAGACATTTTATTATAATTCGTGTGTATATGTCCGTCTGTCTACATGTACTCGCCTACCACGAAAACCACTCGATGTAAACCTATAAAATTTTCAATAGGTATATATTTGATATCTGGGAAGTATTATTGGCAAATTAGTTATTGAAAATAACTCAACAAAATATGTTTTTCAAGGATTTCAAATCAGGAGGGGTCTATTTGTATGATGGTTCATCAATGGTAAAAATATTTTTCGATGACGCGATAAAAGACTCCTTTTTATTTCCATTTCTCAGCTCAATCCTCGGAGGTGAAAATGTGACGATGTTCTTTCTTTATTAAGAAAGAAGCGAAAAACATTTTTTTTATTTGTCATATCTCAAAGTTCATCGGTTGTAAATGTATACCTTGAAGAGTGGTGTTTTTATTAATGCACGATCTGATGTTTAAGGCTAATATTTACCAAACACAAAATTTGGTGATCTGAGGTTATGCAAATGAAACTTCAATTTTTCATAGAGTCTAAATCGATAAGGAACTATCATTTTTCATTTTAAGGGCCATTAATTTAGGTTAATAGCTTTTCTCTTTTTTTAATTTTTTTTTTTGGGGGGGGAGTCAAAATTGAATGGGGTGATTTTTTTTCTTTCTTTTTTCAGGTCAGAATCTTTCCCTTTCCAAGGCCAAAATAGAGGAGTAAT
Organism: Thysanoteuthis rhombus; assembly: GCA_963457665.1. Taxonomy (NCBI): domain Eukaryota; kingdom Metazoa; phylum Mollusca; class Cephalopoda; order Oegopsida; family Thysanoteuthidae; genus Thysanoteuthis; species Thysanoteuthis major. The sequence goes on along the minus strand of OY735203.1, from coordinate 41,059,656 downwards.
TTGTTTTTACTTTTTGTTGTCGAAATCCATGGGAAATTTCGTTTATTTTTGAGGTCATAATAAAGGGCAAGATTTTTTTTTACATATTATCAGAGGGTAATTTTTTTTAGTTTTCGGGGTCGAAATTCTGGTTTATTTCTTTTTTGTTTACTGTTAGAGATCAAATTGGGTGAATATTTTTTTCTCAATTTTAGGAGTCCTAAATAATTATCCCCCATTTTCATGGGTTGAAATGCAAAGGATTTCTGTTCCACTTCTATACGTTAATGTCGATGGAAATTTTTTCTTTACTTTCAGGGGTCAAAACTGAAGGGGGAAAGCTTTCCTACAACTTTAAAGGTCAACATTTAAGGGATTTTTCCCTTTTGGGGGTCAGATTCCGGATTATTTCTTGTTAATTTTGGGTATCAAAAGAATGGGTTTTCTTTTCTTCCGCCTTCTAATATATATATATATATATATATATATATATATATATATATATTCACGCACATATAGATACTCCTATATATGCATACATATACACACACACACATGCATACATACAGACACACACGCGCACACACACACACACACACACACACACACACACATATATATATATATATACTTAATGAGATAATGGAATATATATTTTTTGATGGTGAAATTAAAAAGAATTAATTATATGTATGTCCTTAACATGTTTCAGGTAGTGGTTTCACCTGTTGTCAAACGTCGATTATCGACATTCTTATTTGACGTTTGACAAAGGAGGAAACTACATTGACTCTGTCAACTGGGAAGGTCTACAGAAAACCATTGTCAAAGGTTGGCCTCCCAGACAACATCGTAAACATCATTTGATCCTTCCGTGACAGAACAATGGTAAGAGTACAGGACGAAAGGAACGCATCAGACTCATTCCCGACCACATACAGCAAAATGCTGGCGGCGTCATGGCAGTGTTCCTGGTCTTCTCTGGCGTGCTTTTAGATGCCTTCAAGAATTGCAACATAGATGTAATGATCAGATACAGAAGGGACTGGAAAGTATTCAACCTCGAATGTCTGATTACATGCGGTGTGATACGGTTCATCCTACTACTTGAACTCTTTGCTGACGACTGCGCCTTAATTGCTTGCACCCAAGTTGGCGCCGAGAGCGTTGTTGACAATCTCTCAAGGGCTTCCTCCCGTTATGGGTTTGCCATGAGCACCAAGGACACTGGGTATTTTTTCAGCAAAGACTTCTCGCGACCTTATTATAAGAATCGGTGACAAGCAGCTGTTACCTGGGAGGAATTCTGTCTCAGAATGTCAGGATATACAACTACATTACCGCCCATATCTCATGTAGTGACAGGACACCACTGGACATCATTGACCTCGAGCACTCTAAGATCACTTCATTTGAAGTGTTCATATGAAATTAAGTTGATCAGGCTATGTATGCAACTGCATACCCAAAGTACTATTTAATGGAGTACTTGCCCAGGAGAAGGAACCTCCTATCTAACGTCCGTCCTTTGGATCCTACTCCTATCCATGCCACGTCAGTGGACTTTAGGATACTAACCCTTGGTTCAAAGGTGAGGGATGGCCCTGGTCTCACTTTAACAATCTGTTGCACAAGCTGAAAGGAAAATCTGCACATTAGGCCCTGTGGTTTATGGTCCTATTGATGTGGCAATCTCTTATGAAAAAAACTCTTTCCATGAAACCAAGTCATTCATATATATATATATCAGTTTATACTTATACTCATATAGATTTATATATATATATATATATATATATATATATATATATATATATATATATATATATATATATATATATTGGTATACATATACATGTGCATGAACATATGTATATGTGTGTGTGTGTGTGTGTGTACTGATGTATTTGTATATATGTAAATACGACTGTATATATATATATCTATATATAGAGAGAGACATAGATATAGATATAGATAGATGGATAAATAGATAGATAGATAGATAGATGGATAGATAGATTGATAGATATAGATATATATTGGTTTTTACATATATATTCGTAAAGGGAGGTCATTTCAAATAAAGCATGTGATATAACACATCCATAATTATTTCTTAATAATAAGATTGTTTGTGAGAGGAACAATAGTGCAAATATTGACAATGAACGAGATGAGAATGTGAACATGAAGCAGTCATTTGGGTCTGTGCATTAGCACTGGCTTTTTTAGTTAGATAGTAAGAATGACTCTACACTAAAGCGGCTGCTAATCGGTTGCAAGTTCGTTTGCTGAAGCAGCCCATTTTCTTATCTTGGTTGCTTGTTGTATTTAAGTCTAGGGAAGAACATACCTTCGCCATGGGTCAACAGGGGGTTCTTTCAAATATATTTCAAAGTAATATAATGTATTTATTATTATTTCTTTTGGATTATATATCCATTTTCCATACATATAAATATGTATATTAATAATATAAAATACATTCCACCTATTCTCCAGCCTTAAGGTAAGTGAGTAAAGGTCAGAGAGACACTAAAGTTGACAGAAAGGTAGCTCTAGGGTCAATCTTAAGCTAGGTCACGGTCCCATTGACGACGCCATGATACTTCCACAAATGCACCAAGAGGCCTAAAGTCTGGAACATGAAGCTTCTGAGTTTTTTTCATGGGTAAAAATAGATGATAGTTATCAAAATCAAGCTGTTTAGTTTCTGGTCACTGCATTGTAGACATATTTTTTATGAAAAATGAGACGGAGGAAACAGCGTATCAGCTTGAGAGAAAATTTTACTGATTAATCTGAATTTAGTTTCCTTTATATCAGTTAACACCCTTTCCATTAACGGTGATTTCATCGTTCAGTTTTGAGTGCATCTGATGTTTTCAATTGTTGATATCAGATCTTATTCTGTTTCATCTCAGGGATCAATTTCAAAGATCTCTTCTATCATATTTTAGGGAATCCAGTAAGAACGACTGATATGTTTTCAAAGACTCAAAACTCTTAATATAGTGTCAAGCAAAGGATGATTCAAGATTTCAAGTTCACTGGAAAATTGCCGCTCAAATGACAGTGTTCAACATATTTTGAGATGCATTCCACGTCAACAGCTATTTGGCTCGTTTGTGATATTGGCATCATGCATCTGACTTCATTTTGGGAAGAATTAATCGTTGCAGATTCCTTCCTCAGCGGTACGATTTTATCTTCAAATTCACTTACAAAAATACTTTATGTTTTCTTGTTTCTGATTTGTACTTGGAGCGATATTCACTGGTTCAGCTTACAACAGAGGAGTACTTTTGACTGGACGAAATCCAACTAGATCTGGAATCGGTGAGTTTTATGTAAATATTTGTTTATGAATGGATATACACTAGGATATTAACCACCATATGTCGGTATTTTGACACTAATACATTATTGATCGGATCATTTTTTTTTTTGGTCATCGACATTCACCTATTCGGGCACTCACTTTACAATATGAAACTTTTTTTTACTGGTAATGGATACTCGCTATGAGTAAATGTATTTTTCAAAATATTTCAATTAAAAATAATTCAAAAGGGGGTTAATTAAAACCTAAATTGACTAATTTTTATCAGACCCTAATTACGTAGATGCTACATTATTTTGGAGGTTTTTTTAATCACAGAGTTTTTAAGTTTGCTCTTGAAAATCGAAAACAGAACGAACATATTTTTTTAAACCGTTATATTCAGACATGATTTTGGGTTTAGTATGCAAAATTTGAAATGTTTATCTAGTCTACAGACTCGTTACTTGAAGGAATAGATATTGATGTATCAATCAAGGTGATCAGTGATCTGGGATTCGTATATATGTGTTTGTGTGTGTGTGTGTGTGTGTGTGTGTGTGTGTGTGTGTGTGTGTGTGTGTGTGTGTGTGTGTGTGTGTGTGTGTGTGAGGTAATCCATTAGGATTGTATATTGTGAAAACTGCATTTGCCACGATCTTTCTAATGATGTGATGAAATGCAACAATAATACGAGAAAAAGAGTAACAATTAACAGGGTATCCACCCAGGGTGCAGTGACAAATAAATGATGAGATGGAGGAAGATTAGTTAAAAATTTACTCTAATAATAAACAATGTAATTTCTTGGTATGCTTTGAGTAACACTCGACTCTCCCACACACGGGGAGGGGCATGCTTCTTACACACCTTTTCAAACTATTGACTCTTTATCTGGAACAAATTCACAATTTCTCTCCTCAGAAAGTCGTTTCATAGAAATTCGAATATATCCCCGGGGTTTTTCATTCAGGGATATTACCTTGTTACGGTAATAATGAAAAATCTATTGACTAAGCAACGATAATAGAATAAAGTAAAATCAGTGATGAAATAATGGTGTGTACCGACCGAGAGTGTTTTGATAAAAGCCAAAATATGTAGATGTGCAAAACAAGTCATAAGATGACCATAGTGAAAATACTCCATCCAAAATTTAGAAAGAATACATTAGTTTCTTTTTTTTTTCCTTCTCTTTTGCTCAATTCTCTTGCCAAAGCTTTAAATTTTCTAAAGGGATTTATCAAATCCTATAAATAGAGTGTCCCAACTCCATGTTGTTCGATATTCTTCTGGATTAGGGATATATTTCTACCGCTGTCTTTTCTACAGATAACAAGTGCGCCTTCCCGGTTATTATTGGAATTGCCTTTTCTTTCCTTTTTCCCTCTTTCTTTTGCATTTTTCTCCATTCCTGGCAAGACTTGCAATGCAAGAAAGAAAAGAAAGCATTAATGCCAAAAACGAACAGTAAAATATCCTTGTTAGACTAGTGCGTTTTTTAATGTTGTGTATTTCCATTTCAATCGATGTATTTATTTATTTTGATTTCTCTTTCTATTCCTCTGCTTTCTCAAACATTTCCAAACGTTTCTCTACTTTCCTCTATTGTTAGTCCTATTTTTCTAGATATTTTCTAATCTTGGCTGAGCGCTGGGCTAATGGACCAGAGCCAAATAGATTGTGTTGCGTCATTTGGGATTAACAACAACATGTGAGAGCCATTGCTTTTCCATCGGAAGTTGTTGATGCTACAATTGCTTATAAAAATTAGACCTTATAAAACAATTTATCATAGGTCTAGATAAAGAGTTTGCAGCTCTCAAGTACCTTGCCTAAACTGTCTATGGCAAAATATGTAAAATGCAAAATAATGTTCTGCTAAAAAAAAGCAATGTTTGAACGGTATAATAGCTATTTACTATAGTTTTAATAGAAATAATCATTCAGGAAATAATACTAATCATCCAGAGACAGAAAATGTTATAAGAAAATGTTACGCATAATTATTAGCGACTAAAAAAATTAGTCAACAACTATACAAAGTGCACAGCATGATAATCTTGTTCAAAAGAGTAATGACTTCGATTACATTTTTAAAATAAGGTGTTGGTTCCTGTCGGATATTTCTAATCATTCGTAAAATTTCATTCATATTAGTTTTTTACTATCATTCTGCTCTTTCAAAGTCATGTCAGAGATAATGTAAGATGCATTTCTGAGAAATTTCGATGTTTCCCTATTGCTCTTTTGTTTCATTTTCACTTTTAAGAGGTCAATTGGTAAAGAAATAGAAAAACGCCCATGAGCGAAAGAAAATCAGAATTTTAAAAAATCACGTAAATTTCAACGTATATCAATATATATTCAAGTGAAATTGTTCGTTTTTTTAAATATGATACATGAATATTTTGAGACAATAGATATGCAGATTCTTGAGTGTAATCCAAAACGGAATAGAAATATCCTTTTGACGAAATGGCTGTAGACGGAGGGTTGGTGGACAAAACATTGAAACCTCCTAAACACCAGCTAATATGCTAGTACCATTGTATACCTGTCCCCCACACTTAAAAAAAATCAATTTGGTGCTTTTCAGAAAAACATCATGACTTTAATGTCCAGATGACAAGTTTAGGATAAAATTCTAAAAACGATTGATTCACTTGTAGATCAACCAGTTTCTGATTTCGGTCGAAAGATAAGTTGCACATACGTGAACACAGTGTTTAATTATTACACTTTATTCATATCTAGTATCGAGTATAAAAGAGGAAAACAGCGCTTCTGATTTTAAATAGCAAGACCTATTTACATTTGATGATAAAAAGATGTATTGGCTTTTTGTTTTGTTTTTTTTTTTTTCGAATCATGACTCAGGTATTTTATATCCATTTCGTTTTTATAAATGATTCCTCGAAGCACTCGGTCATACTTTGCCAAAAGTCCTCTCGGTGACAAAATTTCTCTTCCTTGTGCTCTTTCAACTCCAATATGCTCATTTTGACCTTTGAAATACAAATTTGGCTGAACCAAAAAGATAAACACATTTAGCAAACGATGAAAACCCTGCCTGCGCCTTTTTCCGAACTGCAGGTTCTCATCAATTAAATTACCTCCATAGCACACATTGTAAACAGCGAATGCCTCTTGGAGCATATTTGATGACTCATGGGTATTGGATTTATTTCATAAAGACCTTGCCATTCATTGATATTTTCAATCCAAGCATAAAAACTGAATTTTCTTCTATCAGCCAGCAACAAACATGGTTTACAGCCACAGCGATTCACTTTCGGTTGGTAACATAGCCGAGTTCTTTGAAGGTTTAATCCTCCTGGTGACATGAGTGTATAAAAAACATTAAAAGTCGTTTACCCCTTGCTTCATCACCTACAAAAAGTCCTTTCAAACGACAGCAAGTTGAATTACTTGAAAATGAAGGGTCACAATTTTAAGATGAAAAGTATGATGTTTAATGAAGTTGCCAAAACAGTACTGTCATTGTATCACTCAAGAAAAATGTGCGTACAATCAAACAAATTTGTTAATTCATATTTTTCTGCTATATTTCACTGCAAATCGATATGTGAATATTAACGGACGTAAAATTAACTGTCGAAACCGATATAATCTAGAAAAAATCAAAATAATTCTGAGTTTGCTCCATCCTTACTTTTAAATTTTTTTTCAGATTTTCAAATATATTTCACCCAGGACACAGCTGCTGGATGACTGAGTCCCACACACTGCTTTCGTGTATAAACAAAGGTTTGTTATATCGTCAATGTGGAGACAAAAGCTTAGACTGAAATTAACAGCAGTTTACAACGAGAAAAAAAAAGACAGTTTGCGATTAGAATAACAAATGGAGCAATCGATTAGTCGAATAAATTGGGTATCGATCCATGATAATTTTTGTTCTCCTGCAATGTTTTTGGTGAAGCTGGGCACAGGGTTAGATGCGAATCAGATAAAGTTGAAGTAAACTCTGTCCTGCGCACAGAAAAGTATTGAACTTCTCCAGGGGAACAGCTTCCACAATTACTCTCAGGTTCACTTGAGGGTTTTTTTTCTATTTGACATTTCTTTCAAAATAATAGAAGTTAAAAAACAGGACGGACTTTTAAAAATAAACAAATGAAGGAATGACGGAGAGACTGCACCAACATCGACAAGAATAAATACATGAAGTGAAAGTTTTGTTCTTTTTTTTTCAAATTACCAAGATAAGCAGCAAAACATTTCCAAGGAAAATTTTATGGAAGAAATTCGTAGGGAAGGAAAAAAAACCTTTAAAAAGAGAAAAAAAATGCTCGTATCAATAGAGTGCCTTTGTTTATCTGCAATGCTATTTCTAAACTATTTCTAAGAAATTTGATTTATTCACTTTTTATGTACATGAAGAAACAATTTTAATGGTTTTATCCATATGATTAACAAATTAGTCCTATCAAATTAGCTTTGGACCGGGAAGTATATACACCGTTAGTGATTTTTGCTTATGACGTTGCAAAGTTTTATATAAGATAACAGAAAAAAATACAAACCTCAAATGTTTGTTGAGAAAGTTTACGGTACATTCCAAATTGTAGTATTTTCAGTATTTTCAGTCAGTTTTGGCAATTCAGTCCAAAGAGCAGAATTCTCAATAATGATACAAATATTGCTACTGAAGTGCACCAACTACACCAATATGTAATATGAGTAGAGTCCATTGTATATTCAATATTGCTTGACTCTTTGCAGATGTTTTACGGTTTAAAATGATAATTAGGGTGTCATGATGTATACATTGATTAAAAAACTATGACATTATAGTCTATCAGAATGTGGAGGTCAACATCTTTTGAAAAATCTTGGCAACCAGGCTTAATAATATCGAAAAAAAAAAACTAATAGATTAGGAAAAAAATTGTCACCAGTTATTCTATGAACTTTAAAGGTGGCCATTTGAGAAATTCAAAATGTGCCAGGAACTGATGTACCATTAGCTTCTATTTTAGATTGACCTGTTTGTCTATAGCAAAATATAGCTGTACAATCTGTGTATATCTTTATGATAATTTACACATTTACTATAAAAGAGCAAAAACAAATTGTAAAATAAGAACATTACGATCCCTTTTAAATATGTAGTTTGCTCAAACAATCGGGATGATCATTTTATAGCCTTTCACAGTTGGTTCAGCCATTTTTTTAGCCAACTTAAAGGATGTCTGAATTAACCACTATAATCTTTATCATCACATCAAATTCTTTCTCCTCACTTAGCTCTCTAGCCAATCGTTCTGAATTCGAAATGCAGTTTTAAAATCCTCCATTCTCTTATAAATACCATTCTTACATTTATTCTTATGAAACATTTCTTTAAAATATTTTTCGTGAAACTGAGCATTCTATTCGTGCTTTTACTAATATCATTAATATTTCTATTTTATAAAATTTAAGTCCTACCTAGAAGGAAAAATGGACTGCTTAAGCCACTGTCAAAAATGAAAACCCCAGCTACCGTTTACAAGCCAATAAGTTTTCTTAACAGTATTTTCAAAAGTAGTTGAAATGTCAACTACAAACAAATTATCGATTATTAATTGATTTCAAAACTAACAATCTGCTGATAAACATCCTCAGTTCATATTGGCTTCTTTTTTTGAAAATCCTGAACTTGTTTTTCTGGTTTTGCTAGACCAATTTAAAGTTTTGGATTGTACCAACCATAGACTGATACTTGCACAGCCTTAAGGCAGTTAGTTTCTGTAGTAATTTACTCGATTGTATTTTCTCTTACTTTATTGGTCGATACCAAAATGTTACTATCAATGAGAGTGAATCTTGTGGAAGTGAGGTACTTAGTGGTGTGCTGCAGGGATCAGTCTTCAAACCTTTACACTTTACAATTTTGAAACAGATATGTTATTAGTTGGGTAGTTATTATATGTATGCTGATGATACCCTGTTGTACTATTCTTGCAAATAGGAAAAAGGAAACAATTTTAAAATATTCTAAAAAATATTTTCTTGGAATTGAGAGCCGGAAAAAGCAAATGGATTGTGATTAAGACTGGTCATAAGATCTTATTCTTAAAAGGGTATATGAAGCTAGCAATTTGGTATTACATTTGATGAAGAATAAGACTAGAAATATTGATTAAATGATTACTTAGGCTAATAAAAAGTAGAATCATGGACTTGGACTTTTAAAATTCTTAAATAGATCGAAATTTAACTCAATTGAAACTCACGTTCCCTTTAAAAAAGTTACTAAATAAATGCGTTCGTTTTATCATCAATTTATGTGAATATGATTATTTAAGTGCTTTTAGAAAGAATAAACAGATTTCAAATGTAAAAAATAGAAAACTACGTCGCCGTCTTACCTCAATGTTTGGAATTAAAGGACATGAAGCACCTATGTATAGCTTCATAAGAGCACATAAAGAAATCTGTGGTCATATTACCAGAAACCGACTTATTATTGATCTTTTATTAGCTCGAAATAAGTTTAGAAAACTCTTTTATTTTATCTCTAATATATAAACAGTTGACTAAAGTTTCTAAAAACATTTATATGAACTTTTTTTCTAATCACACCATTAAATCGAATTATAAAAATTATCTTTTATGTTATCTTCAAACCCAGTATCCCTTCTTATCTCTCTTTCTCTCTCCCCCTGCTCCTCTCTCTCTCTCTATCTATCTATCTATCTATCTATCTATCTATCTATATATATATATATATATATATATATATATATTATATATATATATATATATATATATATATATATATATATATATATATATATATATATATATATACTTGTATTGTGGATGTGAAATGATCCGATGGAATGATGGCAAAAGAGACAATTGGAGGAGAAGAGAAAAAGTTGGTTGAGGGGGAGTTGTTTGTATCTGTGTAGGTAAGTGTCAAGTTGGGTCTGAAATTTAAGGAGTTATTGAGATGAAAGTTTCGAAGGTGTTCATTACCTTTCTCTGTGAGTGTTAGGCTCGTCTTAGATAAGACAGGGCAGTGAGAGAATTTGTTGGGACTGAAATGGTCAGTTCACAGGAAAAGTGTGATGGGGTCAAAATGGAAAGGCGGTGTCTAGCATTGATGTTGGTGGGATGTTTCTTTTCTTCTTCAAGACGGAAGCAAGGATATTTCCCCACTCTCTAACCTCAACGTCTGACAAAGCCGAGTTTAATCAATATCTCAACACCATGTCTTTTCATAATAATTTTACTTGATTGTTTTGTTTTACCAAGTAGTTCACCCGAATTCACTAGTATTTAACCCAATAATTCACTCAATTTTCTAAGGCATAGAAATGAATTTTTCTATCGGGTGATTACTCAACATCAAACTTAGTCCAACCTGACATTTTGAACAGTGCATCACGACACATTTCAGAAAGACTTAGTTGCAGCCACAATAGAGTTGACGTGTCCTATTGATATCACCATTTAAAAAGATTCTCATAATCTGGCATTTTCGATAAAGAAAAGGAAGAAAATTATATATTCTAATTCTAATTACTCAATATTGGCACCCTCGATTCCATCTTGACAGTTTTAAATGGGAATGAAATAAGAATTGTTATTTTCAACAGAGAAGTGAGAAATATACTAAAAAGGTGTCAACGCTTATTTATTTGTTATCTGAACTTCTGCTTCGAAAAGTGAGGAATGGGAACTCATTTTATAATAATATCACTGATACTACTACTACTTCTACTTCTACTTCTACTTCTTATATAATAATAATAATAATAATAATAATAATAATAATAATAATAATAATAATAATAATAATGATAAAAAAAATAAAAATTAAAAAAAAATTAAAATTAAAATAAAAATTTAAAAAAAAAAAAAAAAAAGACGGTCTTTAAACGAATAATGATAATACCGACAAGGAAGTTATTCAATAACTATGCCAAGTAAGTAATCATAGCAATTAGGAGAAAAGGGTGGAGTCAAAATTAACAATATAATCAATATATCTGCAATGTAATAATAATAATAATAATAATAATAATAATGATAACCTTAAGAGAGAAACAGAATCGCTCATCATGGCAGCCCAAAACAAAAGCATAAGGACAAACTACATAAAAGCAAAAATCGACAGAACACAGACAAACAGCAAATGCCGCATGTGCGGTGAAAGAGATGAGACAGTAAACCACATAACTAGTGAATGTAGTCAACTCGCCCAGAAGGAGTATAAGCATAGACACGATAGAGTAGCAACGATGATACACTGGGAACTAAGTAAACAAATGGGATTCAACCATGGGGAAAAGTGGTATCAGCACAAGCCAGAGGCAGTTTTGGAGAATGACAACCACAAACTACTGTGGGACTTTGACATCCAAACTGACCACCTCATCCAGGCTACAAGACCGGACTTAGTAATAGTAGACAAAAAAAGGAAGGCCTGCCAAATAGTAGACTTTGCTGTACCTGCAGACCATAGAGTAAAAAAGAAGGAGGGTGAAAAAAGGGAAAAATACCAGGACCTAGCAAGGGAGTTAAAGAAAATGTGGAACATGAAAACCAGGGTAGTACCGGTCATAGTGGGAGCACTAGGAACTGTCCCCCAAACGCTGAGGGAGAGACTGGAGGAGATCGGGATTAGGGGGAGGATAGAGACCGTACAGACCACAGCACTGCTGGGAACTGCACGGATACTGAGGAAGGTGCTAGAGATATAAGGACTGCAACGAATCGTAGCTCTGTCATGATATGCAAAAGAGAGAGGAGATGTTAGCTGAAGACCTGAGGAGACTTATTGTCACTCAGCCTTCAGCGATAACCACTGGGCAACCGGTGTGAAACTGTAAATCACAGAATTACTGCAACCTATGAGTACTAGGAGAGGAGGGCTGGAGACTTGAGGAGACTTGCTGTCACTCAAACTCCAGCGGTTACCACCAGGCAACTGGTGTGAGATTCATAATAATAATAATAATAATAATGATGATGATGATGATGATGATGATGATGATGATGGTAGTAATCATAATAGACATTAAGTATTTATTAAAAAGAATCAGGGAAGAGCTCGAAAATTTGTTCTGCAAAATGAAAGAATACAGCTATTGCATCCGAATGAGGTCCAAAATAGAAGATGCACGCTAATGGTAAACAACAAAATTAGAACTTCAACCACATTGGACAGATGTAAAGATTTAAGGGTTCTTGAATGCGACTCGATAAAACAGGAAGAAATAAAAGAGAGAATTTAGAAAATACCTCAGGAGAATGAGAAAAATATTAAATACAAAACTGAATAGTAGAAATTTGTAAAAAGAACGAACACATGGATAGTATCTGTAGTAAGATAGACATGATTATTAATTGGATGGACATACAATGACCTCTCATCAATATACCGGTGAACGACGAAACTAATGTCGATGTTGAAGGCTCCATCTCACTCTCCGACATAACACAGACTCTATGTGAAGAGAAAAAAAAGGTGGCGGAGGATTCATCAGCGTGAAAGCCTTTGTCCAAATAGCCAAAAGGATACAAGAGAAATTCGCAAGAGAGTAATGAAGAATCCCTCATCATGGCATCCCAGAACCATTGCATCAGGACAAACTCAAGACGGAGATCAGCACAAACCAAACAAACAGCACATCCTGCCTATCTACGTAAACTATAAACCACATAAACAATGAATGAAGTACACTACCCAACGAAGAGTACAAGAACTGACACACTATAGGTAGTAATTGTTATACACTTGAAACTAAGCAAACGACTGGAATTCAAACATGTAGGCAAATGGTATCAGCAAAAACCGAAGACAGTCTTTGAAAATGCACCACATTACCCTAGGACTTTCACATCCAAACCGACTACCTAATCCAAGAGAGGACTGGACCTGGTAGTTGTGGACAAAGTAAAGAGAATCTGCCAAATAATAGACGTGGCTTTGCTTGCTAATCATGGAGTGAATATATAAGAGAGTGAAACGAAAATACAGGGATTCGGCAAAGGAACTAAAACATTCTTGAACATGAAGGTCAGGGTAGTACCAACGATAGACATATTTGAACATTAGTTGAAAATTAGTTTCACATGCGATATTTACATACCCTCAATAAGATGAAAGATTCTCCTCCCCTCTTATTAAACTACGTAACTCTATTTTCTGCCCCCTCCCTTCATACACTCTCAATCACCTGACTGTCTGCACGTTCTTCTTTTACTTCATCTCTTCCTGCACACTCAGACACGACAAATTTTGTCTTTTACCTCTACTCCTACAATTTTTATTGAAACTTCTTATTGCAACTGATATTCAAGCTGATTCTTTCCGGCATTGATAGACTAAAATCATTGTGAATATCACAATAAAGATTGATTCTATGCCAGAGGGTGGCTTTGTTAACGACTGACCACTCTTGTCACTGATCTGGAGTTATCAATAGCAAGTGCAGGTCCAAATCGAAATCTTGAACTCACCCCATGCTCGATCTCCTCTGTTTCATGTCCTTGATGAACTGATTGTTCAGTATCAGTGATCTGATACATTTATCTATTTTGATAGTTACAATATTGAAAAATCATCAACAATTTCATGCTAATCATTACTTTCATATCAAATTCTGTTTCTTCTTGTCACAAATAAATTCAGTCCAAATCCTTTTCAACAGTGAGGGATTGAATTATCATCGCAGATCGGAATAAAGAATCTGTTCAAGTTAAGGATTAAACTCACGATATCATGCCAGAGGGTAGTTTGATTATCGGCCGACCGATAACACCACTGAGCTACAGGAATCGGTGACAGACACGAGTATAAATTGAACATGGAAATTGATCTCCTAACCTGATTTTGTACGTGTCACATTCTACATTAAGTGTTAGTTGAGTATCTGTAATCAAATTGATTTATTCAAAAATTATTGTCAATTATCATTAATAATGTTTTGTTCGTGTTGACCTTCTCAATATTTGTTGAGTATCATTGCAGCTAAACTCAGGCCGATTTCCCGTTCGGGATTGAATGAATAAAATACTGTGCAGATTGAGATGAAATACAATTACGATTTGAGAATCAAACTCACGGCTCTCAGTTGACGCCTGACCGATCTTGCGTCTGAGCAACAGAAATCAGTTGCAAGCACGAGTACCATGAAACTTTTTCCGTTCTCTTCCTACCCTCTCACTAAACAACCTAACTTTTTTTTCTACCATATTTTTATCAACCTTTCTTTCCCTGTTACTGAACTGGTTTTATTTTCTCTCATTTTTCTCTCTCTTTCCTTCCTATAAACTATCTACCTCTCCCTAGCCACTTTTTGCCCTTTTTTCAAACTAGGTAACTCTTCTTTCGCTTCCTTTATTCATTCAGTTAAGTACCCAATAACCCTTCTCCCCTCTTTCTATCCATCTATTAAATTACTCAACTCAAGTTTACACTAAAAAAATGTATATTCTCATTTAATTTTTTCAATTTATAATGAAAAATAAGTAATACATTTTCATTAAAAAGAATTCCTGTTTTCAAAATCCAAATCTTTTATTCAATTTTCCACAGATTTTGAAATCTAGAATACGAAGAAATGGACCTAATCCTGAGACATTCACTAATTTATGGACACCGATTTCCCTCTGGGGGTACTCTTGCTAACTTCATGCATTATATTAGGTCTCCAAGGGAGACCTATCCCGAATCATGCAAATATCAGAAGCCCTAATTCTAACTATATGGATGTATTGAGGGTAGGGTTTCTAATTCAAACTTCATATATAGTCTATCTTTTTTTTATTCTAACCCCTATTTCGTGATCATTCCTTCTAAAATTGATTCTGAGCCATTTCTATATAAGGAGTTAGTGTTGAAATAAGGATTGGGTTAAAAGATTTTACTGTTAGGTCGGATTGTCATTAGTGGAGACCTTATATTGAAGTTTGCCACATGTCTTCTGCTGCGCTAAACCAAACTGGTATGATTTTTGGTCCAAATTAGGTAACTACTATATTATCTGCCCTTGGTTAATTCCTCCAGGTTATTTTGACTCCTCTGGGAGCTACTGCTGGTGCTGGCAGAAATCCAGTATAAAATGAAAGGGGTGCAAAAATGTACTGTCTCTGTTCCAGCATGAATAACAATCTACGGGCAAAAATTGAACTCATGACCATGTATTCCACAGGGGGGCGCAGTTAATACCCCATTGATTTTGTCATTGACCTACAGGTATTAGTAGTAAACGTGAGTCCAAATCAAACACTTGCCCCCTTTGCTATACCAATCTCTTCTATACCATGTGTCTTATTAACTGGTAGTTCAACATCATTAACCTAGTTTATGTATCTATTTATTTCAATATAAGAAGTAGTACATTCGCTGAAGAAGAAAAACAAATATCTATACTTATTACCGTCGTGCGGTAGCTACAACTGATGTCATTAAAACAGTCAACACGGAATTTTAAATTCTAATGAAAATATTTGAAAATTTCTTACAAATTTTGGTCATTATTGATTTGTAAAATAAAACATTTCTTCTTCATTTTCTCTGAAGAAATTAGGAACATAATGGGAGCGTAAAATCAAAACATTCGGTGAGAGAAAAGATAGAGGTGTTCCATTTTCATCTACTTCTTTTCTTCCTTCCCTCTTCCCTTTCTCCTATCTTTTTATCTTTCTTTCTTTGTTACTATAGCCAATCACACATCTTCGCTTTGTTTCCTTCTGTCTCCTTTCCTTTCTTTCGTATCTTCTTTCTTACCATTCCATAGAGCTAACGACAACGAAGTCCAATGACACAATCAAAGTTCCTCCCCCTTTCTCCCTCTCTGATTTTTTTCATACCAATTTCTCTACGCATCTTGCTCTTTTCTGGGTGGTGTTAAAATCCATACATCGTCTTTTTCTGTCTCTCCTCGTCTACATTAATAAGACGGATTAAGAGTTTTAAGGAAGTGGTGATTACATCTTCGAATACATAGATAGTAATGATAACTCGTCATCACAGTCAATAATTGAACAACTGCTGCATCAAAATTGAAAGACGTATAAAAAAAATAATTCCACTCTAGAATGAATATATCCGGAACGAATTCTATTTTTAACATCATTGGGAAACTGGAAATATCACAAATAAAAATTAAATCATACTAAAAGAATCAAGATTCTCCTGAATCTAGATCTTATTTCGATTGAAAAAATCTAAAATATAGTAAAAACCATCTAGAAACATCTAGATTCTGGAGAATCTAGACGGTATTTCCACTTGAAAAATCTTCATTTTAAAGAAGAGTGAATGAAATCTAGAAACATCCAGATTTTGTTAGAATCTTGATGTTATAAATAAACCAGTCAAAATATGGCCCCAAAAAGCTTCTTTTTTCCCTCCTTATTCAAAGAAAACATTTTTTGAATGGGACTTGTGGAGTACTTATGCCAATTCTGAGTCTGTCGACAAAACAGTATGGTGTTGAAACAAAGCACTAAACATGCACCTATAAAAAAAGGGGTAGGAACCCTTCACTGCTTTCGGTGGCCAAGGTTGTTCGATAATAATAATAATAATAATAATAATAATAATAATAATATGAGTTTTGGCCAACAGTAGCTGTGTGACGACTGTGCCCCTCTTGAAGGCCATTAAGGGTACATGAGCCGGAGTTTTGGCCAGCAGTCACAGGATGACGACTGGGTCCCTCCTGGTGGCTAACAAGGGAACACCTGCCGGTTACAACACACAAATCTTGGATCTGTGCCCCGTTTTTTGCGGTAAAATGGTTTGGTTGTACTGTCATGGTAGGGGTTTTTGGTTCTTTGAGGTAGCGCCAGACCTTGGTGGGTTGGTTAAGACCGATGTGGTTCAGAAATAACCAAAGAGCCCCACCGGCTCTTTTTGGTTCTTTTAAGGTAAGTGGTTAAATTCATTGGTAATTCGATGGAAGACTGGAAAGTAGATTTGACAGCCGCAGGGGACAAACTAGCAGAGGTAGGGATAAAAAGGGGAATCTTCCAAGGAGACTCGTTGTCCCCACTATTATTTGTTCTAACAATGATACCGCTCAACAGAATCCTGGAAAACAGCAAAGGATACCACTTCTCTAAAACAAAAAGAAAGGTCAACCACCTAATGTACATGGACGATATAAAATTGTTCGCACATGCAGCATTTGCTGTTTGTCTGTGTTCTGTCGATTTTTGTTTTTATGTTGTTTGTCTTTATGCTTTTGTTTTGGGCTGCCATGATGGGCAATTCCGTTTCTCTCTTAAGGTTTCTTTCTCGTAACCACGTCCATGATTTCTCGTCTGCTACATCTTGTATCTGCCTTTTAAACTCGCCATACAATTTTTTCTCTTCCCAGCTTCCTTTTTTTGTTTGCTGTACGGTTCCATTGTTTTCTACTTTGTTGTTTGTTGCACTATCTCTCGCACTCTTTATGATTTCTTCACTATTCGTTTGCACATATCTTTCTAGGACTATTATTATTATTATCATTATTATTATTATCATTATTATTATTATTACTATTATTATTATTATTTGTATTTTCACACCAGGTGCCTGGTGGCTATAGCTGGAAACTGAATGACAGCAAGACTCCCCAAGTCTCAGAGAGTATTTGAATGATTTAAGGTACTATGGTGGTAATGCATTGATAGTGGAAGTTGCAGGGTATAACAAAATACGTCAAGTGATCTGAATGGCAAAAGCAGATAGAAGGGTTGGAAAAACAACAAAGACGAAAATAATTTTCAAGGATTAAGTCCAGAAAGGGGCCATAAGAATAAATGCTGAGACTTTAAAGAAATTTAGTGATACATTTACCAAAATCAGGCCATAAAGTTTGAGAAAGAGCATAGAAATGACATATGACAGCACACAACGGATGGAAATCATTCGGTATGAATGAAGACATACTGAAAAGCAGATTGTAAGTATGCTTAAACCGTAGAGCATACAACCAATGCATTATACCAGCTATGATTTGGGAGAGCAATAGCTCACAGTACGAGGGAAAAGGCAAAGCTAGGAATAACTAATTGCAATAGAAATATATCCGAAAGAGGACAAGGTAGAATGATATCATACAAGTAATCATTTAACAAAAATGGAAATCGAGGAAACATGCAGCAAGAAAAAGAGATAAAAGATGGAATAGAAAGTTTTTTGATAGGTGCCTGTGGGACAGTTAACACAGTAGGTAGGAAACAATCAGACAAAAGTAAAGAGAAGAGATCATAAAATTTGATGATAAGACATAGCAGAGATTAGCACAATTACGCTCGTCATGGAAAAAGGTGGTAAAAAAAGGTGGTTAGGATGATATATATATATATATATATATATATATATATATATATATATATATATTAGTTGGAGTTACATTTACAATACAAATTTACTGCTCAACTAGACCATCATCCAGCGTAAAAAAATACGGCTTCAAAGTATTTTTTTTTAAGCACTTGCCTTCACTTCATCGGAGAAATCATTTTTTTCTAAAATATGAAATTCTTTGTTTTATCCTGGGCGAAGGATTTAGGATATTGACAAGCTCCTCAAAAACGGCGCTACGGTTTTGGGATTCTATTTGCTATGTGGCTGGAAGGATTAAGTGGAACCTTACTCTGAGTCTGTCGTACGAAATGTAGGCTTCGAAGTAATCCTGTTGATTTCTCCCATCCCTTTCAGAAATCGATTTTCCAATATATTTCAATTGTGAATTAAGATACCTTGAAATGTGCTTACTTGGAGATTCTTTTACAAAAAATCCGGTTAACTAGCTCCAATATACATATATATATATATATATATATATATATATATATATATATATATATATATATATATATATATATATATTCATCAACTATACATATATATATAAGAGAGCAATAATTGATAAACGATAGGTGCATGTGTATATGCATTGAAAAGATCCTTCTTCAAAAAAAGTGCTCAATACCATCGGTAGAGCATTTATAACATGAGTAAAGATTTTTTCGATAGTTCATTACAGAGTGTACATTCTGTTTCTTAAAAAATACATTGTCAAATGAACAATAAAAGAGATTTTCTTTTTTACCATTAATACCCCTTCCGATATTCCAACTCCACCCATTTTGGGGGGGACTGACCCACTGTGTTAAGTTATTGGTCTTTCCAGCTTAGCTGCCCTGTGACATGATATGGGATTTGAGATTTTGGTGCGAAATCACAACATCGTGGCCCACGCTACCTGTGTGTCACCCTTTCAAAGCAGCAATAAGTTACATAAAGTACTAAATATTAAGAACATGAATTCAGAGGAGAGTTTATGGACAACTCATATCAAATTACTGAAAATCATACGAATTATATTGTGAAGCACATAGATAATAAAACGACAAAACACAAACAGATGAGTTGCAGCTGTGGGAAACCTGAAAAATGCGTCTTACAAAGTAAATTTCTATCTAGACAGAATGTATATATGGCAAACATCTCAACATTAGCCAATAAGGTTTTGCTGACGCTGTGCTTCACTACACGCAGTAGGAAGTTTCGGTTCCCTCTGTATTACTCGGCCCAGCAGCAGGGAATACGGCACCCCGAGGCAGCACTGTTCCATTGCACTCAACAGAATAGGTCGGGCTCGTGCCTGACGCTTTCGTGGTGGCTGTTGCTTTGGTTGCTTAGCAAACCAAAGCTGCGTCAGCTAGAGCTATATTTCCAGGACCACTCCTATTTCCCCCACGTAAACCTTCGACATTGTGTCCCATTTTGCTCTTCTCAGAGAATAAATAAATACGACCCGCCCCTTTCCTGGCCTGTTCTTCAGGATTAAAGTGTAGATTCTGTTCCCCGGCATAGACCGAGGAGACGGTACTGACACTTGCCTGTTGAATGGGCCGGAGAGGGCGGGTGTCAAAGACCGAGTGCGCCCGTGAAAGCGTTAGCCGATGCGGTTTGACTGAGGCTGCGTTTGCTAAGCGCATCGGGGAGCCTTTGGACTCGTCCTTAGGCTCTCCCATTATTACTTGGCCCAGCTGCAGGGTCTCTGTTTCCCTTGGGCAGCACTGCTCTATTGCACTTAAATGAGTAGGTCGCCTGGTGGATGCTTTCGCAGGTGACGTTGTCTAGCCATTACAATGAGCTTTTCAACGGTAACTGCGTCGGCTGGAGCCATTTTTGGAAGGATTGCTCCTATTTCTTCCCACGTTAAGCCCAACCTTGTGTCACATATTGTTGTGGTGAGACAGTGATTAAATAGCGCCCCTTTATGTGGCCTGTTCTCCAGGATCAAACTGTATTATCTGTTCCCCGGCATAGACCGAGGAGACGGTACCGACACTTGCCTGCTGAATGGGCCGGAGAGGGTGGGTGTCAAAGACCGAGTGCGCCGGTGCAAGCGTTATCCGATGAGGTTTGACTGAGGCTGCGTTTGCTGAGCGCATCGGGGAGCCTGGGGGTCGGTTTCCCCGGAGCAGCACTACTCCATTGCGCTTAAAGAAGCAGGTCCCCTGGTGCACGCTTTCATGGTGGAGGTTGCTTTGGTTGTGAAGCAAACCGTAGCCGCGTCGGCTGGAGCTATTTTCGGAAGGGTGTCTCTATTTTTCCCTACGTTAAGCCCGACTTTGTGTCAAATTCCGCTGTGGTGGGACAGTAAATAAATTGAACCCTTTTTCCTGGCCTTTCGGCAGGATCAAAGTGAAGTATCTGTTCTGCGGCAGAGCCTGAGGAGCAGGTACTGACACTTGCCTGTCGAATGGGCCGGTAAGGGTGTGTTTCGAAGACCTTTTGGTTCTCTTTCTTGGCCTAGCTGCGGGGAATATGGCACCCTGAGGTTGCACTGTTCCATTGCACACCTACCTTTTTTAGGCATTTTCAGCATGGATAGAAGTGTACAATCTGTTCCCGGGGCAGCACTGATTCCATTGCACTTAACAGAACAGGTCCGGCTCATGCCTGACGCTTTCGTCGTGGCGATTGCTTTGGTTGCTTAGCAAAACGAAGCTGCGTCGGCTGGAGCTAATTTTCCTGGGTATATCCTATTTTCCCCACATCGAGCCTCGACCTTGTGTCACATTTTGCACAGGGAGAGTAAATAATGTGCACACACACACACACACACACACACACACATGTATATTCATCTTGTGAGAAGAGCCGTCTGTTAATGCTAATACAATAAATTTGATATAGAGGATGTGGCTTGACATCGAGCCTAATGACCGTTGAAGAAGTAGATGAAGAAGAAGAAGAAGAAGAAGAAGAAGAAGAAGAAGAAGAAGAAGAAAACAAAAACAAAAAAAATGAAGAAAACAAGATTAATCGTGAACATCGTCATCAAAG
Source organism: Thysanoteuthis rhombus (assembly GCA_963457665.1). Classification (NCBI taxonomy): domain Eukaryota; kingdom Metazoa; phylum Mollusca; class Cephalopoda; order Oegopsida; family Thysanoteuthidae; genus Thysanoteuthis; species Thysanoteuthis major. The sequence goes on along the minus strand of OY735203.1, from coordinate 41,038,024 downwards.
ATGTTTTTCTGTTTTTTTAAGAATATATGAAGAGACTTGGGTAACAAGAATAAGGAAAAAACACGAACCAAAAAAAAACTAAGCATATGAATGTATTTGAGCGCGTACGCGTACGCCCCGACATATACACATACAGATATACATATACATCCTTGTCAATGCATTCACTTCAATAATTTTGAATATTCATCACTTAAATAGAGCATTATACAACGAAAATTGCTGATCAAAATTCAGCTAATGACTACATGTAATTCTACAAACTCATTGATACACCTTTGTATATATTGAGGGCTGTGTAGTGTGTAATAGTGCGGTTGACTACGTACCAAAACAGTATTCCCACGGGAAATTTATGCCCAAATTGAATCTTTTGTTGAAATAGCTTCTTTAGTGTATCAAGTGGAATAAAATGATTGTTGCCAATTTTTGTTGACCACGTAAGGATTCTGGGCACCCTCCCAATATCTGCTGCTGGCTAGAAACCCTGGTTTCAAGGTTAAGCTAATATCTTCAGAAATATAAATGTCAGAATAGAGGTTGATGGCTCATTAGAAGTGTTCTGGTGGCACAAATATGATAAAGTAATTGTATCCCGTCAAGCTTTTGACAGATGTCAGCTCCAGCACATGTTGTATGTGATTGACACGTGCGTTCTGTGTCTCTTATGCAATTTCTACCTTTTTATGAAAAGAGATCAGACATAATTTTTTGCGATCTATAACATTGATTTTCCAGAAGACTCACCTTGCAGTAAAATACACTTCATGAAACAATAGTGGAAGTTAACGAGTAATATAATGAGGGTGCTAGGCCCTTTGGAAATACCTGATGAACAAATTCCATCAAAATTTAATTTAATCATCATGGCAAACTTGTTATCTCAATGAAAGGTAACAAATTCAAAAATCACTTTACAAATATCAATGGTGGCATTTTGAATTATGGAACATCGCTTCTTTGCAAATTATTGGGCTAATGTGACTCAAGCTACCAATTCACATCATGCATCAGATGATGATCATGTTTATGCCGACATAGCTACTCGTGTAGTTGATGGATTTCAAGTATAAATCCAAATGAATTTTTTTTTAAATCGAAAGCCATATCAGCTTGAGCAGCTACGAACTCTTTATTTCTATCGAGAAGTGAAGTGACGTTGGCAAACAATTAGAATGTTGTTGCTCTTTTCAATAAGTTACCCCTTTACATACTGTTGTGATGCTTATACAGGTAATATCTACAATTTTAGAAGGCCAATACCATGAGACAATAATTACTCTCGATATAGATTTAATGAATTAGCCTTAAACTTAAAGGTAAGTGTTGACTGTTGCAACTGAGTTCTGCGTCGAGGTGAACTGCACACTCTGATAACCTTAGAAAATACATCAAGAGATGTCGGATAAGTAAATTAGCTATCGAATGTGATGTATATTCACCCGTTACCCTCCGGCAATTGTATGGAAGAGAAACTAACCAAGACAAGAGTGGAACACCTCAATATCAATTTACCAGTTTGCTACTACTTGAAAATTGATATATTATCTGAAATTGCAACTTTAGATAGTATTAAAAAATGTATCAAATTCAGGGATCGCTTCCACAACATGGATGTAGAGGCATGTGTAAAATTTGGCGATCTCAAATATTATTATACTGAAAATCTCGATGACATTTCAAATGGTAAATCTCCCGTAGGTTTGGTGAGGTTTGAAAATAACTCTTAATCTTAATAATAATAATAATAATAATAATAATAATAATAATAATAATAATAATAATAATAATAATAATAATAATAGAAAAGGGGAACATAGCAAGCAACTATAGACCAATCACGTGCTTACCACTTATGTGGAAAATCCTGACCGGGAAAATAGCAGAGAGAATATACATGTCAATGGATAGAAGGGGACTACTACCAGAAGAACAGAAAGGGTGTAGGATAGGAACCAAAGGGGCAAACGATTTACTCTACATAGACCAGATGATCTTAAGAGAAGTGAGGAAAAGGAGAAAGAATATCGCAATGGGATGGATAGATTACAAAAAGGCGTACGATATGATTCCACATAGCTGGATTCTCGAATGCCTTAGAATGTTCAAAATTAGCGAACCGGTGGTTAAATTCATTGGTAATTCGATGGAAGACTGGAGAGTAGATTTGACAGCCGCAGGGGACAAACTAGCCGAGGTAGGGATAAAAAGGGGAATCTTCCAAGGAGACTCGTTGTCCCCACTACTATTTGTTCTAACAATGATGCCGCTTAACAGAATCCTGAAAAACAGCAAAGGATACCACTTCTCTAAAACAAAAGGAAAGGTCAACCACCTAATGTACATGGACGATATGAAATTGCTTGCAAAAAACAGGGGAGAGCTTGAGACTTCAACGAAGTAAGGGAATATAGTGAGGACATCGGAATGGAGTTTGGAATAGAAAAATGCGCAATCATGGTGATGCACAAAGGAAGGCTTTCAATGACTGAGGGAATTGAACTCCCGGACAACAGCAAGATTAGAGCATTGACCACACAAGACCGATACAAGTACCTAGGTGTCCTTGAATGTGACACGATAAAACAGGAAGAGATGAAGGAGAAAATAAAGAGAGAATACCTCAGAAGGATAAGGAAAATATTAGAAACCAAATTAAACAGCAGAAATCTAATAAAAGGAATGAACACCTGGGCTGTGTCAGTAGTTAGGTATACAGGACCATTCCTAGGATGGACAAAGGAAGAGCTCCAATCAATGGATAGGCGAACAAGGAAACTTATGACGATGCATAAAGCATTACACCCTAGAGATGATACAGATAGACTATACGTTAAGAGAAAAGAAGGTGGTAGGGGGCTCATCAGCATAGAAGATTGTGTCCAGAGAGCTAAAACAGTCCTAGAAAGATATGTGCAAACAAATAGCGAAGAAATCATAGAGAGCGCGAGAGATAGTGCAACAAACAATAAAGTAGAAAACAATAGAACAGTACAGCAAGCAAGAAAAGAAAGATGGGAAGGGAAAAAATTGTACGGCGAGTTTAAAAGAAAGATACAAGATATAGCAGACGAAAAACCATGGACGTGGTTACGAAAGGGGAACCTTAAGAGAGAAACAGAATCGCTCATCATGGCAGCCCAAAACAAAAGCATAAGGACATACTACATAAAAGCAAAAATCGACAGAACACAGACAAACAGCAAATGCCGCATGTGCGGTGAAAGAGATGAGACAGTAAACCACATAACTAGTGAATGTAGTCAACTCGCCCAGAAGGAGTATAAGCATAGACACGATAGAGTAGCAACGATGATACACTGGGAACTAAGCAAACAAATGGGATTCAACCATGTGGAAAAGTGGTATCAGCACAAGCCAGAGGCAGTCTTGGAGAATGACAACCACAAACTACTGTGGGACTTTGACATCTAAACTGACCACCTCATCCAGGTAAGAAGACCGGACTTAGTAATAGTAGACAAAAAAAGGAAGGCCTGCCAAATAGTAGACGTTGCTGTACCTACAGACCATAGAGTAAAAAAGAAGGAAGGGGAAAAAAAGGAAAAATACCAGGACCTAGCAAGGGAGTTAAGAAAAATGTGGAACATGAAAACCAGGGTAGTACCGGTCATAGTGGGCGCACTAGGAACTGTCCCCAAAACGCTGAGGGAGAGACTGGAGGAGATCGGGATTAGGGGGAGGATAGAGACCGTACAGACCACAGCACTACTGGGAACTGCACGGATACTGAGGAAGGTGCTAGAGATATAAGTACTGCAACGAATTGTAGCTCTGTCATGATATGCGAAAGAGAGGAGACGTTAGCTGAAGACCTGAGGAGACTTATTGTCACTCAGCCCTCAGCGATAACCACTGGGCAACCGGTGTGAAACTGTAAATCGGAGAATTACAGCGACCTACAAGTACTAGGAGAGGAGGGCTGGAGACTTGAGGAGACTTGCTGTCACTCAAACTCTAGCGGTTATCACCAGGCAACTGGTGTGAGATTCCAAAATAATAATAATAATAATAATAATAATAATAATAATAATAATAATAATAATAACAACAATCCTTCCATTGATTCACCTCCTCTCAAAATATTGCACCTTCAAAAGAAATCCCTGAAGAGATACAACCTGATAGTCTTGATATAGATATTAAGGATAATAAAAATCAAAGTAGATGTAAAAGGATTTGTGAGAATATGTTGATTCTTATTTCTCGACTGTCAATAAGGGACATCATAAGAAAAATGAAATATTCAACATGGATGGCCAATACTGCAATTAAAATTGGGGAGAAACCAATTAAACTACGAGGAGATCCTTAGTTGTCATTCAACAGTTGTAACCACAAATGCTGCCTGAACGTCCAAGTACCATTGGAGAGTATGAAATTTCAGTTACAACTTGATCAGTGTTTTTCCAATGCAACTTTTTCCAATCCAAAAGATAAAAAAAAAGTTTGATGAATTTAAATGGAGAAGCTACATATTCTATTTGATCAATACATTGGACATTCATTGAAAACAAATACTTGGAAGCAGGAAGATGACTCAGAGACAGTTGCTTTTAAGATCACAACGAGATAAACATTCCATTAAAAGAGCTTCTATCTGCAGCTTACGTAAGAGGGCAGCTCACTAAATATTTAGGGAATACACTCTTGCTTGATTTTGAAAACTGATCAAGATTTTGATTCACATGTACGAATGTTGCTGTCACTTATACGGTTCTTGTCACATATACAAATTTTAAACAAGATCTCATTGACGAATAGCTTCAGCAACATTTCCACGAAAAAGATCGTACAAATATCCTTCTTCATATGTTGAATATAGTACGTCTTCACAAAATGAGACTTATTGGTGCCTCTGGACGCAGATGGCATCATCCTGCTCATAGACTATGTGCTTTCTAACCGGATTAGACCTATTACAAAGTTGTTAACGGGAAGTGTTTAAAATTACAAGATATTCGATGTTCTTGATACAGCAAGACTGTTGACTCTGTGCATTCATCCCTTTTTAGAAGAATGCAAATTACACATTTATCAGAGACAGATCCTACCATAAGGCAAATTAGGTCTTTCATCCACACAACGGGAATCGGTGTATGTTTATCTATGGATTCTGCGTTCTTGCAAAACATATTCTACAACCAGCTCCATCAACGTATAAAATGGAGTTTTAAGGGACATGGTGATCCAACAAAAATCTTTGTTCTTGCACACATAATTGTGTTTTGTGTTTAGCATTATTTAAATGCAACGACTTTCATGATTGGAACAGAAAATATATAGGTATAAAATTGAATTTGTTTTTGACTATTGTTTTGGGGCTTTATTTCATAATACCCCCACAACTCTTGAACAATAGGAGATATGAAGCTGTTTGTGCTCATTCTATCTCAGTTCTGTTCCTCTTTCCAACAGAATATGATATAACTGTGAAACATTCTTTTAATGTTTAATAATTTTGATCACGTAAGCTATGAAGTCATAATTGGCGTGTGTACCTGAAACCGTCGAGTGATTGGGAAAAGATGGCAGCATCAACGCTCTTCCACTCAACCTACCACCAAAGAAACTAATTCAGCAAAAAAAGTTAATTTTAGACATTAAATTCCCAGAAGATTATATGGGTAACCACATTAAAGTTTATAATGGCTACCTGCACGAACTTTGGCTGATATTTCGGATGTTTATACCTTACTCTTGGCCTTGGAAAATGCATGAATCTTTTTCTTTCTACAACTTGTACCATTTCCTGATATTTCGACGTCACAATGATTGAGGGAGATGTGTTAGAGTGAGTCAGCACTTAAGCAGCCAACAAGCCGGGAGTAACCGAAAACAATTGTTACATCCGTCGTTAACCTTGCCAGAGACCGATCATACATACACACGCAAGTACACACACACACAAACAGAGAAAGAGCAACTCAGAGAAACACACAGAGAAACACACACACATGCATGCATATATATATATATATATATATATATATATATATATATATATATATATATATATATATTGGCTTATCTATATATGAATATATGCGCACATTACACACCCAAGTACCGTCTCTTTCCATTCAGAATATTTCTACAATCATTTTAATGTTGAGCTGTCCATCATTTTCGAATCGTTTGTTTGATTTTTTCACCATTGTCGCCGGTTCTCGATGTGTATGAGTGGGGACAATCTTCACCATCTTCGGCATCCTCTCAACTTTCACACCATCTTTTGTGCCCCTCAAATACATCTGCAATGCATTCACCATAAACTCCACTTAAAATAAGAATCGTTTCTGTAGCCGTTTTGTTCAATTTCGCCCAAAAGTTTCTTACCCTTTCTTTTTTCCTGGAATGGTTAGTTATGAATTTCTTGATTTCCATATAAGTCAATTCTTTATCTCCTTGGCATCCCTCCCACTTTTTAAAATCATTTGAGAAGTTCTTTCCAGGATCATTATCAGCACCAAGTCAAACCTTCATTAATCTCGATCAGTCTGAAATCCCCCTTTCAATGTCAATTATAGATTTAGGAAATGCCAGAATCTGGACCAAACAGGTACCATTATACCGTTACGATGCGATGTTTTGGGAGAACCACTCTGCAGGGGTCTTCTAAAACGTGCATGCTCGGTCATGATTAATCTGATAGTCACATAGAACACGAACTCACTCAATGACGTCTCACTTCACTAAACAACAAGACAGAGCATACATATTTCTACTCTTTCTGGTTTATATCAAGGACGCACATTCGAATCTAGAGATATTAAAAATGGCTGGATATATTTTGGATGGACATCGTATCTTCTTCCTCTACTTCTTCTTCGGCTTATTCTTCCTCATTTTCTTTCACCATCTTCTTGTTTCCCTCATTCGATCACTGATTGCTTTTCTTCTTCTTCTTCTTGGTTTTGTTCTTGTCCTCCTTTGCCTTTTTTTTTTGTCCTCATTTTTTTTTTCATTTTTTCTTTGCAATTTCCTTCATTATCGACGGCATAATCTTTTTTTCACTTTCTTCCGACTTCTCTCTTTTCTTTATACTTTTTCTTGTCTTTCTTTCCACCTTTTTCATCGTGCACTTCTTCCTCATCCATTTTTCACTTTCTTTATTATCATTCTGCCCCAAATATCTAACTTGTGAATCGTATACGACTTAGGCCACACTTTTAAGCTGCTAATTTCGACATATTTTAGTTTAGTTCACGCAAATTATGGTCGGAATTTTAAAGTATATTTTCTCTTCGATGAATTTCGATGAAGTCTCCAGAACCGTATTCTATAGGTCCCTTGGAAACATATTTGAAAATCCAAAATGGATACTACATTTCAAGATGACCACTAATTTACCTTTGCCAAGTTGTTTGTAGTCAGAAAATTCAATGATCGTACGGTTGACTGATATATATCGTCGGAAATATATTTTTATCAGCTTTACAATGGTGTATATTGCCAAGTTGCATCTGTTGTACAAAAAGTGTTCCTTACATATTGTGAAGGTATGTATTGCATCACACACTGATGGAATGCTTTTTCAAATATATTTATATGTATATTTATTCAAACTATAATATTTACGAATTAGGCTAATTTGTCTGGACTATGACAATTTATTCTAGAATACCTACTTTCACTTTTTTGTCAGTAACTTCTCAAGCTAAACTGATACATATTAGCAAAATGCAACATTCGAAAGTTGTTAAAATTTTCTTACCCGCGATATAACATGTCATTTGTACAAACATTGGGTTTTCTGGCCACAAACAACTTGAGGGATTTTGATTGGAGGACATCTTGGATTTTATAAAAGGAATTTTTAAACTTTTAGTATACTGTTATTGAGAGATGCGTTGCAGAGAATCTTTTTAATTTTTCCCAGTTTTGAATTCAAATTGAGCTTAGTTTACTGGACTATTTCTTCATTCCACTTGCTTGCACATTACATACTTAATTTTATCAGCTTCACAATCTAATTAACAGTACCCATTGATCGCTTATCTTGTTCTAAGATGTGTATTCAATTACAAAACAGACAGTTCAAGTTATCAGAAAGAAAGCATATTAAAAGAGACATTTGACACGCTATCAAAGATGACATAATGCGAGATAGTTTGAATTGGAAGGGTGTCTGGCAAGGGAAGCTGCTTATCAAAATAGTCTTATAGATTATTAGCAGGAGCATTGTGTGTCGATTAGCTGTCGAACAGTGGGGACGCTGCGTATGACTAATGCTTATTTTTACCTGTATTTGGTAGCCTATTTTGTAACTGAAATGGTTACGTACTTTTCGTGGGTGATTGTGCTTGGTGTTCGATCCCAGTATTATGAATGCTAATTTTTGTGGCAATAGACTCATTCAATCAGAAAGACTGACGTAAAATATTTTTTTAATTCTTCCCTATTCAGCCTTCAGATGTACTAAACATAGCTTAGTAAACATCAGTAAATATCTGTATGCTGATTATTGTTGTGTAGTTTGGAGAAAAAGGCCATATGCGTAGAAATCGGAGAAAATGCTCTGCCGAATTCCAACACTCATGTATTTTATTTAGTTGATCTGTTTTCTTGGACATCTAACAACTTTATTTACTTGGAGTCAGAGGCGTCGAAGATTATGTTTTTCTGCGACACATCGCGGTGTTAAACCTTGGAATCGACATTTAGAGAATTTGAGGCCTTATAGCAGATCAGATTAAAGAACAAAGGGAAGAGAGAAAAAAAATAAAAAGATAGCAAGAAGCAAGTGGAACATGAGAATAAATAGAAATCGTGTGAGGATGTAGAATGATGAAAGAAACGTAAAGAAGGCAGAAGGTGTGCAGAAAATCTATAGAACAAGAACAAAAAACGACAGAAGTCCTTATGAAAATTGTGTGAGAAACAATAGTTTTCGCTATTATTCCTTTGCTAGTTTTACTCATTCATCGCTTTAAAGGTGGAAGGATGTATCGACCGTGAGTGTTGTGATAGGAAGCAATGAAAACAGACATAAGAAGAGTAATAAAATAGTAACTTTAATAAAGAGTGTATCGAACAAAAATGTTGTGATAAGAAGTAAAAATGATACGCCAGAGTAGAATTATATCTTCTCCCGAACACATTTAAAGTTAAGGCAAGCTAATTAAAAACTATGCCTAGTAACTTAAAATATCATTATCAGCAGCTGCATTTTTCGCGTCATTTGTTGGAGAAAGAGAAGTCTAAATAATCTTTGGAAAGGTCACGCCATCTTATTTTTGCCGGACACGAATTTACTCATGATCTTTGGGGGTCAACTTGTGAGTCGTGTTGTCCAGCGGTTCGATATTCTTTCAATATGACAAGCCCATAGTCATTTGAGTTTTCTCCTGGATTCTCTGGTATCTCTGACAACTCAATGTGATGTTGAGCATGATTATTTCCTGAGCACGTTGCATGGCTCTCAGTTTTCTGGTTCGATTCCATGTTTCAGCTCCATAGGCAATTTTAGAAATACAGAAAAGAATTGAAAAACTGTTGATTACAAAATGAAAAATACTGCGCCAAAATTTAAAAAAAACACACACAGAAAGTAAAATTAAAAAGACATACGAACTTAATGTATTGACGTTAGTAATCTCATACATGCAGTTACTGAGGGTTAAGAGAGAAGTATATGAATTTTGGTGCAGATCCAGGAATTTTCTAGATTACTTCCCTTGCGCTTTTCCTTGTGTACACATCATAATATCTCCAAAAGTGGCCAATGACTCGTAGTAAAATTTTGTGGAATTCTGAGCATCGGCTAAAGAAGGAGTGTTCACGTTTCTTGGCAGATCTCGGTATTCAACACTTACATTCTGCATCATAATTATATATGCACAACACAATATCACCAAAAAAAAGTTCACATTTTAGGGTAGATGAATGAATTTTTCATAGCATAATATCTAAATTTTGAAATGGTGGTCATTAGGTTGAGTATAATTGTGTGCTTAAATTTGTGAGCGGGGGCACGAAAATTTTCCACGGTCACTTTACATGCACGGTAGCTATGTGTACACGGCACAATGTCTTTGTTTCTCGACGAAATGCAGTTGAACTTCGTAGAAGGGTTGGTAATGGTCTAAGGAATAATTGTCTACATTCATGGGCGAATCCAGAAAATTTCCACCGTCATCATCCCAAGTATCTTAGCTGTTTGTACACATCAAAATATATCCAAAAATTATCAATGAATTTCAATGAAATCTGTACAATGGTGAGCGATTGAATAAAGAAGCGCTCGGATTCGGGGGCAGATCCAAGAATTTTTCACAATAGCTTCTGAAGTATTTTGGCTATATCCTTTTTCCGAAAAGCAAAATTCTTAATACCTTATTTTTTTGGTGAAGAGTTCTATTCACGATATATATATATATATATATATATATATATAATTTTTGTGTCATCCACAGACAGCTGTTTTGATGTATTACATCTCTTCAGTGTGGCTATAGACTTAATATATATGTAATGTTCAACTGGACCTTCTCTTTTCATACAAACTGAGTGATTTCGATTACTTTTCTACTTTATCTTATTTTGAATGCAATGTCCTATCTACGATGTATATAAGCTACATTCATATCTACTGCAGGTATGTACGTCTATTATATTGGTACAGTCTTCTACCGCTATAACGTAGTTATACCAAGTCAATTACTTAATATTGAGCTTAAAGATGGCCTTTAAGCAAGCTAAAATAAAAATCAATATCTTGATAGGTTAAAAAAATCCACCTTAGCGGCATCACATTATTCTTACGTCTTTTTCTTTCTCTAATCAAGAATATTCAAAATTAAAGTACGGGCCTTTTTTGGAGAAAAATTGTTATCAAATACATAGTATGGAAAATACAATTTAATTCAAGTTACTTAAATAATTGCAATAAGTTTTTATATGTTTAAAAGCCATGATCATTCCAACAATTGTATGTGAATGTATTTTTGGATTATGTAAGCGAGGTATGAAAGGTATAACGGCTTTGATATATGCATGTAGAGTGAAGAGAAACAAATATTCGTCACTTACAAAATATTCGATCAATTTATTTAAGGTGCCCACATTTACCTTAAAATTACACAGGGGATTATTCTAAAATCAACAGTTACTAGGAAAATATATATAATTCCAAGCATACAATGCAGAATAGAAGTATGAACAAAAGTAACTATGGGAAAAGTATTCAGACAGTTTGCTATCATATTCAATACTTAGTTACATAACCTTAATTTGCAATAACATTCACAAAACCTGTTACGTTCTTTTTAAATCTTGGCACATTCTTCCAACCAAAAGATCTTCAAATCATTTATTTATGTGGGGTTCATTGCTCTGTTCTTGGTTCCTTCTGTTAGGTGGAGTGCTCTCGTACAATTGAAAGAGAAACGCCCTAAACCATAATAATTCTACCTCCTTGCTTTTCTGTTGGGTGAGTATTTTTTGTATCCATCTCTTTCCATACACGATAAACTGAGTTTAAACGGATCAGTTTTTTATCCGATTGACCAGAAAATGTTCTTCCAAAAATAGTTAGACCTATAAATCGTTGCGAGTAAACTTCATCCGAAATTCTTGGTTATCTTTTTTAACAATGATGTTTTTCGTGGTGTACGGGATTTAGAGTTGTGTAGTTGATTACAGATAGTTATTTTAGTAAACGATGTACCATCATCTCTCAGATCATCTTGGATCTCCTCTCGAGTTACCATTGGATTCTCTTTGACTATTCTTAGCATTTCACGAGTTACTAGAGGAGAAACTTTCTGTGGAGTGCCAATCCAAGGAGGAAGGGGTGATGCCAAACATATCCCTCTCCAGAATGATCGATACAACGGTACAGAAAGAGATGTTTAATATCCTGGAACTGGCCCCGTTAGCTCGAAATTTCATTGCGTTGCCTATTTACGACGTATTCGATTATAAATTGTGTTATATTAAATAGAAACTCTCATTTGAAATGAACCCCCGTTGTTACACGGTTAATTTATCTCTTGTACTCGACATCGTTAATAGAATAAACAAATAAAGAAAATGGTGCTGCAACAGGAATCGAATCTACTTTATCAATATGTATTTTTCTTAGTAACCTTTAATTTTATATCAAAATATATCACCTGAGTAAATATAAAGTTGATATGAGTAAATATGATAAATAAATAATATGTTAGTGTCAAAATACTCGCTTCTTCTGACTGTACAGATTTGTGTTTAATTGATTTGGGGAAAAGACGGATTCTCCAATCATTGTGAAAGAGAAGATAATGTGGGGGCAGCCATTATCGATCTTTGCAGCGGAAGATGTGGCAGCAAGTCTCCTCAAATCCTCAGTACTTTCATCCATATTCTTCCCAGATTTTATGATGCAGCTATCAGCATACCTCAGCCCTTCATCTGATTTCTAACCACCTATCCCTCTGCAAAAGAACCTTTGAATTATTCCCAGAGCTCTAATGATTATGAATGCAACTATTGCTGAAACTGATGCAACAGATTTGATATTCAGATGGAAAGAGATCGGGAAGGCCTTTATCCAATGGTCTGCCGATTGTAATGAATATATATGTATAAAAACATTAAATTAATCAATAAACTGCAAACTATAAAGTGCACTTAAAATTAGACCTGATTTTGATTTGTTTCCAAATGGAACGTTATTCCACTACCCTCACTGAATCCTAAGCCAGCAGTATTTCTGGGATCTTCAGCTGCTTTCCCATGCACACTTGGAGCTGACAGTCACGAGTAGTGACTAGAACCCCTGCCAAGGAGCTTGGCTGACTTACCTTTTCCCAAGCTCTGACAAAGCATGTTGATTCTTGCTGTTTTGAATCTCCATGCTGACTACGTTGGCCAAAGACCATAGTACATGGTCATGACTTCTGCAGTATCGCCCTCCGTAAAACACCCTGGGAGAGCAACTTGGAATATGCTCCATATTGACCCTATTCCGACACAGCTGGCATGCAGGGGTGCCAACATGCAGCTTTGTAGGTTGGAAAGGGTGCTGATTACATGTATTGGATTGACGTTTCGACTCTCCAGAGCCCTGTCCAGGTGATCTTTCAAGGTTCTACACATTTGCACTCGATCCATTCACCTTGTTGCCACATGCTGACCATCTTGTCTTCCTCCAGTTCCATTTGCATCCCTTTACACCAGCTGATACTTCCTTTCTCAAAGGGGTTCGTCGTAGCACAGTGTAGAATCACAGCCAAGTCCTGACCGCCCCACTGGCTAGTGTGACACATTTCGCTGTTACTCTGCTGCTGATGAGCTACAGATTCATGAATGTATAAGGTGATGAAGCTCAAGGATATAGGGAGTACCAACCACTTTTGAGATACAAGGTACTTGTTCTTTTTAGTACCTCCATTAGTGTCATTGGCATATTGTCGACTAAAAGGGGCCAAAGTAACTTCGGCAAGACTCCTTGTTTGTATATCTACGAGTTAAATTTCTTTTGAAGCCCCGATTAATCAATTGCCATGAGCCAGGTTATTGTCACCCCTGGGTCATTCTTTCAAGGATCCGTCGAAGATCTTATTTAGCTTCTTGGATTGTTTCTCTGCTACTGCTGGAATGCAGATCCCTCTCCGATTGAATGGAAACTGGTCAGTCAATCCCCCACCCTATTTAGGACAAGGGACTAGCCATATCAGCCTGATAAATACTCTGCTGAACATGTTTTAGCAATATCAAATGGTGAAATGCAGAAATATCTAGAAACTAATCACAAGACAAAACTCTTTTCTTCTATTTGTGCCGAATATTTCATGAGAAGAGATGTAAGATTCGAACGATACGACATTAAAATCTGCTGAAATCCACTAAAAATTATATGATATATTAACGTTTTGTTTATTTTTAAAATAGTTGAATAATGCTTCTCATGTCTATTTATTTTTGTCATATCAATGAATATCTTGCACCAAGAAAAGAATATAGAGATCCCCAAAAAAGGGCCCATATTTTCTTCAACTACGACAATCGGGGAGCAAAAGCTATTAATAAGTTTACATTGTGCCGCTAAGTCTACCAAGTGACCACTCTAACTGAATCCAACTGTAAAAACAGAACAGGGCAGTGGAGACAATTCCGTAAACTTAATGTTCCTTCCAGTCATCAGCCTTTCTACAGTGGGGGCTGTGAAAAAAAAAACTATTTGTCTTTCATGGGCTTTGCCAGCTATTACTGGTTCTGTGGAAGGTGTGTAGCTCTTCTTCACCCACAAAAATTTTCGTTCACGAAGCCCAGCCATATATATGTATATAAAGACTATAAAGAATGTTGGTTTCTGAGATTGCTTCTTATTGACTTAGGATCGGTAGCACTCTACAAGCTGAAAAATTGTGTACAAGGGTAACTTGTCAGGTTAGGTGGCAATTACAATAACACCTTTGTGCGTTTTCCATTCAGTTCGTTCAAAATTTCCAGATATTCTGGAATCGGACTGTTCGTTATTCTACAAGTTATGTGATTTTTTTTCTCGACGTGTTTATTTCTATTACTACATTTCGGTTGATGTATTTTTCGACTTTTCTTAAATTACAATTTGTCGGGCTTATGGTTTCTTTTACTCGTAGATGGATCAAGTTCTGGCAGAAAGCTGCATAAGCGAACCTATTATAGACTTCAAATCTTCGTGAAATGCCTATTACAAGTGAAAAAATCAAGTAATTAAAAGATGGTATCATCAGTGTCTATGTCACTTCTTACACAACATCAAATGTATATCATGTTCTTATATAATCTGTACCTGTAGCGTATGTTGGAGAGAGCGTACATGCATGTACGTACGTATGTATGTATGTATGTATGTATGTATGTATGTATGTATGTATTTGTATGTTATTTATAGTTATAAATCAAGGAAGTGAACAGAGTGACAGACTTGCTTCAAGCTATGAAATAAATTTGCAAACTTTAATCTTTGATGAAAGTAAAGAATATATGATTTTTAATTTGGTGATCAATAATCTTCACACCAAAGTGAAATAAAAATACGTCTATCTATTAATAAATTGAACAGAGATTTTTCTGCTTAACCCTCCATTACGATGGGAAGTGACAAATTGGGTAATATTTCACTATTGAAACAATGAACTCCCCCACTTACACGAGTTCAGTCACTTGCTCATTAAATATCAGATGAAGTTGGTGAGACTTAAACCATTATTCACACTAATAACAGCTTTGAAGTATTGAGTTATTTGGTCTTAAAGTGAGAGGATATGGAGAAACACAGTACAATTTTATCTAATGTATTTCGGCCTCCAGTATATATATATATATATATATATATATATATATATATATATATATATATATATATATATATATATATATATATATACATATATATATATATATTTGCGCACTCGTGCGTGTGTGTGTGTGGTTAAATTCCTAAAAATCATGAGAATTCGAATATATCCGTATTAATAGCATTGATACTAAGTAGTATATTTTGTCGATCTTATGATTAGAAGTAAATAAAACCAATTGTTTGGAGTTTAAATAAGAAGTGTCATAGCTTTAACCAAGGTTTTATGGATTTGAACCCTGCGTAATCGTTCGGTACATCATCGTTTTTACTACATGAGCCACTATGGCCACTTGTCATTTTTAACCATTTTCGGATAACACTTTACGGATAGGAAAAAGAAATAATTCGTTGTCGTGAAAACCGATCTGATTGCAATTTGACACAAATCTTTTGTCCGGCTTCTAGATGGAGGCCGGAATTAATAACTCGATTTAATCATCCCTACAACAAGATCTGACGTCGCACAGCATTTTCGTTTCGAAATTCTTCTACCACTACAATGGACATGAAGTAACTCAAGTACCTGTGCCACCTTAGCTAGCCACCCTGTTCCTGACGATATAATTATATCAACGGCTGTGATTTGACCGCCTCGTTGCGCCGAGGTCTGAAAGCATTTGACCGGCGAGATCACCTTACTAGCTTGCTGTGGCCTGGACACGTAAACGACCTTGTCCATCGATTTGATTTCTTTTATCGGGCCAGCCATCATTTCGTCTTAGCATTTTGGAGAAGAGATTTTTCGTGTCGCATTAAAATGTTAGGGTGTGTAGTTTGTATCATCTACTTGATTATTACGCTATCCATGTTTAGCTTTTAACCGGTTTAGACTGTCTTCCGGCTGGATTAGCGCGGTCTCTTTGCAAGCCGTGGAGACTAAGCTGATCTTGTAGTTCTTCACGCACGTCCAGCGAAGCTGCTAGCTCAGTTTTGCTTGAGAACATTTACAAATATTCGACTGACCACTTATGCACATATTCATGTATACGCTCACACATAGAAGTAATGCAATCATTGAATCTGGGTAGATGGATCTACCAAATGATATATTTCTATATCCATCGTAATCTTTGATCGTGATTTCCCATAAAGTCACATACGCACACACACATACACTAATTGATATAATATGCGTATATGCATCTTTTGATATTGCATAATAATATCAATCATGTTCTTATATCTATATATATGTGTGTGTGTGTGTGTGTGTGTGCTGCAGTAGGGCTCGCTTGGATATGACTATGTGATAAGTCTTGGGGGAAATCTTTATGACTGCCTGACTTTGTATTCCTCATTGCATTCAGGTATTTTTAATTGCTGCATTTGGCTCAAAACTCGCAGAGAAATGTGGATGAATTTTCAGCAACCTTTGTTAAAATGATTTGTTTGAATATTTTGTCAAAAAAATTACAATGGGAAAAATTTTTCTTCACAACCCAGAAAATTTAGATTGAATCTAGGGTACACACTAAATTTGAAAATTTAAGGTTTTGTTTCCCATACTTTTCTCAACGTTGAATTATTAGGTTTGGGCGGTAATTCAGTCAATCTTTGTATCGATAGTGCTTGATTAAAATAACTCAAGTGCTATCCTTATCCTGTAGTTATAGTTTATTAACTTTGCTGTTAATTCAATATTAGTCATATGTACGCTCGTCGTAATTTTCTAATAACTTGAAACTTGAAAAAATTCTAAAAGATTTTTGGATCCTTTTTCACAAAGTTAAGCACCAACGTTAGTTGCTCAGAATTGATAAAAAAAACCTGTGTCCAAGCCGACTTCAATCAAAGATCTTCCTGAGTTTTTTTGCGGGACATACAAGGGATTACTTACAATGAACTTCTTAACAAACAGTCGTTGGTGGGGTTTACTGTTAGGAACGAAGGCATTTAAAACAATTTTGAACTGAAAACACCCATTCTTGGTGGACTAAAATAGGGGGCATTTTCATCATACTAATGCACGTCCCCATTCCGCCCAAGTGGCTAACGATATAGATACACTGGAACGGGAAAAATGATTCATCCATTGTACTCACCTGATCTTGCTTCAAGTGACTATCGTTTATTTAGGATTTTGCAAAACCAAAATTATCTCTTATTTCTGGTCAAAATAGAAGGAATTTCTCAAGCATGGTATTCAAAGAATTGTGTGTATATTGAATGAGGTCACTGGAATGGAAGAGGAGTATATTAATCATTAAAAGTATCTTTGAATACCATTTTACAAACTGAAATATCGGACATAACTTTCGTTAAAATCTGTTAAAATTGATTTACGGAATTTGACTCCACATTGGCGTTAAATTTGAACTAAATCTACGGGACCCTATAAATTTGCATGAATTCAGTTTACTTCTTGTCTTAACTTTTCATCTCTTTCCATCCTCATTATCAAGTCAAATTTATTAATGCAAATCGTAATAATGGAAGACAGGAATTTACCTTTTATATGGAAAGATACTCAAATATTAAAATGTTTTGCAGACATACAACTCAGAAATATACACGTCGCATGACAGGTATACATGACAATGTGTATATATGCATTCACGTATATATTTACGTTCATATATGTGTGTGTTTGAATATACATCTTCACATGCAGATATGCATTAAGACATATACACATATATCATCATCATCAACAGCAGCAGCATCTATTGTAAGTGGACAAAAGTCTGTAACATTTCGTTCCACGACGAACACGATTGCTCTAACGTGTGCCATGACTTCCTGGCAGTCTCCTGCATCTCAGCCGTCCATCTTACTTCCAGTCTTTTTCTACAGCGTTTAATGGTCCATGGGCACGAATTAGTCATGTTTTTGAGCCAACTGTTGTCATATATTCTAGCTAGGTATCCAGCCCATCTCCATTAATGTTGCTTATTTATTAATAAGATATCCTTTACCGTAGTCTATTTTCTGATCCATGTTCATTTTTTTCTATATCTTAGAGAGTTTTTCTTAACACTGATATTTCCATGTCTTTCAGTGTGATCTTAAGTAGTCTCTTTGTTAGGTTCGTCTGTTTTCATGTTTGCATCCGTATAGATGGTATAATGCATTCATTGTATAGTTTACGTTTTAACTATGTTGGCAAGGTGCTCTTCAATATGTCTCAGTTCATACCTAATGATTTTTTCCTGATTTTTAAGCGTCGTTTTATTTTGCTTTCATGACCTTTCACTATCTTTATAATCTATCTTGTGTAAATATATTTGTCAGCCATTTCTAGACTCTAACCTTCTATTCTCATGGTCTTTTGGGGTGCTTCATCGTTTAACATAAGCGTTGTCTTTGTTCTGTTCATCTTTAATATTTACATACACACAAACATATTCATATATATATATATATATATATATATATATATATATATATATATATATATATATATATATATATGTATGTGTGTGTGTGTGTGTGTGTGCTTGTGTGTGTATGTATATCTGTATATTCGGGTTTGTGCATGAGTGTATCAAAGAAAGGGTATATGAGCACTTTCATGTCGGTTTATACTTACTTGTGTGAACACACTGCGGTGTTAATATTTCAACAGCTACTCAACGGAGCTTTCATATTTTTTTGATTTTGGTTCTATATATTGTTATCCACAATCTGACATCATGTTATAACGAATTTTGCAGGTGCCACTAGAGATAATATGAATTGTATCTTTTATCAACGCCTGATTCTCGATTCTTGACTCGATTCTCTCTCTGCTTTGCTAAAAAATGTCGTTAAATTAGAAACCCATACATTTTTGTTGATTGTACATAAATTTTTAAGTATCATCTTTCGTTTGTCATTATCTTGAATTTCAACAAATACAGAGATAGGATTTGAATTTAACTTTTTACCCATTTGTAACAGATGTCTAAATAACAATTATTGCACCAATTAAAATGCATAGGATTTGGTAAAGCACTTTCGGTGGATACATTACGTGAGGCGAGATGTCTTTGTTATTTTGGCTATCAGTTTCCATATCAAGTGTTGACATCAGGTGATGAGTTAGATGACAAGTTAAATGGTACTCACGGCTTTCCTCTCTTTGTTGCCCGCTTTTGGATTCATTTGCTTTTTTTCATTTCATTTATGGCACATCCAAATTGAGGATTGGGTTGCCAAACAGTTAACGCAGACCCTTTCAAATCAGACAATTGAATTTGCAGACGTTTCAAGACGTGTAAATAACAAACTCAGTGCGTCGGTACTAACAAGCCTCAGACTCACTGGGTCTGCTATCAGTTTGTCCCAGGGATAAAGATTTGCGAATCAAGAATGAGATTTGTCGTTGCTTCCTCATTAGAAATGGGACTTTCGTTTCTTTGTAAATATTTGTGATTGGTTATGTTTACCAATATTTTCTCATCATCAATATTCTTAAATCAGATCAAAGTGAGATGTTCTACTACATACTCAATATTCATGCTTACATGAAAGCCAAAATAGGGTATTGAAATAGGTGTTAACTGATTTATTTTTCTTCTAATATGCATATATACATAATTAGATATTGACGGACCTTATATCTGTACACATGCACACATAATTGCATAAAATATCAATCCATCTATCTATCTATGTATCTGTATATGTACACATATATGTATAGAATTATATAAATGTATGTTTAAGTATAAGTATGTATGCATGCATGCATGTGTTTCTGGTTTATATTTATGTGTACATACATATATTTGACGTGCTACCAACACCTTCAGATTATTCGGCAAAGAAAATAAAATCTGTAATTCTGTAATCATATAACCCAACTACCACTTTTCACTGTTTCCTTCAAAGAAGTCCGTATGATATGTAAAATGGACTGTTCTTCTCAGAAAATTGATTTATCCCCCATATTCTTCTGACTTCAGTCATTTGTTTACGAGTTTGTCGAAAGTTCTTGATGGACAAAACTCACTTCTGAAGAAGAGCTTTACAGTTCGGACGTTACAACTTATAACATTCGTTTAGTATGCGTTGTTATGATAGCATACGGCTACATATGTGTGTTCATATACATGAAGTCATGTGCACATATATATATATATATATATATATATATATATATATATATATATATATATATTGCATGTATATTAGAATAATGATTTCTGATTTTGCTCACATTAGCATCAAAAGACAAAGTCTTATGGTGCATTTTTTTTCAATTCAGTATCGATAAATATGCAGTTATACAGTTTTATGTAAGGAAACAAATACCTAAGGGACCCATGAAATATTTCTCTCCTTTATTGCAATATAATTCTGTATCACGCTCTTCAAAACAGAATCAAGGAAGTTATTTTTACCTACAATTGCACTTGATTAACACGCATTGTTATTATTACCATCATGGGTTCACTTGGTAAGTAAAAATTTAGGAGGATTTCCCTCGTCTGTGATTGTGGGCTAGCAAGGTCTATGAGGGAAAGACTATGCCGTCACCTAACAGAAAAAGTTTGGCTGCTTCTATTCTGCTATTGCAATGTGGTTTGTTCCAGCTGCAGAGGTTGTTCAGAGTTGAATCTTGTGAACACATACACCCTGTCAGCTGACTTTTTTTTATTATTGACAATAGTTGATTGCACCGGAGGTTAAGGTCGTTTCTCAGGAGACTTAGCATCACCTCTGCAGGGGCCTTTAGAGGTCTATGGCCCAGCAACCTCGCCAAATAGCTTACCAAGGTCTGTCTTTTGCTGTGTGGCGTCGTTGTTTGTGACCTGATTGACCTATACGTATATTTATACAATATCTATATATCTATATATCTATCTATCTATCTATCTATATATATATATATATATATATATATATATATATATATATATATATATATATATATATATATATATACATAACACTATGATATTGAGGTAAACAAGATGTTTACGACATGAAAATTGAAGATATTGTCAAAGTTTCCGGTTAAACATGTCGGTAGAAAAGTGTTTCTGAGTAATTATCTTTCTTGAAGATTATATCATAAGTTGCATACATTCCGAGAGTAAAATCGACAAAACAGATTCGATATTCATATAAGTGATCACTCAATAGAAATGCCATGAAAACGAGACACGTTTGTTGTTATACTTATTGATCCCTTATCGTCGAATACCTTTTGGGGTAATCATAGTAAGTAAGCCCTGTGTTTCAAAGAAATGAAGAATAGTATAAAATAACATCCATATATGATAAATTATGATGAAAAACTAAATAAGAAATAACGCTACACTGCTGGAAGCTATGTTGATATATAAAAAAACAGTCGTAATGGTAAACAACTGATATTCCATACAAGAACAACTCAAACATAATACTACAATATCAAATTCTGTGTAAACATAAAAGCCACTAAAAAAATTACATAAATCAGATTAACAAATATTGCAAAATAATTGACTGAAATGATTATCGAAAAGTTAAAAACCTTTTTCATATACACTTAGTGTTTAAAGCTGTAAAGCTTTTTAGACTATACCTATATATAATAGTTGATCAATTATTCTGTTGCCTGTTACGTATTTATTAGCTGAATTTTGATCTAAAAATGTATCTTTATTTTATTCAATCTGTTTGATTAACATTTACTACTCATTCCATTAACTGATTCTCTAATCAAGTGCCTTTGATTTACTAGAGCCATGTTTGTTTGTTTTTTTCTTTTTAATTATTTCAATGACGTTTACCCTCGAGTCTTAATAATGAAATTTGATTGTCACCTAACTAAATTTCCTCATGCATTTCATCATTTTTTACTTATTCTCCCTCGTGGACTCATAGGAAATAACATGAAATATCAACCGATCCAAAATATTACAAAAACATTACATTTAAGATTTCAAGAACAAGAATATATAAAACAAACAAAATCATCCATTTTCCCTAATTAAGGGCAGGATTAGAAAGTAAAAGAAATTAGCAAAGAAGAATTTTGTGGTTAATGACATAGAATCTAACAAGAGCAATATTGTACCCTTCATCAGTGCATACAACTCCAAACCCTGAAGTCTTTAAAGAAATCCATTTAAAAAAAAAGCTACTTACAAAAGTCAAAATGAATTTGACCTGATTGCAGCTTGTGTTTACATTGTTTATATCTTTCAGAAGGAGAAAATTAACTTTCAAATGTGTAAAACATTTGCTATTAAATTGATTTTATCTTTTGATGTAAGAAAGCTCATTAGCGCCATTATCTGTGAAGGATCCAGAAACGAGTCATCGGAGAAACGAGGATCAGAGAAACAGGGATTCTAAGAAATAGGATTACTGCACATCGGCAACAGATCAGGGACGAAACAACCAGAATGCTCAGTGTAAGCGGACACCAGAACTGAAATTTGGAGTTTTCCCTTTCTTCAAAAGACAAAGTGACAATGCAACTTCAATATAAATTAAAAAATTCCTAAACTACAATGACATCGTCAATTTATCAAACACGTAAATATATTAGGCCTTCGATCCTTCGAAGTAATAATTACTGACAACGATGCAAAAAGTCACTAAAACAGTCCCCATTGTATACACCAGCTGATGCCATCGTGCATACACATACACAACTGCACCTACAATCACACTTACACATGCACACACACACATATGCACAGACTTCAACACATTCACGCAATCACACACGGACTGACACACATATAAACACACGATCATACATTAACACATACATATATATGCACATATATGTATATAATTTATAATGCGTTGTTTCAAATGACTTCCCTTCATTATCTTTGACGTAGATGGCGTAAATATGATAAACAATTGTTGAATATGAGTCGTGACAGGAATCGAACCTGCAACCGATTAGCTGCTTTAACATAGCAGTATCATCATTGAGTTAAACTACCCGACGGAAAGGTAAAAGGCTAAAAAAACTGCTTTATCCCCACTTTCACAATTTTGTTCATTCACTGTCAATATTTGTAAAATTGTTTCCCAGCATGGCCAACTAATTGTCCGTTTGTCATGTATATGAATGTATACAGCGTAATCTTTCGTATCTTCGTCCAAATTTTCCCAACAATGAAAGATTGTGATACAAAAACCAATTCTTCCCGCTTCCATCTGGAAAAAAAAATAGAAATCTGAACAAAAAATAATGACCATAATAGTTAATTACATAGTGAATACCAACAGGACGAAGAACACGCATACAATCACATATATACACACTCTTACAAACTTACTCGCACATGAATCCGAAATCCCCTCTATCCAAGTATATCCCACGTTTGCGTGTATGCGTGTGTGTGTGTGCTCTAGCACACACACACGCATACACGCAGACATTTTGGGGCACTCACCACTCATACCTTGTCTCTACGATTCACCTTCTCATCAGGGGGGTCAAACAGAGATATGGTCTTTTCCTATCACTCTATTATATGGACCTCTGACCAGTGCACCTGTAACACTCCTTCTCTTGCTCTAGGCAACATTACAGTCTGGAAAAAAACATACTTCAGTAAATATATAGTACGCCAACATGAGTGAATACTATCACCCTCCTTGAAGAACTTTCTTCTCAATTCACGGCGTTTGTACGGTGCTCCTTCCCGAGACTATTTGAATATTTTCTACATAAGAGAGAAAGATATCAATAGTCGTACCGACGAATTGTTTGATTGTTCTTGTTGATCATTGATGAAAGCATCATGAGTGTGTTGTATGAATATGTTCCTTTTTCTTATTGCTCATTTATCGACGTTCGATCTGAGATTCAATCAAGGTTTCGAAAAATTTCTGCTTGCTCTGTTGCTCAAGAGTAGGGCTAAGTTGGTTCAGTAAAAGCAACCATTTTTAATTAAGATGCTGTATTTGTCTGCACTCATTTTTTTCAATTTTTATTATCCTAATTTGATAATACTTATGTGAATGGGCATGTCTGGTAATAAAATGGAAATATCATCGCTCTATTGGAAACTTTTAAAAAAGTGTCTCTTCTTTCCTCAGAAAATAGCATTGTATTGTAAGTGACATTTTAACGATACTCTAAATACTTTAGCAAATATCTCTGGAAACAAAGAACAAAGCATAGAGATGATGAATAAAAAGAAATTTATCCACAAGGAACCAGTGTAATTTACGCCGTATCTGCTACCAAAGCCATTATCTTTATATAAACTAATATAGCTTGTACGTACGAGCAGACATCAATAATAAAGATAGAATCAAAATCAATAGAAAGATATCAGACGTTTCTTTTGGTGATTATTTTATATTGAATGTCTGTCAATAACTCACTTGCCAGATTTTGAATCCTTATGAAAATACACTCATAACACGAATTCAAAAGTATGAAGTCGAAAATCCTAAAACAAAGTCCTCGAGGAAAATAGTTAAAAAGTATTAAGTAAGATATGAAGCAGCACATGTCTAAGTGAACAATTCAAGTTGGAGATATAAGTTTTGCTCCTGGGTTGAAATACCCGAAATTAGATTTTTGAACCCCTGTATACGTTAATAATGATTGAGCCTAAAGTTGTGGAAGGTGAGTTTTTCAGGTCTTTCGGGTTCTTTCACCATCTATTGCTTTTGACCTGTTGCGATATTAAAGGTGAGACATTGAATTGGATTCCACATAAATTGGGTGAAAATCGTTGCTATTGCATATGCCCATCAGTGTTAATTTGCAACAATCTTCATGAGTTCTGACTTGAGTAACACCGATTCTCTGATCCTGTTGCATAATCGACAAACAGGCATTCTCAAGTTTTCTCACAAGAAAATAGAGATTTAAGCCAAGAATTTCGATTAAATTGCCTTCCTTTTTAACAACAATGAATAACTTGATTGACACTGATATTATGAATTTAAAGTTGTTTGGACGATTGATCACATTTTTGTTGCTAGTGCAGCAGAAACAGCAGCAGTAAGAAGAAGAAGAAGAAGAAGAAGAAGAAGAAGAAGAAGAAGAAGAAGAAGAAGAAGAAGAAGAAGAAGAAGAAGAAGAAGAAGAAGAAGAGGAAGAAGAAGAAGAAGAAGAAGAGGAAGAAGAAGAGAAAGAAGAAGAAGAAGAAGAGGAAGAAGAAGAAGAAGAAGAAGAAGAAGAAGAGGAAGAAGAAGAAGAAAAAGAAGAAGAAGAAGAAGAGGAAGAAGAAGAAGAAGAAGAGGAAGAAGAAGAGGAAGAAGAAGAAGAAGAAGAGGAAGAAGAAGAAGAAGAAGAAGAAGAAGAAGAAGAGGAAGAAGAAGAAGAAAAAGAAGAAGAAGAAGAAGAAGAGGAAGAAGAAGAAGAAGAAGAAGAAGAAGAAGAGGAAGAAGAAGAAGAAGAAGAAGAAGAGGAAGAAGAAGAAGAAAAAGAAGAAGAAGAAGAAGAAGAAGAAGAAGAAGAAGAAGAAACTATATCTATATAGTACTATTTCAAATTCCAAGTCCAATTTTACGCTGTGAACTGCATTAATGCTGAGAGGAGGGGACTTACAATGACTCTTCTACGTCGACCACCAGATATTGTGTGAAATACAGCCTAACAGCTCAGAAAAGTGCATGGTAGAAACGGCACAAACCACAACTCAGCTGTGAAACTTGAGGGTTAGAGACCTAAGGAGATTCACTCTTAGCCTTCAACGATAACCACAAGGCAACTGGTGTGGAACTGTTATCCACAGCAAAACTGTAGACTGTGAGAGTGTGAAGAGTAGGCTTATAGACTTGAAGAATTTCAAGCGGTGACTACCAGGCAACTAGTTGTGAAATGCAAATCCTCATCACCCAGTAGTAGTTAGCCAGAATATGAAGAAAAATGGATTGAAGAGGACACTAAACTAGTAATGGATCCTTTCTTTGAAAGCAAACCATCAGTGTGGCGCTTTAAAAAAATATTGAGGGAAATCCACTGTGGATGCATCAAGTCAGTGCCTGGGTGATCAAATGAAACAAACCCTGGCCCTCGGAGATAGGACAACAGGAAGTCTTCGGCAAAAAAGAGAGAGAATAACAGGAAAAAAAACTAACTTTGGGAATAATGTTAGAAAGACAGATCTCGTAACTGCAGAGAAATAAAGAGCTACTGAAATATGCACCATACATGATGAAGGCAGGTTCCCAGAATCTATGACCAAAAGGACACAGAGAAAGGGAACCATGCAGACAATTATAGACCACTCACATGCCGACCATAAATATGGGAATTCCTGACCTGGTAGATAACAGAAAGAATATATATGGAAAAAAGAAGACATTTACTAGAAAAAAACAGAAACGATTCGAAAGGGGAAAAGAAAGAACAAATGACTTGCTCTATATAACTCAAATGATCTTAAAAGAAGTAAGAAAAAGGAGGTAAAATGTTGCAATTGGGTGGATTGACAATTAAAAAAAAAAGTACATAACATGATCAAACTCAGCTAGACACTCGAATGACTTGGGATATTCAAGATCAGCGAACTAGTATTCAAATTCATAGCCAACTCTTTAGGGAAACTGTTAGTATAAAAAGGGGTATCTTCGAAGGAGACTCTCGATCCCCACTATAATTTGTTCTGATCATAATACCACAGACAGAATCCTGGAAAAACGGCAAAGGGAACTAATTCTCCAAAGGAAAGGGGAAAGTCCACCTCATCATGTTCATGGACAACAGAAAACTATCTGCAAAGACCAGTCGAAGAGCTTGAAAACTTTGTTTAACGAAGTTAAAGTTCTAAAAAGAAAGCTTGCAATAGCAGAATCAATCGAATTAATATAATCAAATCAGAGCATCGACCACACAAGACCGATATGAATATGACACGATAAAATAGGGAGAAATGAAAGAAAAAAAAATACCTTAGGAGGATGAGAAAAATATTAGAGACTGAACCAAAAAGTAGGTATCTGATTGAAGGATTGAACACATGGGTGATTTCGGTAGTAAGATACTCAGGACCATTCCTTAGATAGATAAAAGAAAAACAATCAATGGATCGGTTAAAAAGAAAGCTTATGACATTGCTCAAAGCCTTAAATCTGGCGATGACATGGATAGAGTGTACATAATAGGGTAACAATGCGATAGAGCACTCATAGACGACTGTCCAAAAGGCTAAAATCGGTTAAGAAAAAGTATGTGCAAGCAAATAGCGAAGACACTTTAAAGAGTGTGCAATTACCAAAGCCTTCATGGTACATACGACTCAATTCGCCGAAACTATTTTTCAATAATATCATTCAATAATTCCCAGACAATGGAAAACATAAAAGATAAGATTAAAAGGAGTACCCGCTACAGTGGAATAAATAAATCAAAGAAGATTAGCAAAAGAAGCAGGACTGGAAACTTATAGACTAAGGATTGCCAATTACACAAAAAACAACGAAAGAAAATTTTAAAAGGATTTGACTGGAGAAAGAACACAATATAAAACCCGCTGCCATAAACACACAGAAAAAAAAACGTCCAGAATAACTTAACTTAGTTCAGTACTGAGTCACGAATGTTCAGACCCTTGTAAAGAACGTACTAACTGCTCAATCGACTCTGTCTGCAAGACAAGCTCGGTAAACAACATGTTAAATCAGCTGTCCAATATATGCCTCTAAATATATTTATATGGCTAGATAGACGGTTAAAGAAAGATTGCGTTGAACTAAACATTCATATTGGGGTGTAGCTGTCTTGAAAACAAACATGGCTTTTACGCTGGCTTGAACACCAACCTCTTTATGCCAGCGGTAAACATGCAACTATTTCAGCCACGAGGTAGAACACTCATGTTAATGACATCTACTTCACCTAGCTTGATGCGTCGCAATCATAAAGTGGCGGAGGGATGGTACGTAGCAAATATTGTATTGCTCCTTGAAAATCCGTATTTAGTAACCTGACTCCGATATAGTTTTCACCAAGTATTATTTAATTCTAAAGGTATTCTCTTATTTTTGTTAATTTAGTCCATTCTTCTACCATTTTTTTTCTCTGTGTATGTTCTTCTTTTCATCGTCCTGGCTTTTATGCAAAGGAAAATCCCGTAAAACATTTGTCATTCTTCCCATCCGAGGTCTCTACCAATAAGTAATCCGGCCCTTTCTATGATTATGTAATAAAAGCTTTTTAAAGCGGTGGGAAACTTATTTTAGGATGATTGCGAGAAACAGCAGTTCGGAAATTATTTTTCATGCTAAGATAAAGATAAGGAAATCCGGTTGAAAAAACTAATTTGTCTATTTCCATTTGATTCCTGTTCATTTATTTATTTTCTTTCCCCAACATTTTGGTAGTTGATGAAAAGTTATTTTCTTCAGCACCGTTTGGAGTTTAAAATGGTTGAAAGTGTCAACAAATTTCAAAGTGAGATGAAAACAGCATCAAAAGTGTCTGAATAATTGGATAAAAAGAGCTCAAATCTAAAAGAATAAAAGACAAGAGATTGTATGAAAAAAGAACGTTATTTTAGGTGCGTTGGCTTTAAAACTTAAACATTAATCTTTTGTTTGTCGAGTGCTACTTTATCTAATGTAGTGATCATGACTGCACATATATGGATATTAGTTTGAATAATGAATGTAGAAATAGCTCTTATGAAACTATATGGCAACATTGCTATGATATCCGCATATGAAACTTCCACTTTCTACTTTTTACCCAGCAGAGAAAAGTGATGAGAATTTGAATATTCTGTTACCAAGAACCATTGTGCTTGATATCAAAATGAACGTTATACATTAAGTCATGGAGATTTTTCAATGTGCAGCCAACAATCCCTGTTAGTCAACAAAGAAGTCAATCATGAAATACAGATAAGAAAGAGCAAGCTGAATTATAAAACGTCTGATTATTCTTGTCTGAATGTTTAATCATTGCATATGGTATAGTCGAACTATATCCTCTGTTTATGCTGGTTATTTCTTTCACAACATTTCGGTAGTGTTACCAGCGGCCTTCTTCGTGTAGTCTTTATTCTGGATTCGATTTGTGGAACGCATGCTCGTTAGTAGAACCTAAAAAGTTAGTCAACACCTCCGGATGTATTTTTCTAATCCTTGATTTTTTTTTTCTACTATCCTCCCGATTCCCAAACTGAAATAATATTCCATGGATTCATTTTTCATCCTATATAGCACCACAGGCGGTTCTGAATTCAGACAATGAAAAATAGAAAATCGCAGAAGTAAACACCATACAGAGAAAAATTAACAATTTTTTCCATATCCTTCTGACCAAAAAATCAAGATTCAAACATACTTTGTCTTTATTACAAGACAAAAACATCAAAAAGATGAAAAACTTCAGAAATCCGATTACATGGTTCTATATATAAATAGTACATCAACTGTTTGCCCTGCAATTTGTTTTTTCTTTCTACTTGATTGGTTTGTCATATGAAGCTCCCTGCCAAGAAGTTGTATTAATGCCCTTAAAGACCTTCATTACACGTAGTGCAAACCTGATCAACACAATTTGCATAACTCAAGTAAACGATATACAGAGACAAATGAACACATTTTTCCGTAGATGTCCAACCCGAGTATAGAGATACAAATGCATTTTCACTATTTCCGGAACAAAACAGCTGAAAGTCAAACCAGTTTTGGGAAATCTTATTATATGTTTTTATGAGTGAACTGGATATCAAACGACTGTAATCTGTTACTATGCTAGGTATTAACAGTTTGTCTCTTAATCTCTTCTTATCCCTAAAAAATGTTTATCTCTTAATTCAGCGAGGGTAAAAATTTCTCGGAGAAAGCAACACCATAATCATTTGATAATTTGCTGTTAAGAATACTTCGAAAAATTCTGAAATAAAAATAGTGTATTTCGTAATTCTTTTGAGGAAAATATATGCTACAGATCACAAAAAAGGTGGGGGAACAAATTTCAAAAATAGTTTGCCAATATACTTGAAACACAGTATACCAAATCATTCATTAGAAATATTCTATGCTCATATACACGTATTATCATGTATATCTATGTATCTGGTTAAATCCCTTAGTCCATTCAGAACTATCCATCCATCTGTCTAACGATAGATAGATAGATAGATTCCAAAAATTGTTAATGGTCGAGAAGGAAGAGTACTTTCTCCCTAAGTAAATGAAAAAAAATCATCTCTATTGTCAATGAATTGCATTCTTTGAAAAAAAAAGTATCGAACGAGAAGTTAGCACTTCAAATTCCGTTTTGTTTTATAGTTTTTGTATTAAGCATTTTGCTCCCTGTTTTACGGAACTTCAAAGCCTGAACAGGAACACATCTCTTGTATGCAGGAATCTCAGAAAGGAAAAGTGGAAGTAAGACAGACAAAGTGAGAGGGTGAGGGGGAGTGAGAGACGGATAGACAGGAGGGAATGAGGCGTGATTTAGCGTACATCAATTTGGCACGGCTTAGAGAAGGCGCCAAATGATTTGCATTCCAAACGTTCAACGCGCGGAAAGTATGTTGTATTTCACAATCGGATTTCCGATTTCTCTCTCTTTCTCTCTCCCTCTCTCTCACTCCTGTTTATATATGTATCTTCCTCACATTATGCATCAGTGAGTGCAAAAAGCATCCGATACATTTCATAAAGTGTATTTTGATATATTTATACACCTTAAAATTGACAGAATGTGTGCCGACCATTTATGATTTCTGTACAAAACTCTTGAATATTCAATCTTGTTACAATATCATTTTGATTTGTGCATTTTCTGAATCTTTAGTCCAAATTTTGGAAATACATAAGGATAGCAAAATGAACACACACGCACACACACACACATATATATATATATATATATATATATATATATATGTATTCTGTTTGTTTTTCTTTCATCACATATATGTATACCCTCATGACTGTCCACATGATATCTTAAGTTCCAAACGAATTTCAATTAATCGGTGAAGCAGTGGACAATAGACCCTGAAAAAACTGATCGGATCCTGGGACAGATCAATGTACAATGCCCTCCCCTGTGACGTAATTATATGTCCAAACCACTTAATCTCCATAAAATTTCATGTTGGTCCGTTCGATATCTCTGAAGTTTTTCAATGAATAGCTATAGTTATACTTACACACCCCACCATATTGCCAAAAATGTCTGACCACACAATATCTCCCATGGCTGCGTATGAATTTCCACAAAATCTTGTTGGAAAGTTGGCAATAGGCTACGAAGTGAGTGATTCAATTTTGGGACGGATCCACACACAATTATTTCCCTTGATAATGGTGTCAGCAGTGATATGTTCTCTGGGTGCATCCATGTCTATTATGAATTGGATGCCGATGTATCTTCTATTTTATCAATATTAATAGCTCTCTGATCTACTGTGCATCGTTTAGTAAATATAGATGAGTACATAGCCATGAATATCTGTACATTTATTGCGACATTGCATGTCTTTATGCATAAATATATATTAGGCTGACTAGGCTGTGCATAGAAATCTGACTCACGTTACATCTTATGTAGAACTGGGAGGAGAAGAAAATAAAGGAGAGAAAATAAATGGATGTAAAAGAGAAGACAAGGGAGAGAGTGTACGAGAGAATGAGAAAATTCATAAGACACAAACGAAGGGGGAGAGGGTGAAAAGAATAATAGGGGGAAAGATAGGGGTAAGAGAGGAAGCTGAAGAGAAGAAAAGAAAGAAGCACACAACCACAACAATGGAGAGGAAGTTGTAAAGAAGGAGGAAGAAGGAGAGGGAAAAAACGAGAAAACGGAAGAAAAAAACGGAAGCAGAAGAGAAGAGAAGAGAAGTAATAGGGACAGAAGGGAACGATAAGGAGGAAGAGATAAAAGAGAAAAAGGAAAGGACTTAGACGGAGAGGGGTGGAAGGGAATGAAAGGAAGTAGAAGACAAAATAAGGAGGGAGAAGACGTGAGAACTAGGAAAGAGATGAGAGAATGACAAGAGAAGATGAATGAGAGAAAAGAAGAAAGAAAAATGACCGGAGAAGAAGAAAAAGAAGATCATGCAGAAGATAGAAGATTGCATAGATTGATGTAAGCAATGAAGCTCCAAAAAATAAAAGTTCAGAAAAGGTCAAGGCATCAAAAGAAAGCAAATAATCAAGTCAGGTGTAATGGAGTTGAAAGATGCCAGCGAACCTTGAAAGTAGATAATTTCTTTCATTATATCACTTATTTACCTTTCCTTGCTGTATATGAC
Organism: Thysanoteuthis rhombus; assembly: GCA_963457665.1. NCBI lineage: Eukaryota > Metazoa > Mollusca > Cephalopoda > Oegopsida > Thysanoteuthidae > Thysanoteuthis > Thysanoteuthis major. The sequence continues at coordinate 41,005,555 of OY735203.1, read as the reverse complement.
TCTGTGGACGTTTTCACGTGTTTCTCTCTGTTTCTTTCTGTCCCTCTCTCTCCGTGCTTGACATGTATATGCATATGCTTGTATATATGTGCCTCTGCGTGTACGTGCCTGTGTTGGTGTGCTTGTTGGCAATGTGTCAGCTTCCCTGTATGAGTGAGTCCCTATGTACCTGTGTATACCTGTGTCCCTATGTATGTGTCTATGCATGCTCATATGTGTATAATTATTTGCATCTCTCTCTCTCTCTCTCTCTCTCTCTCTCTCTGTCTCTGTCTCTGTCTGTCTCTGTCTCTTTCTCTCAGTCTTTCTGGAATCCAGTGCGAGTCAACATACAACGAAAAAAAAGGCAGCTCCGCCAATTTCGTTGATTCTGACAATTTTTGTTGTTCTTAGTTTTTATTAGAGCTCATTGGAAAGGTCTCTCTTCTCTTATCTCCAAAGTACTAGCATGCTTTTGACTGAAAGAGGAAGTGTTCTACCTACATATCCAGGAATCTACAAATAAGTCTTACGATCTATATAGTCTTCGACCTTTGCATTTGTGTGTGTATCACTACGCCATGATGTTTTTGATGATAAAAATGTATTACAATATACGTGTGATGTTTGCCTAGTTATCGAATGATTTATCGAATAATTTATCAATTTTATCAAAATTCCAATACATGTAGAGGTGCAACGCAAGGTAACAGTTATTGGCCCAGGAAATGGAACCGTTGAACAGAGTTCAAATTCCGGCTTGGATTGCATGTGTTCACTTCGCACTAATTCTCTCAAGAAAGGCATGAATCTATTTCACTCTTAGAATGTAACCGTATATGAATTGCTTTTGATTACAGGAGATGATTACTTATCATTGATTCAGAGAGACACGTTGAACATCACAAATCCGTTAAGGTTCATACCGAGTTGGTGCCAGGATAGTGAATTTTCCAAACCAGTGTAGCTCGTGGGAAAAATCGAAAGACTAAAGTATATACAGTACTGAAAAAAAATACCAATACAACTTACCTTTTTCACTAAGCAAGGCATCTGCACAGACCATGCAGTTTTTTTTAATTTCTTCTGAAAGTCACAATGCTTGTACATTCTGCACGACATTGGTCTCATTTGCAATAATTTTACAGACGCTGCTATCATTCAAACATAGCGCTTACAGCGCATAATTTGATTCAGTCATTTTTGACAATATCCCCGTTTATTGAAAGGGACAGCTCCTTCCAAATGGCTGTTTTCACCCAAACCTATAAGTTAATATCTCATATTATTGGCAGCCCACGTCAAATAGTGATTTACACACATGGAAATGAATTCGTATTCTGAATGATAGCTTGCTTGGTCAGAATGACGCCCGAAAAAAAAAAATTCTCAATACGTCTTGACAAACACAGCATATGGAACGGAGAGGGCACACGAAATCTCCAACTGCAAACAAAACTGCCCAACATGCTTACAAATCATTTGATAACGTATACGAAAAACAGTTTTCCAAGGCTTGATATCACTTTAAGTCATGACTGTATATAAACGTGAGGGTGCCTCTGCACGCTGCAAATTCGTAAGGTCTTCATATAACTGATGTTGCCAAGAAATGCCTTCATTAGTTGATGAATTTTGGGCCAGGCATGGAGTTGAAACAACTAACCTAAAGTACCTAAACAATAATTAACAATGTCACAAGGCCTCGGTTGACTTTTGACGGTTGAACAAAACCAGATTCACCCATATACACCCACTATCTGACTCTGACTTTTATGTTCTGATTTTGTCATCATTAAACATATATTTATATAATTAAACACATGCATATATATATATATATATATATATATATATATATATATATATATATATATATATATATATATCGCTCTCATCTTTCTCAGTCTCACTTTCTTTCCCTCTTTCTCTCCTTATATATATATATATCTACTTTTAAAATTTAATAAATACGTCCTAAATACGTATATACAGACGATGTATACACATGCATTTGCTATAGATCAATATGTAAGAATCCATTCTCATTGCATGGCTTACATTTGTAATAAGTACTATCAACACAAGCTACTCCAGTACAACTGCCCTGTGCTAACCTAAGCTTGGTAGTATACGTATGGTGGCTTGACTCTGCAAACAAAGAATCCTTGGAAGATTTCTTCACAGTTGTAGATCATAGATGAGGGGGCTTGTTGTGCGGAGTAAGTGTACAGCCTAGGGTTGACCCCACCCTTCACATCAAGGGTTTGCATCCTATAATTAACCGAGGTGGCACAAATAGGAGAAGCTTCGACAGGAGTGCCCTTCTTCTGACGGATGCGAGTAGCCGCCCCTCAGCGGGAATATTCTGACAGTATGGTTACTCTGCAGTCAGGACAGTACCACTGTCTATAACTATACGCACAGATCCTAAAAACTCCGACTGGAGCAAATGTGCGCTGAGTGTAGAGGTCTATTACTCCCTGAGTGACCTGATAATACAGACAGGAGCCCAGGTCGGTGAAAAATACCTGATGTCTACTTAACAATTTTTTTGAAATTTTGGAGTAACCTTTTGATGATAAACCTTCACCCTTTTATTCTACACAAAACTTACAGACCATTATGACTCAACTAGGTATATCCGTGTATGATCATACATATACACTTACATACTTGAAAGCACGGGTCGGAGAGACAAAGATGATTTTGCAGACGCCTGTGCTGGCCTGAAAGTATGCAGGTCCTGTATGACAGGAACCCCAAATACGGCTGCCCACAACAGTTTGGGTCCTGGCCCCCATGGAATAATATATATATGAAGAGAGACAGATCGACAGACAGAGATGGACACAGAAACAGAGAGGGAGAGAACGAAAATTATTTAGATTTTATCTGCATAGAATATTCACGAATCTATAATGTTAGCGATTATATGTTCATACAACCTTTGTTGACACATGTATTCATTATATACATGTGTGTGTGAGTTCACGTGTATGTGTGCACGTGTGTGTAGATTTGCATATGAGTGTGTGTATTTACAATGTGATTTATATAACATTAAATGAGTGAGTATGGGTTTGAGAGAGGGAGAGAGATTTGCTATTTAATAAACAAGAAAGTATAATAAATGCTGTACATATTTTTAAATGTTTTTTCACAGTCTTTCCTTGGAGCATGTCTGCTTGATAAAACGATTAGCATTCTAGTCGCTATCACATCAATCGGCAACAGAATGAAGAAAAGTTCTCCAAACAAATCCAAGTATTATTTCCTCTCTCTCTCTCGTAAGGAAAAAATATAGAAACTCCTCGATACTACAGCTGTTCTCAAAGTCTGAGATGTAAACAGCCATCTTTTTTCAAATTGAAAATTCTTAGATAAATCAATGAAATTTAATTTCGAGTGATTTTTTGAAGAATTCAATTCGTAAGATTGACATGATAAACTATAGCAGTTTCATGTTACCTTTGTTATCAACACAGCGAAGCAGAGTTCACAAATTATGACAGCTTTGGAAATGAAAGAAGTTTTCAAAGAAGCTATTGGTTTACAGTTACTTGATAAGCAAGTTGTGGTCTTCCCAAGAAAGTAATCCAACATGAATAAATTCAAGAAGAAAGACGGTGAAAACATCCTCTCATCTTCCTCTCTGTCGCTTGAATTAACTCTTTCCTGTTCACTTCTTCAAATTATCCAACTTTATCGCTTTCTCTTCAGCTGATTTTTCGAACTTTCCTTCACATTTGTGATATACAACAACACCTGAAAATATCTACACAAACGCGCGAGCACACGCACACACACGTGCACGCACACACTTACGCACGGAAACATACGCCCAAACATGAACACAGAAACATATGCACATACACACCTTTTAAAACTTTTGTCGAATTCATTGAGTAAGAGTCTCATCAGTTTGAAAAAAAGTTTGTACAACCAATAAATCCCTCCGATAGTCACCTATGGAGCTGAAACATGCAACCAAACCGAAAGATTGTCTCACAAACTAGGAATCATTCAACATCCATTGGAGAGAATGTTCGGCGTCACATAGGGGAATCACAAGATTGAAAACTGTATTCGAGAAACAAAAGTCAGAGATATCATAGAATCCATTAGAAAACTCAGATGATAATGGGCAAATCTAGTTGCATTATTGTCAGACAACCACTGTACATCGTGACCTACTAAGTCGATCCCCAGAGATCATATACAAATCTGTGGTCGATAGATTATGAGATAGTGTAACGATTTAGATAGTTTCAGGAAATATTGGTGCTACAGATTGAATAGTTTATTATAAAAGTGTATCCCAAATCTACGTAAAATAGAACGTATGTCTGGATCTAATACATGTAAATATTTTACAACTGAGCGATCGGCTGCTTTACTTTCACCCCGGGTCATTACCAAGTAAAACTGTGAATGTTGAACTTTCTTCAAATTATCTAAAGAATGGCATACATTTGTCCAAATGGAGAATAACTTTTTCCACTTGTCATCCCGGCGTAATGTTCACCACAATGGCAAACACCGAGTTTAACGTTATCCAACATCTATAAAACATTCTTGAATCCTGATTATCCTTGGTAATGGCCAGAATTAGAGTTGGATCATACACTTTTTTAAAATATTTTATTTTGTAGATCCAGACATATTTTCCTGCAGTAAACAAGAAAATTTAACGTGAAAAATTGAAAAAAATATCCTTTACTATCATTTATGATCAAATACACTCCCATATACACTCACACACACACACACACACACACATATATATATATATATATATATATATATATGTGTGTGCGTGTAGGTAGTTTTAAGGCGTGGCTTTTCGACAGTAGACCACCTACGGGCATTAGACCAGCTAATCCTTAAGACTTCAAATACAACGATTGTTTGCTTTACGTACACTATGAAAGAGCCCTCAATTCAATAGAACAGGCTGCAGTCTTCAACCCAAAGCGAAAATAAGATGTAAATGAGAATTATATTAAAGTAATTAAGAATATATACGAAAATGGCACTGCAATGATTAAACTTCCCAATTACACTAACAAGATAAAGGATTTATAATGTCACCGAAACTTTTTTACAGCAAGCTTTAAAAGTACGTTTCAAACAACAGACTGGGAAATTGTTGGAGTAACAGACAGAGAATATTTTAACAATGTAATGCAATGATAAAGCATCAATAAGAGAAACTGTAGATGATCTTTAAAACATGTAAAGTGATGTAAATAAAGAGATCCATAAAATACTGAAAGAGATTAGCAAGACTGAGACAAACATAATGTTCAATGATAAAGCCCCAAAAGACTCTAAGAAAGGACAGTGAAGCCTGGGATGAAGGTAGGGACTATATTCGTCAATTTCTGATACATATGCAAGTTATTAACTGCAGTTTATGTATATTGGAATTCTATTCTTTGATGGGTAAACTTTTAGTCGATCAGGTGTGAACAAAATTATTGCTCAATAGATTTTAGCAGTTCCTTGACATATTAAAGGGTGTTCAAAATCGAAATGAAGTTCAAAACCTTTAAAAAAGTCGACTTACATTCCTTCCTTACAATTTGTCTATGTTCCTTTTGGCTATATGTTTATTGACAAACATTCTGGACCAAGTGACATTTGTGCTAAGCGAGGCATCCTATCTGAAGACTGTTGCCGAGATAATGCAGGATCGAAAATATAACTGAGCTGTTAGATCGCACAAGCTTATGTATGAAGCCCTGTTACGGCTAGCATAGAGAGGATTCCTTACATGGATAGGGATTATCCAAAAAGGAGTTCCACCATTTACAGAAGATTTCGTTCATTATAACCTTCAAAGTTGATGTTTGTCATGAAATGCTAGAAATTGATACAGATATATATGCATGTATCAAGGGATCGTTTCTTGTATATCAGGAGTCACTAGTCTATCTGCATTCTAAACGACCCAGCTTGACTCAGTACACATTATTTTTGCCCTGATCAGAGCATCAAGAGGAGACAATTGGATATTCCGTTTGGCAGCCACTTAACCGATGATCCGTTGATGTTTTACCTTCGACAAAGTGAACTATGCCTAATTCCTCCGAAGCAGATATGCCTAAGCTACCAGTACAACATTTGAATGTGTACCCTACGCCTGGCAGTTCAAATCAACCGCCACAAGTTATTTGGATGTATACCTGTTCATCAAACAATAGAAAAACAAGGATACACACTATGATGGAACAAAGATACTACCTTGCATGTGAGAACGGGGGCAGATACCTGGGACAGCTTAGGGACATGACTGAGAGAATAGCTGTATCTTTAGTCATTAAAATCTATAATAACTAGAGATCGTGAACAATGGAACTGATATTCACCTGTCTAGCGGATGAAGTCTTATCATTGTAGAACTTCTCAGTTTGTCTACTGGCATTGCTGCACCACCTGATTTTCTTAAATACCTCAAAGAAGCTAAAAATGTAGATAAGAGCTTTTGTGAAAGATTCAAGCAAGAGAAGATGCGGACTGACAGTCTGGACATGAAATTTCATGATAGTATTACAAATAAGGGGCTAAAAAATTCTCAGACACGGGCAAAAAATTGAGTACCTTTTGCGACGGATTAGAATTTGTACCTTTTTTGCTCTCTCGAAATCTCCAAGTGGAGTAATTTAAAAGTCAACTTGAAACGGTCAAAGATGAAGTACTGTAAGATGAATGTCTGTACCAAGTTCACAGAGAAGCTGTGGGAAGAGTTTTCAAAGCTATCAAGTGCCCAGGAAGACGCAGGCATCCACCTTCTTATCCATGTTCTACATGCAGTTAAATCAAGCTACAGGGGCATAGCAATCAGTGTAAAATACGAATAGTATGGTTATACACATTGGGACCAAAAAAGAAAATTCCATGTTCTATGACCAGAGATGTGGCCTTAAAAGCTGCATAAGATTAACTGGCATCAACAAGATGAGTCATGTATCAAAAATGTGTCTGTTATCTTCTGGTTTGAATACACTCATTTATGTGATACAATCAGCACATTAATTGAGCGTGACAATCGTCCATGTCAAACAAGTGAAGACGTTTCAAGACACACGCAGAATGTTTTGCAGCTCCTTGGATATTTCCAATTCCTTATTTGGAAAGCCCCAAGAAGTAACGCATCTGATGTACCTGCTGTTAACAAAAACTACTCAACTGTCTTTGCTATTACCTGTTTTGTATAGAATGTGGAGAAATCGACTGTAAGCAGCTTCCTCTTTTCGATTATTGTCTCTTCATGCGTACTTTACGGACAAACTATAAGACTTGATTGCTACATACAGTCTTTGGAGTGAACTCCAAGTGTACCGCGTCTAATGGATCATCGATGTAAAATTTGTGATGACGGGCCAGCCACTGATTGAATATAGAATATACCTGTACCAAAGGCGGAGAGATTTCTTATGCGTACGACGATGCATTTCACTATCCATGCATTGGAAATAGTCTGAAATTCACAGACAAGTGTAATTGCCAAATCTGAAGGAACCAAGCAAATAAACTGTTAACAATTTGACAGCTGGATGATCAAGTGGACAATGGTGACACAAAGTAACACACACATGCACATAAACACACGCACGCACACATAAACTGCTCTTATACCAATGCTTGACTGTTTGTTAAAGGTTAAACACAGTCAGAAAATAATCACTCTTTTCAAGATCAATGCTTTCAAAATGTATTGTATAGAATCCGTGATACATACAGAAATAAGAATTTTGCCATTTTATATGGCAACAGGTCATGTATGAAAACTAGTATCACTTTCTTTCCGCAAACAACGACAATGATTCCTTCTCTGCCAGTAAATTAAACACACAAGATGCCACGTATCTTTGTTAGTCAACGTAACTGACATACAACTTGAATGATTTACAACAAAGGACATGACTGGCAAAAAACACAATTTCTATTAAAACAAACAAGTCAGCGACTTTTTCTCTTCGTCTCAAACTGACTAACTGCCGTTTTTTTTTTCTACATGAGCTTCACTTCCACACAAATTTTATTCACATCACACGCTTCCTGATCTGAACAGTAAGTCAATAACAGAGACAAAATCAAACTTTAATTCTACCAACTATTCCCAGTTTTTTACCGCCCCTCTCCGCGTCATTACGTGGTTGTGTGACCAGCAAGGTAGGCTTCGTTCTCTTTATGACCCCTACGAGGCTCCGATGTGGACCCCATTTTCATTATTCGGGATAGCACGCTAGTCACGTTGGCCTATTCATTTTTGGAATTAGTGGACAACGTGCACCCTATCGATCAAATCAGAAAATGGACTCGTATCTTTAGTATTTTGCCGTCTGTTTTCTCTATACGGGAATCAAGGACGACATTCCAATCATCTATAAATGCCCCCCACTTTGACGATGGCACAAAGGGATCGATTTGTTGGAAAAAACTGATTTGCATTACTTGGTGATATGCACAAGAACCCCATTCAAACAAAACACGTTGCACTATATGGTAACCCATCGAGTCGGCATACATGAAGGGACACGTTGTATTGCTCAGCAGCCAAGAAACACACCTAGATTTGCCATCAGTGAAGGCCAAGAAAAGTTGATATGTGCCCTCTTCAATCCCGATTACTGTCAACAGTCTTTTTAGCAAGCAGAAAGTTTGATGCATCCTCCACGTATCTCTTTCCAGGTTGAATAAGCCAAAACTTGTTGGAACCCCTTCAGTTCTTTCAAAGTGTGCAGCTGTAATTTGGCTTTTCCGACAGTTCCAGGGTCTGTACGGCAAATGATTACCTGTTTTATGTTTAATCTTGTTCCATTTCTCCACTAGTTGCTCTTAAGAGTGACCCCTTCTCTGTTTTCTGGGAGGATATATTTGCATATGGAGCAAGGTGGGGGGAGAGAGATGGCGAGAGTGCAGCTGTTTGAGTACCTAGGGTAAAAGGTAAAGGTTTGGGGAGGGGTAGCTGTAGAAAACAGCTTGGATAATGGCACGTTGGAGTGGTTGTTTTGAGCGGCAGTTTTGATGCAGGAAGGGTAATATTTGGGGAGAGGAAAGGACACAGAGAAACCCTCTCCGCTATTGTCTGTCGTTCTCCTCTAAGATTGGTTAATATCAGCAATGCATTTTCAAATCTCCACCCTAAACTGACACACCCACCCCTATTCTTACGTTTGTCATCATACGACTGCAGGGTCTTTCCTAAGGGACTGTCGGTGCCTTCCTGTAAGGATCTATTTGATGACCGGGTTCCACAGTTTGCATATTCCTCCCACCCTTTCCTACTACATACTGTTCGACTTCTCCCCCGGGGCCATTAGCATTTTAAGGCGATGGAGAATCTGACTTATAAGAGATAGGACGAAGTTTGCCCCAATCGTGTACTGGTCTATAAGGGTCTAAACAGTAGGCAGATCTATAGTGCATCCTTTCCGACAGGAACACCAGATATTGACGGCCGGCTCAAGGGACCTTTCAACGTTTTGCAGTTTCTCGCGATGTGAACAATTTCACCACACAGTCTGTATACGGATTTTATACCAGTGACAATGATCAGAATTTTTCCCAACCGTCTATGTCTAAACAGAATGGAATCAAAGGCTTCTCTATCACTCATGAGATTGAATCTCCCTTCTCCATACATAAGGCCAAAGGAGGCTGACGCAATATCCTCATATTCCATGAGATATGCACTAATAACTTCCTCTAACACATAACAAGTGACCTTGATATCCTAATCCTTTTTGTCTAAGATAATCCACCTGAAAAATGTGGTCTTTCGTGAGGAAGTCTCTTCTTTTCGTTTATTCCCCATCCCTTGCGATTAGGACCTTATTTTTTCTCTCTTCATTTTCTCATTGCCTCTCAAGGACGGGGGTCTTATTTTCTCTCATTCATTTTAGAATTTTTTTTTTGGGGGGGGGGTGGATTTTCTTGTCCCCCGTGGTCAGAGTGTTATGCTTTACCTACTCTTTTTATTCCATTTTCATTTTTTTCTTCTATCTCTGGTCTGGGATATCAAGGAGTGTCTTCTTGGTGTGACGGGTGTTGTCGGCCCTGAAAAGGGAAACAAAACAAGAAAAAAAACATTCCTAACCTAAGGGTAGTAACAAGGAATTATGTATGGCCATGTCAGTCTGAATTCCTTCCGTCTTGCAGCACTTTAGATAAATCCTTTTTTTATTCATAATGGCGTCCGACTCGTAGTGTGGAAAAAAAAAGTCTGTCGACTTGAAAATCTCGTCTCGAATGACAGTGCTCAACAGTAACGATGTCCTATAACGATAGCAACTGATCTGTTAAGATAAAGCGGTTCCATCTAATGAGAATATGCGACAGGCTCCTTTTAACCTGCTGATTTGTTCTTTCATGGAAGTAAAAAACCTACTTCAGTTTTAGCTCAAATTCATGAGTTACTTCGCTCAAAATAACTGGAGAATGTTTATCGTGCATTTCTGTGGCCTTTTTGTTCGTACCCTCTTTTCACTGGTAATCGCTGACTTCACCCAAGCAAACACTGTAGCCAAATCTTGAATTCAACATTCTGTAGGTCCCATCTCATGGTTAAGTCGGATTCATTTTTGCCATTGAATTCGGCTCCGTTGATATGAATAGCATTTTCCTTTTTTTCTAATTCAAGCTGCCTCCACATTGTAAACCTCTAAAACAACGCCCTCGCCACATTGCTAGCATCGCACAATACGACCCTGCTTGCTTTTCTTCAATCAAGTCTTCCCGTTCCAACTCTTGCACAATATTCCTACATCGTGGTTTCAGTCCTTTCCCTCCCATTTATCCCCTCCATCACCTCCTGATATAGCTGCACGATGTCCGTAGCCATTCTTTTTTCCAACAAACTTCCGTCTATAAATCATCTTCCACTTGCAGAACCTCGTACCCCCCCTGTTTCGTAGGACGTACCATTTCATAGTTTCAGCCCTGTCAATGCTTCTCTTTCCAGAGCTTCTGGTGTCTCTGCATTTAAACCTTTTTTCTATGACCCTCTGTCATTGCTTCAGTCATTGTTGCATCACGTGCGAGGAAATCGTCAATTCAGAGGTCAACTACTTGTCTAACTCCTTTCACCCTCCCTAATACCGTCCTAAAAATCACCATCGTTTGACTGTCGCCATAATCTTGAGAGTTTAATTCAAAACTTAGTCTGGTCGGACAGAAAGTTTTGCATTCATAGTAGACCAGCTGATATTTCTATAGCTTCTTGTTTAGCGAAAGCTGCAAGTTGGCTGACAGCAAGTTTGCGACAGTGGATTCCCCCACCATGTCTTTACTCCCTTCGAGTCCCTTCACATACATCCACAGCACCAACCCAAGTGTGGTGCACTCCGTGGCTTTTCAGTTCTCTAAAATACAATATAGGCCAGACTTTGCCATTGGTCAAATTATTGATTGGGATGGTGGTGCGGTTGATATGGATGGTGGTGATGACAGTATAGACTTTGGTAGCGATGATGATGATAAAATTCATGATATGACACATGAAATTTTCGACAAAATTTACCAGGAGCAGGCCGGTCCAGCTACGGGTAGTGTTGGACTGTGCAAATGCAAAAAAGCTGACTTAGGCAGCAAAGATCTCTCTCTCTCTCTCTCTCTCTCTCTCTCTCTCTCTGTGAAATGGAGTGCTGAATAGACTTTTCTACGATAGACCCTAGGTCTAGATTGTTATCATTATTTTGAGTTTGGTATTGCAGTATAGCCATTGTCTAGAATTTTCAATGATTTGCAATAATTTTCTGAATGGAAATTCCTCAGGGCTAGGAATTGTAAATAAATTCTACAAATCATGTCCTTGATATCAGATTATATAAATTGCTAATGAGAAAATTGACATGAAAACAGTTGTTGCAAGCTGCTATTTTGAAAAATAGCTGCCATTGGTGATACATTGAAAATTAATTATAATTCACTATCCAGATCTTTGGAATAACTTGGGCTACAAGTCTAGCAAATTACAAGCTATAGTCAAAATTGCGTAAATGTTCAGTCAAGCTGCCCACCTAATGGTCAGTCATACCAAATCACAATTCCTGTGTCCATCACTGTGACTTACTGCTAGAATAAGCAACCCTGATGTATCACATTAAATATTTATGAATTGATATCCATTATTTTAAATGTGTATGGATCAATTTTTGGTTAGGTTTCTTTTTATATGCATGTATTTATGCGTCAATCACGAAAGTTATATTTCTTTTTTTACTCCCCTTCTTTCATTTACTTCTTTCTCTCACTACTTCAGCTACTACAGTCTTTACTTTCTGTCTTTGTTTCTCTGGTGACCTGTTTCTTTCTTGACGTTTTTCTTCCTTTTTTATATACTTCCTTTTTTTCCATTCATTACTTTCTTTTCCTTTTTTTTTCCTTCTTTTCATTTACTTATCCTTTTTCCCTTTCTTCCTATGCTCCATTCTTTACTTTTTTATTTAGACCTTTCTTTGAGTCTTTCTTCAATCTACCGTTCTTTTTTTTTTTTTTTGCATTTCACGTTTACTTTTATTTTTGTTTGCTTTCTTATTCCTTCCTTTTTTTTCATTTTATTCTTCCTTTTTTTTCCTTTTTGCTTTCCATCATTTGCGCTTCCCTTTCTTTTTTTCTTTCTCTCTTACGATCACTCTTCCGTTTGCCATTGTTTTTTCCGCCCTTCGTACATTTGTTTTTGTGTTTCTTTCTCTTTCTTTTGTTATTTATTTAGCCTTTCTTTTTCTTTTTTTTTCATGTCGTGTCAAGCTTAACATTCGTACGTTCCCACCAAAGCCTTCAAGGCTATCTCATCACTCGATCAAAGAGTCAGCATCTCTAGAAGGACTGATATCTGCACAGAGATCATTATGATACTTTATTGCCCATAACACCCACCACACTCAAAATAGAAGGAGAATAAATAAATGGTTTTACTGGGGAACATTCCTAAGAGTTTTTAACTTATCCATATGACCTCTGAAAAGTTGTGTGAAAAAGTCCAAGCATCTATTGACATCATCATCGTCAGTTTTATTACGATTATAATTACTGCTGATGTAAACGTAATTATTTCTGTTCAAGCAGCTTTAGAATTCTTATCCGTTATTATTTGCATGGCTAATAGGATTTTTTATGAAAGAACATTTTTTATTTCTATCTTCGAGCTGGAGGCATCCATCGATGGAGGTCAAGTGACAATATATTCTACCAAATTTTGAGCCAAACTTCCCTAAAACTATAGCCTAAATCGTCTGAATTATTAATAGAATCTCTTATTGTCTGAATCTCTGTCCAAGCATGTCAAAAGCGTCCCCTCTGCTCAAGTAAAACGTTTACTTGTAAATTTCGCTGCACTAGACCTTATCTAACCCGTGGTCAGCTTGTACTGTTACATCTGGTCTAGCTTTTTTCTCATTATCTTTGTCTAGCACAATGACACCTGGGGTTGCAGTCTTGGAAAGGCAATCCATCATAATTGCAAAGTCTTCTATTTTGCCAACTCACAAGACGGTGATGTAACAAGAAGCATACACATTGCCCTCAATCTCGTAATTTTTTCATTTGATTTGTTTGTTATATATCTGATTAAAATGATAATAATAATAATAATAATAATAATAATAATAATAATAATAATAATAATAATGATAATAATAATGATGATGATGATGATGATGATAATAATAATAATAATAATACGTGGATCATGAAAGCCAAGGTAGTGCTAGTCATAGTGGGCGCACTGGGAACGGTTCCAAAGACACTGAGGGCGAGACTGGACGAGATCGGGATAAGGGGAAGGATTGAGACTGTACTGATCTCAGCACTGTTAGGAACTGCGCATATACTGAGGAAAGAGCTAGAAATGTAAAGACTGCAACGTTAATTGTTAACAGTGACCCAACAGAAATGACCCAACAGAAATGACCCAACAGAAATGAAAGAGGAAATGCAAACAACAGCACTAGCATAATAGGCGAAAGAGAGAAGAGACGTTGGCTGGAGACTTGAGGAGACTTGCTGTCACTCAAACTCCAGTGGTTACCGCCAGGCAACTGGTGTGAGATTGCAAAACAACAACAACAACAACAATAATAATAATAATGATAATAATAATAATAATAATGATTATAATAATTCACTAGGATGAAATTCAGAATAAACAAATGCGTGCAAATGATGATGAAACGGAATATTTCAGAAAAATAACAAAATTTTAGATACCATGGTTGAAAAAATGAATTTAATCGTGGGAATGATCACATGAAAGATACACTGGTTCAATTCTTGGATAGGATGGATAATCATTGAACAGGTTAATGAGGAAATTTAAGACGGTGTTCAACGGGGGCTCTACACCCTAGAGAGGACACAGATAGACTGAGCGTGAACAGGAAAGTTGGCAACAGAAGATTCATCAGCCGAGAAGACTGTGTCCAACTGGCCAAAACAGCAAACAAGCAGCGAGAATATTTTGCTGGGCATATTTACAATACTGCAACCAACGCAGGAGTGGTAAAGGCACAACAAAGAAGGGAAATGGAGACAGAAAAAAATACACGTAGAATTCAAAAGACAGATATATGATATCACGGACAGGAGATCATGGACATGACTACGCAAGATGAAGCTTGAGGGAGGAACGTGATTCTTCATTATGATAGCAGAAAAGAAATGCATCGAAACAAGCATGATTGGTTCCAACAAATGGAATTCGAAAGCGAAAACAACAGATTCCATCACTCAACAGATACAGCAGATTCGACCCAGGGAGGAAGAAATTATATAAACACTATGAAGAAAACTGCGACTAAACGGAAATCAGAACTATTGCTATCACGAATTCAAGAATCAAAAAAGTTAAACTATAAACGGTGAAAGTTAATAAACCTCTGGAATATATGCAAGTAAACAATATCACCGAGCTGGACAATTTGTTAAATGCCAAGATGGATACCCAAAACGAAGGGTCCTGGGAGAGAACTAGATAGGATCAATATGTGCAAATGCTGGTTGAAAGATGTGACTTGTTCAACAAATAAGATATCTACACAGAGAAACTAGATCATTAACTAATAAAATACACGAAAGATGAGACGAATCACTACAAATATTCATTCAACACAACGAGAGGAAATAAACCAAAAGGTCTCAGCTAAGGAAGGTACACTCAAGAAATATATACACACGATTCAACAATACAGACAAAATGAATTTCAAATTATTGAGTGCAAGTTTCACCAGTTGAAAGGAAAAAAGAGGGGAAGCAGGGCTACTACATGCTACAAATTCAAATATATCTGGAATTGTTTATGATGAACAGAGAAAAGAACACAACAGAAAAGCTGAATGATGGATCAACATGAAAAACGACTTACAAACAATTGAAGATGAACCAGAAATAGTGGTTAACATGGAAATTTTGAGAATAGCCTTAAAGAAAACTGACAACTAGAAAACACCAGGCTACGATGGAATTTACGTCTTTTGATCTAAGAGATTAACGACAATACACGAGATACTGGCACATCAACTAAACAGAGACCAACAGGGAGCAAATATCTCTGAATTGATGGTGAAATGGAAAGCTTACCTGATCCAGGAATACTTCAAAAAGGACCTGCTCCAATTAACTACCGACGAATAGCATGTCTACCAATGGTATAAATAGACTACAAGAAAGATTATAACCCAGGATAATGGATTATCTGATGATGTTAAAAATATGAGTAAGTAACTTCATCTTGAGAGCAGTGAAAAACTGGGAAGTGAAATTACTAATAGGAGGAAACCACCGAGCTCAGCTTGAAACAAGGAGGAATTATCCAAGAATAATCACTGTCCTCTCTAGTAACTGTCATTGCAGCAATATAAGCGAGGATACAGATTCACTGAGTCGGATGAAACGGTACACCACTTACTGTATATCAACGATTTAAAAACTTTCGCTAAAAACAGGAAGGAACTCGAAACCCTCATCAAAAACATTCAGAATATTGACATTGGAATGTAGTTCAGCATTGATAAATGGAATAGAAAACTATTGTAAACCAATGTCTGCACCAGCAGCCTTATCAAAAGAATGAATACCTGGGCGGTTTCGATTGCAAGATATTCAAAACATTTTTAAAACTCTACAAGAAAGGAATTGAGAAAGCTGGAGAACAGAACGAATTGATGGATATGCATCAAACATTGCATCCGGAATAACATGATTGATTGTATGTAAGAAGAAACAAGAAAGGAGAAAGATTTATAAGTATCGACTATTGTGTCAAGTCTACAATTAAAGGACTCTAAGTTTATACTAAAAAAGGGAAAGAAATGATAATGATAGCAGCCAAAGACAGCAATATATCCAACTGAGAGACAAGAATTGAGAAACGCAAAAAAAAAATTCCAAAAATTGGAAGAAAATAACTACTCGACCATTTAAGAGAAAAGACAAACCCACAGCATTGAACATCCAAAGACATTGACATGGCTGTGCAAAGGAAGTCCTAAGAAAGAAACTGAATCAAAACAAATGGAGACCCAGAATAACTCTATTGATAACTATATTAAGGCGAAGATACAAAGAAACTAGTAAACTCCAAATGTAGATTACGTGAGTATAGCAAACTATTCTAGAAGGAATATAAAAAGAGGCAGTAAAGATGTCCACTTGGAACTGTGCAAGCAACAGAAGTTCTACCATGCAAATCAATTGAACATGCACAAAGCAGAACCGGTCTTAGAGAATGAAAGTCCTCTGGTATTTCAATCATATGGCCTGATATAGGAGAGAAGAGCAGATCTAGTGATAGTGAAAAAGAAAAAAAGGATGTATCAGTCAATTTCGGATGAAGCTGAGGGAGTGAAAACCTGGATAAGTATATGATATTGTCCAGAGAGCTGAAAAGGCCGTTGGTTAAGAAAAGGACAAGGATGACAACTGTGGTCAATGCTGTTGGTGCGATCCCCCCAAAACCTTGAAAAACTAACTATACAAACGTAATGCAGAATTGACCCTGAGTTTAATGTTTTATGTTATGATAATTCGATGAAACTCCGTCCGTCCGTCCGTCAGTCCATATGTACTTGCCGACCACCATAATTATTCGACATAAACCCATGTAACTTTCTGTGGGTACAGATATGACCCAAGGTAATTTTTTCCAGCAAATGAGCTTTTGAACATCCACCCTTCATATATTCTAGAAGCTTAGAATCAGGGAAGGGGTCGATTTAAAGCATGATTAATTATGCTAAAATGATCTATTACTTTTTAATAACCCAATAAGAGAAAATTTTGATCTTTCCTTCCCAAATCAATCGTCTAAATCAAGTTGTGACGTAATATGCGATCTCTATCTAAGAGCAAGCTGACACTTTTTTAACATATTCAATATACCTCATATTGCACTGTTTATTGGTTGTACAGGGATATACTTAATAGTGCTGTGTTGATAATTGTATTTTGATGTTTTAAAATGGAGCTGTAAAATTTGTGATATTCATTGATGAATCATTTTTTCCCAAACACAAAATCTAGGAAATGGAGATTATGTGCATTATATCGAACTTTTATGTTTCATTTTTAAGGAATCCTTTCTTCTTTTATGGGTCAAAATCATGGAGAATATTTTCCTTGCTTTTCAGGTTCAATGACATTTTTTTTCACTTTCAGGAGTCAAAATCTAGGGGATTCTACTTTTCAATTTAATGGACGAATGAAAGGAATGATTTTTCCCATTTAAGGGTCTAAAATCAAGTGGCACTTTTTTTCAGTTTTAGGGATCAAAATCGAAGGGTAGTTTTTTTCCCTCACAGCATTGCAGGGAAGGGTTTGTTTTGTTTTTTTTTCAAATTTGGAGGACAGAATAGAAAGGTAATCCTTTTTCACTTCTAGAGGTCGAAATCCAGAGAATTTTTTTTTCTTTTCGCCAAGGGTCAGCATAGACAGGGAGGTTTTTTTTCTAATTTGATTGACAAAAAGGGTAATTTCAATTTCAATTTTAAGTGTCAGAATCGGAGAGGAACATTTTTTGTACTTTCAAAAGTCACAATAAAAGGGGATTGTTTTCCAATGTTAGTGGTCACAATCGATGAAAGACCATCTACTTTACCTTCAGGGGTCAAAACATACTGAAAACCCATTTTTTTTGTTTATTTTAAGTGTCAAAATCGAAAAGGGGATTTATTAATCAAGCCAAATTTCTATTTTTTTTATTTTCGGAGTCAAAATCATAGGATACTTTTTCTTTCACATTTATGGGTTAATATCTACGGAAAGTTTGATTTCAATTTGAGGTCAAAATCGAGAGGGTTATTTTTTTACTTTTAGGAACGAAATTGTTAAGAATTTTTTTTCTTTCAATTTCAGGGAGACATTTTGAGGGATCTTCGGGGAAGAGATTTTTATTTTATTTTAGAGGATAAAGCTGAGGATGAATTTTTAATTTCCACGTGTCAAAATCCAGGTGGAACGTTTTTCACTTTCAAAAGTTAAAATCTGCTGAATTTTTTTCACTTTCAGGGACCAAATTCAGTTTTTTTTTTTGTTTTGTTTTGTTTTTATTTTCTTCAATATAAAGAAGTCAAAATCGAGCAAAAGATTTTTATTTCATTTTTTGGGTCAAAATAAAAAATGGTTGATTCTATCTTTGACCTATATATACAGTTCAACTGAATCCTCTCTTCCTGTCACTCGTACGGCTTCTAAGTATTTTGATTAGCTTCGTTGACTCCATTGAAAATATTCATTCCAAAGTACGTTTTTTTGCTTGTTCAATTTATGATGTGACTATATTATAGAACTGAACTGTCCTTTTCCGTCCAATGTGCCATTTTATCCAGCAGTGGAATTACCCAAGTAGCAAATCGAACTGACGATCACATAAATGAATAGAGCAAATGACTGTGAAAGTGTGTTCCCATTTCGCCGACAGAATGTTTATATCCTTAGATTGGACAGAACATGATTGTATACACAGCTTTCACCTGCTTTATTCACTTGATTGGTCAGCTGATTCTCTACTCGGTTAATCTGGATACCAACAAAATATTTCCAAATAAATTGTCTCTACAATTTTTGCATTCCGTCAGACATAAATTGCCCAATCTAATGATATATATATGTGTGTGTGTGTGTGTGTGTGTATAACTGTGTAGAATGTTGTACGGCTTTAAACACTAAATATACTTTGAAACAAAGGTATACGTCTTTTTAGTCAACTATTTCTCAATATCTGAGAATGTAAATTATTTCTTTTTCCAGTAAAGTCCATCTTTTACACAGGACTTGATATTACAGTACAACGTATGAACTACTCTTGTTGGAATCATTGCTTTTTTATCATGTAAAAGGTTTGGGTATATGAAAAAAAAACAGTTATATTACCATGGTTCCCTAGCCGTTTTGATCAAACCCCACCTCCCTATATGCTGTGAATTACATGTAGAGCTTTATTTTATTACTTGTAGGGTCGTTCCATATTACATAGAGTTTCTATTTTATATAGACTATTATCATGACATGTTCTATATGGACGTTCTTCCTATACTATATATCATTTCATCTTTTTGAAATACAGTGCTTACTAACGTAAGTAACCACAAAAAAAATTATTATACTCTCGTTAACATAGTTTTGTAATTATTTTAGTATGATCAAACTGATGAGTTTTTAATAGAGAGCAGGGTTTCTGGGCATGGCTTCATTAAATTGTCTTGAAATCTCACTAAGTTCACAGATTTGATTGGTCATTCCCAACTAAATTAACCATTTACGGTATAAAACCGATAATTCTTAGTTTAACACGTGCTATCCTTGACTATTTGGATAGCATAGTTCAAAAGAATGTATGAGAAGGAATACTACTTCTTCTAAATGACATACGTACGATATGAGATGAATCACGTTTGTCAAACAATTCATAACTAACACTACATTTTCGATTTTAATATCCAAATCTATAAAAAGGTGCTACCATTCTGTTATGTTCAAATATTGTACAAATCGAAGACATTTAGTATATTGATAAAGGCATCTGCGATATAACGCAATTCGTGAAAGTGCAGTTTGCACCCCTGATATGGTGTTACTATCCAAAGGAATGACTTGACTTCGAGCTTAATGGTCAGTGACAGATGGCCTCTAAACGTGCACCAATAATAATGTTGCTTCTTATGTATTTATGTATGTATGTACGTTACCATAACCCAGCAAAAACGGTGTATTGTACGGATAACTGTTTTAGCCCTGCATATTCAGAGCGCTCAATTAAAAAATAAAATAAATCTGGATCATTTTCACCGTATGAATTATGTTTTATTATACACATTTTATGATTAAAATACCTACTTGTAACATGGAGTCGAATGGGTGGCAAAACGAAATGGCCGAAAACTGAAATAAAATTTTTGTATATTTTTATCTGGATCATTTTTATAGAGAATATATATATATATATATATATATATATATATATATATATATATATATATATATATATATATATATATATATATATATATATATGAATTTGCATTTCACCAGCATATAAAAAAAAAACAATTTTTGAAAGTATTCAGTCGGATCATTTTATGGTGAATATTTTTTATGATCATATTTTTCCACCCACGTAATTAAGATAAACTCCTCTGTCATTAAAAACAGTCGTGGCTATTGGAACCTACATATCAGTCCTTCTTAGGAACCATAACGAATGAAATTTACGGTTTAGAAGAACATTACAGCCTGATAAGTAAATGATGTTTTCATTCTTACAATAAGATCCATGGTAATTTATTATTAGTTGTGAAACTGGTAAATGTGTTAGCGATTGTAAGTTCTTTGCAGCATGGATTATTTTTCTGTCACATAATTAGCAAAATTGAACTCTTTTAATGTTTTTTTTGTGTGTATAACTTTGATATTAGATGATTTTTTGCAGCCAATTGTTTCTTTGATTGTTGGTAAGCAATCATACCTGGTTATTGGAATATAACTATCAAATCTGATTTTTGTTATGGTTCATAATTATCTCGATTGGTGGAGGTAGAATGTCAGTAGATGTAATACCAAAAAGGATATGATGTGGTTTTTCTTTTGTCGTTGATATCAAGGTATAATTTCTGGAAAAAGTATTTGTTCATTAGTCTTTTGATTAGAACTTATCCGCTGCTTCTATCAATGAATTGTTGTTTCATTGTCACTATCTCTGTTTAATTCTTCTTTGATAGATATTTCCAAATCTAACCCCTATGGATAAGATAGGTTTTCTTCAAAGTGTTTGAGATTAGCAGATTCAGAGTGGAGACAATTGTTGGTTGCAATGGATTCTGTATATAGTGTTGTTTGTAATGTCCATTTTTCATCGATGTATATTAGTTTGTCTAAAGAGCCAATTGATTGTGTAATCTCTTGATGTACAAATTTGATGGAATCATGATTAATGTTGAAGTTATTGGAATCCATTAGGTTCTAATCCATCCCCTTTAAGAAGCATATAATCGATGTATCTAATGTAGAACCTACAGTCTCTACTAATACGTTGGTATATGTATGTTTTTTAGAATTTCCCCTTCTATGTAGTTGCGTATGGCGAGGCTACGATAGTGCCTATAGCATAACCTTTGATCAGGAAGACATATCTTCATAATTTTTTTTTAAGTTGAAAGGCTTTATAGAGATTTCTGTAACATTTCAGTGATTATTGGCTTCTTCTAGGAATCCTTCAATACCCCTAACGACCGTTGCTCCACATTTATCCGCATGGGTTATCATATCGTCTCCACCAGTTAAGATAATTTAAGACTTTTCTTGATTATTTGTGAGATTGTTTCGTGGTAGGTATCTTCTTTTATGGTTCACAATGTCTTCTTCGAAAGCTTTCTCGAAAGTTTGAATCGTAGTGTCAGTGTTCCTAATCTTGCTTGTTTGTTTTAATTGTCCATCGTTGATTCATGTTTTGATTTTCCGAAATGTGCTTTTAATCTTTTTCTACTAAAAAAAGGATTTGAGGTCTTTTTGTAGATTATCTTTATTGTAATGTGGTAGATAGGGAAAGGTATTGAGTCATTTATTCAGTAATTTGAACACTAATAACTTTTCGAAGCTACTTTTTATGAATGCAAAGTTTTTAAGGTTCTTATAAGATTTACCATACACTTTTCCAATTTTTTTGGTTTGGGTTCGTCCTCGTTTTTCATTGGTAGTTTGTATTTTCTGATTATTGTTGTTGTATATCAAAATTTAGGATTTGTGTTCCTACTATTCTTTGGTGGTGTTTTTCATTTGTTGTGTTTTGAATGTCTCCTACTTGGATTAGTATTCGTCTTCCGTATATCTGCATATGTGAATGGTTTCACTGGGCCCCCTGCATAGCCAATACCCGCTTTGCACACAAGATGTTGGTGTACATAATGTCAAAACTCATCGGTAGCTACAAAGTTCAGGGTCAAAAGCCGAAACAGATACCAAAAACTACCTAGCACACGTCATCAAAAACGGTGCCGATCCCAAAAGCAGGATCTGTGATAGCGCAACTGAAACTATCTATCACATCATATCTGTCCTATTCTAGCCCCCAATGAGTACAGATTTAGGTAGAATAGAGTTGGGAAGTACAATCATTGGATATTCTGTAAGCATTATGGTGCACCATTCACTTCACATTGGTATGAACACCATCCAGACCTTGTAACTAAATACAAGATGTGGCTATTTCACAGGATTTCACCGTACACACGGATTGAACCATTGACACAAGCCTTCCAGACATAAAAATCAAGGACAGGGGGGCGATGCGTATTTATAGATGTGACCATTTAATCAAGCAAAAATACACCAGTAAAAGAGTTTGAAAAATTGTCAAGTACAAAAGCCTGGAAATTGAGATCACAAAAATGTGGCAACTAGAGACCGAGACAATACCAGTTTTCATAGGAGCCCTTGGGGCATTAAAAAGGCCGTCGACAAATATTTAGTTAGATTACCAAGAACCAAAAAATTGTACTCACAGGCATCGCTCATATCCTTCACGGTCCATGTAAATATTTTTTTTATTTTATGCAAGTAGATACTGTTCTTCGTGTAACCTCTTGTATTGACCCGCCCCCCTTTTTTAAAATCCACTTCCTACTAAGCCATCACACCATTGCCTGCTCTAAGTTTCTATCTGAACTCGGTGTGCAATGAACACAAGACATCAAGAGAAAGAGAAATGATAAAGAAGTTCATGCCTGCGCATTGAGATTTTACTGGCTACAGGTGAATCACTGAGATATAAAATTCCAACCCTTTGTTTCAATTCGTTATGTTTATTAATTTTTTGAATTCATTGCAACAACTTTCGTCTACTCTAAAAATGGAATCTCATCGACCTTGGCAGCCAGTCCCATCATTGCATCCGATTAAAGTGAATTATATTTTATGTATATGAACGAATCTATGGAGTTATAAGTCGTATCGTTATCACTTGTTTTGAGATTTTTGCATCAAGTATTTTCATCATTAAATATATACTTCATCATCATCATCATCATCATCATCATCATCATCATCTTCAATGATCAAGTGTGAAATTGAAATCCTCTGTTTTTTAATCTTAAAACAAGGTAAGAGTACTATTACTACTTCTGCTACTAGCTAGTCAAGAATACAGCGTGAAGTAAAGTTGAAAGACTAAATAAGTGCTTGAAATATTCCATTAGCAAAAGAGGTAAAGATCTCATTCATAAAAAAGGGTTGGCTAAAAAATTGTCACATATATGATTTTTTTTAAATCGTGTATATTTTATTCTGGCTATTTATTGAGCAAATTGTAAGCAGTATAAAAGATGTATTTAAATTTTAAATGGAGGCTTTTGATTACGAGCTCTAAATTAAAGGTCAAATGTATTTTGTGAAAACCATAAAAAAAAGTCAAGTGGGAAAGAAAGAAAAAAAGTATTGCACCAATCTTTAATTCCTTCCTACCTTGAAAATCAGTTTTGAAATCTGGGTTATTAAATAGGTTGGAACACCGACGGCTGGTGCCGGTGACGAATAGTAATAATCGTAGTTCCCATGAAAGAACGAGATATTCACGAAGCTCAGTTTAATTTGGCATGAGAAAATATTGGAGAAATGTGGGTAGAAAAATTGTAAGTCTTTCAAATGGGTGGGGCCTGTCTGCCCTGAAAGTCAGATTTTAAAATCTTGGCTTTGTACATGCTTTGGATACTGACCGTTGACACCAATGGGAAATATGCAAATTTAACATTCGTGTATTTCCAATAAAATTACTTTGGCATACAGAGCGCCCGGCTCACAAAAATCGGCCGAAGGTGCCAGTTCATGTTGACCAAATAAAGTCAGATAACAGCGCATCAATGTCTTGTGCTTTTCTTTTGCGTGCAAATTTGCTTGAGAAATTACCGATGAACAAAGAGACAGTTGCTGCGAGGAAGGAAAAGATAGACGGTGCAAACAAAAGAAACAGATCAAAGAGAGGTAGTGAAGAGTGAGATATAAGGAGAGAGCGAGTGGGGGAGAGAGAGAGAGAGCTGTGAACAAGTGTTCATTACATCTAGCTTGGATGAAATTCGATTCACAAAATGTCAGCTGACGTTCAAACTTAATTCGGGCGGCCAATGTCGTCTGTTAACACCTTCAACGGTCGAATTCAACAATTCACCCCGACATCCATCGCATTTTTCTCCCAAGGTGGACGGTTATAATGATAATAACTTTGAAAGAAGTTGCACGAAAAGGAAAATGTTATCAAACGCTCTCTTGCACCTCAGAGGAGCCCCGAGTTAAAAACAATATCGCATCGATGAGTTGCTTCTTTCAAATAAGCAATAAATGCTTTTCGCCTGATATCTGCAGGAATTAGATAGAGTTAGTGCCAAGTTTCACAACTGAATCAACAATATCATGTTCTGTGTAACTCCTAACTCAATGCCAAAATGCGTAACTATTGACAGTCTTCTTCCAGGCCATTTTACACTTGCCTGAAATATACAAGTCGATACATAATCACATGCACCTCAGATTATTCTATCTATCAGTAACCTTAACCCTAAAGCATGGCCATTCCCTATGATTCGGTGGACTTTATAGTAGAGAAGAGTATTGGAACATAAAATGTCCATACTTGAGGTCTTCGTTTACATTTTTGTCCACAAAACTCATTGTTACATGTTCACTTTAAGAAGGAGGCTACATAGTCTCTTGAAAAAAGAGACATATTTAAAAATCAGTAAACATTAATACTGTCTATAGTTTTGAAAAGGGTTATCAACATTTTTTTTTCTGGACAAGTGAACCCCTTGTTGTTTGTGTTATCAACACGAAGTTTTGGGCGATCGATACTACGGCTTCTTCAAGTGTGCTATCCGAGTTTAATACTGCGAAGTAGATGTATTTGAGGATTCGTATGTTTCTTTTCTTTTTCATGTTAGGCTTGAATTTCAATATCTTGTCCGGGTTGAGAAGCAGAAGCCACATTGAGCTGAATTACACACATTCATAATTAATGCATTCAGACGACATGTCGATGTAAGCTGTATCTTTGATTTCTTTCTTAGGTTCTAACGGCGTTCACTGTCTATAATCAAGACTTCTTCCTGGAAAAAATAGTCTCATGTCTCTCTCTCTCTCTCTCTCTCTCTCTCCAGATGTGTCCAGTCGTCTCAGATTTTTCTTTTTCGCTCATAGCTTTTTTACATTTCTCGAGTTTAACTTTAAGGAAGGCAGTTATTTTAGTCTTTTAGAATCGTCCTACTTCTAGAGAAAAAAGCATGAATGCAATTATTGGCCAAAATCGAGCCTCAATGTGGACTAACTCTGAATATCAAGTTCTGAAGGTTGAAAAAATCACTGAAAGTCATCCAGATGTTTTGATGGCTATGGGCACTTCGTATCTGTTCTACTATCCCCTTTACGAATGAATAATGGATGGTGGAAACAAAGATGGCTCGCTTAGACGTGTATTTAGTGTCCCTGCTTTTATTTCTCTCCCTAGTGATAACATGTGAGTAATAGCTATTCCGCCTGAAAGCGTAAATTATTTCATTTAGCAACACTGTTCTAAAGAAAACAGCCAAATCTTACGTTATAAGTATTACTACGTTATAACTACCATTGGAGTTAAATTTTCAATTTGCCACCATTACCTTCAAATAGCACATTCAAAGGAAGCCAACAACCTACATAAAATCGGCTTCAATTGTCCGAATAACTGTTTGAACTTTTGGGTCATATCAACTTTCATATTGATCTCTTTCTAATGTTTTTAGCGACTGGGTAGAAATGGTATAGCTCTATTAACTCTGCTTAGCTTATTCTGCCAAATGGCCCTAAGTGCAGATAATACTCCCTACAGTAGTAATAGATTTCCTAACAACCATACTAGCCCCTGCCCCACGGTGCAATGCACCAATATTTACCCTGTCTAATGTAGACAAGTGCAATGCCATAAGTATCGGACACTAAGTGTGGATAAGACTCATTACCGTATCACTACCTGACTTCATACAAACTTGTTAATCCCTGTTTTACAACAAAGTAGCCTTTGCTAAAATTTTTATTCTACTATTATCAATAAAAAAGGAGAAATTTTGAGGGCTGCCTCCACTATTTAGGCCATGTGTTAGACCAAACATTTTAAATATGTAGGGTGCTTACCGCATTGTGATTCTTTACCAGTGAGTCTTATATGATAATGTGATGATGTATGAGCTTCACAAAGTGCCCTACTCTTGTAACACTGCGTAAGACCAAGTTTTGTGAATATGTATGTCGGTGCTGCTATGGTTAACTGACTACCTATGGAAGCCAGAGGGGTCAATTAGACCTAGCTTCCCCTTCTGTCACAATGTTACACTGTGGGGCAAATTGTAACGCAGTATGATGGTTGTTACCTACTCGTAATTAGGAAATGGATGTGGGTTCAAATCCCAACCGAGTTTGAGGAAAATTTAGTTCAGAAAATTGCCTTCCTTTGTAACATTGTCAAATATTCATCCCTTCATATATATATATATATATGTATATATATGTATATATATAAATATATATATATATATGTGTGTGTGTGTGTGTGCGTGAACAAATTTTTCAAATAACTGAGTCAACTGATCATTTGTCACAAAGTCGTTATCAAAATTTTGAATATATATGTAGTGATCCAACAAGAAAGGAGATAGGCAAGTATTGCTTCCACATTACAATATTACATAACACGTATAAGGTATTCACATAAATACACTAGAAGCCACTCTATATTAAGAAGTGGTTACTCAACAATAGACCGCCTGCGTACAATAAATGAAAAGAATCCAAAAGTAATTAGAAGAAAACAAACCAATTTGTTTGGTCTTTGCAGATTATGAGGAAGCATTTGACTCGATAGAACATACGGAAGTAATCGACTCAATGCCAGAACAAGGTGTTAACGAGAATCACATACAAGTCATTCAGAATATACGCAAAAATGACACTGCA
>OY735203.1:40930607-40970607 GCA_963457665.1 Thysanoteuthis rhombus | reverse complement strand
TCACGAATTAAAAAAGACGAATTTTTTCTAGTTATCGAGGGAGGAAAGATCAGATTCAGACTGAAATATAGAGAGACCCTGTCAGAATGTATCCTAAGCAAAATTAAAAGCTAGAAAAATTCTCAATACTCACTTTCTACCATTTAACAGTGGTGTAGAAATTTTGAAACTCCTAGAATTAAAAAAAAGGACAATCTTCTGAGTTTAAATTTCTCGTTAAACCAGGCAGAGCGAAAATCGAAGCAAGTACTTGCTACTAAAATACTTGCCTCCAGTTTAAGATATGTTGTTAGTAATGAGAATTGAGTTCAAAGAGGTTGGATGTTGGTCAGACATGGTTAACTGGAGGTATTTCTGGACAGTTTGTTTTTTTGGGGGGGCTGTGTATTGTTTAGATTGAAACCTAAAAATGAATTGGCTGTGAACATGGGACCCCATAAGAGATTTTTGATAGGATTTTTGGTCACGTTCAAGATTAGAGAAAAACCACTGAACTACAAAGATGAATAATTATTATACATTCTCTATTATGATTCAAATGTTTTATGTTGTACAGTACTGTATACTGCCTTGAAGCTTCTTTTTTTTTTTTCATAAAAACAATTGATGAGAAATGACTTTCCAGATTATATCAATCTTGAACTGTCTCTCTGTATTAGCGGAAACATTTGAGTCGAGTTTATACCGCGGGAAAAAATGCTGGAGGAAATACTTTTTAAAAAGGTTCGAGAATTGGAATTCGATTCCCGACTTTTCATCCATTTTCTAGACGCATATATTTACACTTACACATGCACACGTACACGTACACACACACACACACGCACACGCACACACATACACACCTAAAAAAGATGACACGTTGGGAATAAACTTCTAATATTGTCCTCCATTCTCATATTGTCTGATCTACTGTACCCCGTACACACATATATATATATATATATATATATATATATATATATATATATATATATATATATATATAAACATATATATATATATATGTATATATATTTATATACATATATATATATATATATATATATATAAACATATATATATATATATCTATATATATTTATATACATATATATATATATATATATATATATATATATATAATATATATATAAACATATATATATATATAAACATATATATATATATATATATATATATATAAACATATATATATATATATATATATATATAGAGAGAGAGAGAGAGAGAGAGAGAGAGAGGGGACATAGGATGGCAAACCTAATGCAATAATGAATCAGATTTTCTGGAGATAATCATTTATTCCAATATTCTCTATGCCAAAGACTGTATTTGCTATTAGATCCGCCTCTTTGCAATCACTAATAAGCTTTTAGCATCTGTCCACTGGTGTTTTCGACCATATCTCTTTTGCAAAGACGTCCAGATTCTCGATGCATGAAATCTTTTTTGCTATCACTCATGTCTTCATTTCTTTTTAGGGACTTTCCGATAAATTTCCAGTCAGGTTTCTTGTTTGGCCTTTTAAAAAACGTCGATCATGTTATCAATGAACTGATATTTGACCACGTTGGGCTGAAAGCCTCTTTTTTCTTTCTCCAAAAAGCTCCATGTACAGTTCAGAATAACTTTTGCTGTTATCCTTGGATTTTGATAGCCTCACACCTTTTTTTGCCAACCAAGGGGCTACTATTGTAAATATTTTAATGTTTCAAAGGACGTAGTCAGAGTTAATTTCACTACGCCCTTAAGAAATATTCCATCATTCATTTATAGTCAACCAACGAGGATGTTCTGAAACATGATTAGATTAGCAAAACTGTTTAAGATTTCACTGTACACATCATCATCATCATCATCATCATCATCATCATCGTTGGTCTTTTGACGTCAGTCGTTGGATATAGACCTTCCCCAAGATTTACCACATCTCCTTATCGAGGGTATTGTGGACTCAATATTTTCCGAGTTTGTCTGGTTTGTCTTTCCATCTTGTATTCTGCTGGCCTTGGTTGTGCATGTAATCTCTGGGGATCCATGTTGTGTGTCGTAATGTCCATTGGTGGTCTGCTATTCTTGCAAAACGACCAGCCCTTTGCCATTTGAGTTTTTGAATGGATTCTATGATGTCTCAGACTTCTGTTTTTTCCCTGATTCATTGTGCTGTATCGTGTTCTCTCCATATGAGGTTGAGCATGATTCTTCCATGTGCATGATGCATGATTCTCAGTTTGCAGTTCAGTCTCTTGGTTAAGTTTTATGTTTCAGCTCCCTTGGTGACTATTGGGAGGATGCATTGGTTGCATACCCTTTCTTTTCGGATGTAATGGGATTTTCTCGTTTCTGAAGTCTGAGCTTGATCTGCCCAAGTCTTGCCATCCTAGAGTGATTCTTCACCTGATTTCATCTTTTGTGGATTTCATGGAGATGCCTTATCTTCGGTATATGCAGGGGTCTACTTTCCCAAGTTTTGTGTCTTTGATTTTGGTCATTGTGTTTTCATTCCCGACGTGATTGTTGCTTATAACCTCTGTTTTGCAAGAATTCATGTGTAGGCCAACTTTCTCGCTTTTTTCAAATAGTTTCAATAGTTTTCTAGCATTAGTTGGAAGTTGTGAATCTTCTCTCCAAAAGGGGCGACGTTGAGGTTTCTGAAGACCATTTTTGGACAGTGAAGAGTTTGGATGAGCTGATTTTACATTGAAGGGTTCATAGTCTTCATGTAGAGTGATGAAGGGGCCGCTACGACTGTATATATGTTACAGACTCTGAGGTATACAGGGTATACACCTTGTAGAGAGATGGCTTTCATAACCTTGGGAATTCCAGTCGAAGGCCTTCTTGAAGTCAATAAATACTACTGTGTGGCATTTTATATTCTGCTGTATTTTCTTTCGGCTAAATTGTGAAATGGAGATGACCCATGGTTGAGTAACGGCTTCTCAAGCCATCTCGCTCCCGTGGTTGGTTTTTGTCTAACACTTAGCAATTTGGCAGGTAATTATTTTTATGATAATTTTGTATATGCAGTTAAGTAGGCCTCTGGGTCTGTAGTTGCTGAGGTCGTTAGTGTTTTTTGGGGGTTTATTTTATACATAAAAGCATTATGATAACCCTGTTCCAATATTCCGGCACTTTACTTTGTTTTAGGGATATAAAAACATATATAAAGGATATAGAAATATATTAGAAATTGTGAAGTCACGAGGAATATATGTTTGAAATACTGGAAACTGATGTCTTTCATTGTAGATTAAGTGACTGCATGTTTTTTTTAATGATCCAGGAATCTCCTTAGTATGCTAGCTGATTTAAGCAATGGTATCATCTGGGAGTTTCGATCCCTCCTCGAGTATTCAGTTATTTGAATATCTATGTAAGTTTTTTTTTTCAAAGCTGTTCGTAGAGCTCTGATAATTATGGGCACGAAGGCCTCGTTCATGTTTCGTAAAACGATTCATTTCTCTCTCAAAATATTTTCGAGATTGTTTCTCACTTAAAATCTTGCCCTTTGGTGTCCTGGTAAAGCAACATCTATTATCTGGCATGTTTTCACTTTTTACGACGATTAGATCTGGTTTTCTGGTCAATATCATGTAATCTATATCGATTCTTACAGAAAAATTGATGAATATAGTTTCCCATGATGACTCCCATTTCAATAATGGCACAGAAACGACCGAATGCTTTAGTTTTGATGTCGATTGATGATGTTTAAAACCATCATTCAAAAGTCTTTATTTCAAATATTAGTACATATCTCAGTATCGTGTTAATCTTTCTGTATGAATTTCCCTATTGATAAATTATTTTTACCACGTTCATATTTTAATATAGACCTAGTGTTCAGATCTCATATAATGGTGGTTTCCAAAATCATAGGTAGCGTAGGGCCAATCGTCGTCTTAATCTAGCCTTGACCACCGAACAAACATTCGACAGATCCTACTCGAAGCCAAACCACATTCATTTTTTGCTCGTTCTGTTCGCAGAATATCTCAAAAAGTTCCCAATTAATTTCATTGAGGTGCAAGACA
Organism: Thysanoteuthis rhombus; assembly: GCA_963457665.1. Classification (NCBI taxonomy): domain Eukaryota; kingdom Metazoa; phylum Mollusca; class Cephalopoda; order Oegopsida; family Thysanoteuthidae; genus Thysanoteuthis; species Thysanoteuthis major. Next base: position 40,966,567 of record OY735203.1, on the reverse strand, counting down.
ACACCCCTTACTGATGAGGTTACAGCAGGATATCTCAAAAAGCTCTTGATGAAGGATGGTGAACGGGCTACGGAAGAGATGACTGAATTTCTAGTGGATCTGTGCATAATTATCTGACCTACTGATGTAGTTACATGCAACACGACATTCAGAAAGTTCTCAATGAATCACAATGGGATTTGATTGAAAAACAGCTTATGTTAATATAGTGGTGCCAAAATTATACTTAGCGAAGGGCCCATTGTTGTCTTAATCCAGCCCTGACCACTAGACAAACATACGACAGTTCCTTCACCAGAAAAAACACATTACTTTTACTCCTGTTTCTAGATTATCAACAGGGAAATTTATATTGAAGTATAAGTATGATGATGAGATATATACGAAGAAATGAATAAATTTTATGGAAGATCCATAGATTTTTCAGTTAACTCCTCTGTAAGTAGTTTTCAGTTTGTTGTTGGATGTACACGCTCTCGAAGTGTTTTCTGGTTTACTTTACGTTAAAATATATTCGACTTGTTTAGGTGTAATCGAAAGAAGTGATTATCATCTGAAATCAACTAGTTTTGGAGTGTAAAAAGATATTTTTTCTGTGAAGAGACTCAAGAGTAATGATTGACCTCTGCTTGTTGAAAAAAAAAAGATTTTTTGGAAATATTTTATAAGCTTGTTTGAAATGCAGATACGAAATAAAAATGCCAACCACTATTAGCTTAAACTTGGCAGAATCTAGGTACTCATATTTCCGAAGTATTTTAATTCCTTTAAACTCGTTTACAATCCAACTTTGAAATTTCCTATGTATGAATTGGGAGACGATCGTCGCAAATTTGAAATGTCAAGTATAAAAAGATACACCAAATTTTGCACGGAAAAAAAGCAAAAAAGAAAAATGTTCATTGTCACATCACAGCTGGTAATATAAATCGATGATATACTTTCCCAGCAAGTGGGCAATTTTCTTTTCAGTATGTCGTTATTTATACTAAGCGGTTTCCAGTCAATTGTTATGCACTGTCTCATTTCATTTCGTGGTTTTTCTCTAGCTTTATCACCTGGCCAAGATAAGCATACTCCTTAACTTCCTCTGGGATTCCACCATCTTTTCTTATGGTCTTTTTTTAGGACTTTACCATTGAACATTACTTTTGTCCTTATTTTGTTCATCTTTAACCTTATTTTCTACTCATTTCGATCACTTAGCATGGTTTGTAGATCTTCTTCAGTTTCTACTATTAATGCATTAACATCATTGTAATGTGGGAGGCACAATATACTCGAATGAATTAATAAGACGCTTGTTGACTATCAGGAAAGTATTTATTCAAATAAGAAGATTACAATGAACAGGACATTAGCTTTTATAATGATGCAAGATGGCGTGGGCAATGTCTAGTGGTGGCGTGAAAGGTTACTGAGGATTATCCAGGGCTTTCCAATGGTTATCAGAAGTTTCCAAGTTGTCTCCTCACAATCACAATACCCTGAATCGTTCTAATATTCACTGTCTATGTCTTTTAGTCTTTTTTCTGAAAGTTGCTTCCAAAGTAGGCTTCGCTGTAAGTAGTTTTAGCGATAGTATTTCCCCTTGTCTTACTCCTTTTTCATTTAGTACGTATATAAAAAAAATAACTAATCCAGTGCCATTGCTGTATACATTTCAAACTAGTTTGATTGGCATAAGAGGTTCATGGTCTAGCAGCCACTTCTAAAGAAAGTTTGTTCCCGAATACACTGACAGAAAGCTGATAGGATTCTCTTTCCTACGATTATATATATATATATATATATATATATATATATATATATATATATATATATATATATATATATATATATGTCTGTGTGTGGGTGTGGGTGTGTATTGGCCAAGGTACCCGTCTACTCCAGGTAAGATATCCAAGCAATAAAAACAAGCTTTCAAACATAGTTTCCTCCCACTCAGAACTGTAGCATAGGATTTTGAGACCCATGACGCTTGGTTCTTTTAGAAGGTCCCTTGCAACATTTAGTGAGAGTATTTACTGTATGATATCATTTGAGATGTGGCAATTGAACTAATACTTATAAAGTAGATTGGGAGCTCCTACATACAAATTAAAGGACGTTTCAAAATACCCCTTTACTCTCCCTCTGTTTACTATGCCTCTGCTATATGAGACGGGGGACACTTCAATCATTACTGACCCTTCAAAGGGAGATGAACGCAAAACGTATTTCCTCTCACTTTCGATACTTCAAAGAGAGAAAAGTTTCCTCTCATTTTTCACCCGTTCATGATGGTAAAATACTTCCTGTTGAGAAAAAAGTATCTGCTCACTTTTAGACCTTGATGGGTTGGGCTGTTCCTTCCACTTTAGACCTTTCCAAAATGCATACGTTAAGAAAAGGTGTATTTTAGCATTATAATTACGCTGTGAAGATAACTCCTCTTTTAAAACCTTTACAATTTGAATATATCGATAGGTGATTCACCTATCTATATCGGTTGTAATATTTCAGGTGAAAAAACACTAAAACTTCCAGATATGTGAAAAAAAGTTTCCCCTCCATTTTTTTTTTCTACCCCTTACTGGGGAAAGAAGTCGCGTTTAACTCCTGATCCCACTGAGGGGGAAATAAAGTTTATTTTAACTCCTGACCCCTTGAACGCGAAAAAATGTTTTATTTCCTGTTTTGACCCCTGAAGGGAAGAAGAAAAATTTTCATTACACTTTTGATCCTTCAAGGAGCCGGTGGAAATCTCCAATTAATTCTGACCCCTTATAGAGGAGGGAAGTCTTCCTTCTCTTCTGAACCCTTGAAGGAGGGAAAATTACCCAATACTTTTGACTTTTCAAACTGTGAGAGGGTATCCATCCAATTTGATCCCTTAAAAGATGAGGAAGAGGCTCTAGTTCCCTTTTGACCACTGGAGCATAACTCACCCTTCATTCTTTATTCTTAAGAAAGGATACACGTTTCCCTCCATTTTTGACACTTTGAAAGAGAGAAAAATGTTCAGTCTGAATTCCTTGAACTTTCTTCCAAAAACTTTCCCATATCTCTCTAGAGTATGTTTGGCAAATTTGGTTAAGCTTTGCCAAAGTTGAGTTATCTTATAGCTTGACTGACAAAATACATGAAAGGGAAGATTCAAATAGGAAAAAAAATATGCCGCCACTTTGACCCTTTACAGGGAGAAAAAAAAGAGCCTTTCACTTTTTAATCTCTTAGGGGAGTAGTTTCCCATCACTTTGGGACCATTTTAGTACAAGCGTATGAAAATTATTTTTCACGTTTGCATTATAGTTAAATGATGAATAGAACGACCTTCTAAGACCTTAGAAAAACTCCCCCAAATTCATTGAGTAGATATGACAAGTTTAGTTGGGCTGCAACCATGTTTAAGTATCTTTTCTAGCGTGACAGGCAAACACACAAACGGACATATCTCACTTGTATATTCAAGACATATTATTATCAAGAAATAAATCTGCAACCCATATATTTTAGACTATGATATACATGGAGAGAGAGAATGTATCTGATCAATACCTTGGTTCATATTTTTTACTGTAACATTTCATGCTCTACAGGAGCAAATTGACAGGATATAGTGTTAGAAAACTGATTGAATCCTTTTTCTATTAGTGTTTATGTATATTATCCCCATAAAGCTACCTTGTCCACTCCACTATGCTGATTGTTTTGAGTTATTATGTATATTTCACAATATATATATATATATATATATATATATATATATATATATAGAGAGAGAGAGAGAGAGAGAGAGAGAGAGAGAGAGAGAGAGAGAGAGAGAGGACGACAGAGAGGGGGGGGATTGAATTCTCGTATTAACAATGTATGCTTGTTTACTATATGTTAGAGTATATATATATCCTTCTATGACAAATATATATATGTGTGTGTGTGTGTGTGTGTGTGTGTGTGTGTGTGTGTGAGCGTGTTTGCGTGCCTGTATGCGAACATATCCTATTGCATGTATTTCCTGAGAATACACAGAGCAGTTGGAAAAGAAATGTCTTCGTAGAAACAACAGCGAACGAAAATCAAACGATTGGTGCACGTTGAAGCTGCAATGGCCGAAAGCAATGTTGGAATATACGCGTAGTATAAAGATTTTAATAAAACTGAAGCAAAGGGGAATCGTCGAAGATGTGGAAAAAAATAATGGATTGACGGGAGAGCACAGAAAACTGGCGTGGACATCGATCATCCATCTTTGAGTTGTTGTCCCCTTTACGTCGACGTTGGAGAGTTTTACAGGTTGGAAGAGACTTTTGTTGCAAAACATTTCAAGCTCAACGCAACAAAAACACTGATTATCATAGAAATACATGGAAAAAGTGTGATCTGTTACGTGTTGACAGGCCAATATAAGCATATAATAATATATGATGTAATCGGATTTATTAAAAACTCTCAACCAAAACCATCAACATATGTTTCCTCATTTTTTACGTGTTTCTGGCTTGCTATTTAGGCATCTATATATCATGACTACAGGCTACACAAATGGAGCTAGAGGGCTTAAAATTCAAACATATACTCCTGATTATATCTAGAAAAACTGTTGGTTTTTTTGTCAAAATCCCTTCAAAAATCACGTTCTGTGTTCAATTTACAATGAGAGTTTAAGCTAAATTGATCGTTTAGTTATTTTCCTGCAGCATTCTTGTTTTTCAAATTCAGACATTTTAGTGATCCAACAAAAATTAAAAAAGGTAACATTCATTGATCACACCTTTGTTCATTTTTAATTGATCTTCCCTATCATGGAATGCTGCCAAAAGATGTTAGTCATTGAAGGTTCCAATTGAGAGATTTGCCATACCTATTACATATTTTCATTGATGATTTTTTTTTCAAAAAGCAATTTAGGATGTATAGTTTTTCAGTTGACATTTTTCAAACATCAAGATTTACTTTCAATTTAGCTGCATTTATGAATATTTAGACTATGAAAAAAAAATGTGTATTTATGTATATAAGGTATATATTAGGTTGATGCATAAGTCGCAGCAATTGCTTTAAAAACAATATGTTCATATAAGTTGATAAGGAATTTCTCGGTATCTTGAATTTGACCTGATGAAAATAAATATCAATCGCAATTTTTGAAAAATGGCCTTTCCTCAACGATATGAACAATTTTTCAAATGTAAATTTGATTAATTTGCAATTAGCAAATTTTTGAGTTTTTTCCTTTCAAGCATAAGATTTATGAGATCCGTGGTATATCCGACCATGCTGAATTGAAAACCAAAATTTATCTTGTAAATTTTGGGAGATCTTTCTCTGGATACAATCAAGTGTTATAAGGCAATACAAAATCATCTGGATATGCTCCTGAAGATTTCTGACAGGAAACTGACATTATGCTCTTTTGAGGCCTAACATTCTCGATACTTCTTGCTCTGTGGCATGGAACTCTATCCACTACAAAAAATTGTCAACAAATATTAAGGGAAATCACTCTTGCAGGATAAATATATATTTTTAAGAATCGATATTTTCCATGCAGTGGTAAAGTCTGGAATCACTATTGTTCTTAATTGTTTCACACAATAAAACCGTTGAATTCCGATGTATTTGATAATGGATTGCTGGTGGGTCAAACAAGATTCTTCTAAGTAATCCCCACACAATGTGCGTTTGCTGTTTAAAAATTAGACAAAAGAATATCCATTTGAAAAGCTGACAGTCTGCCAAAATTTCAATGGCCTGTCAACCATCTCCATTGCCCTATACTCTCTCTCTCTCTCTCTCTCTGTCTCTCTCTGTCTGTCTGTCTATCTCTCTCTCTTTCTCTCTCTCTCTCTCTCTCTCTGCCAAATATTGGCTTGATTAATAAGTGCCTTTCTTCCTTCTTTCTGTACCATGATAACCCATATGATGAACAGAGATTACATGCGCAATCAAGGCCGATGGAATACAAGGAGAGACGAACAAGACAAATTCAGAAAGTATTGGCTCTGCAATAGAGAGGATCCTATGGAAGGTCTACATCCAACGACGGATGACGAAAGGATGATGATCATGATGATGAAGACGACGACGATGATGATGATGACATTTCTCCTTTTGATTGAAACTTTCTAAAAGTTTAACATTGTCCGTGGCCATTGGGTGTGTGTTATTGAAAGGTCATTGCGTGGTTCTTAAAGACAGCATCGTATATGATTATATCTATATTACACATAACATAAGATAATGGTAATGTCTACTTATTTTTCTGTTTGTTTGCTCTCATCTATGCAGTAGAATTGAATGAATACAAATATGTATTCATGCTCTGGATCACTATGTGTGCACATCTATAAATGATTGCATTGACATGTATGATGTGTGCGCTCATTTGTGCTTGCATGTGTGCACTGGCGAAGGTTTGTGCGTGTGCACGCGCACACGTGGGTATAATTGACATTTACTCGTTGATAGTGGCCTTAGAGCATTTCATTTAGCTGAAAATGTGATAAAACATAAATATGCACACAATGTCACACATAAACCTATATACTTAGTCACATGCTTCTTAGAACGATATGAAAGAATAGCCTATTTTTTCCCACCTAGATATCTCTCTTATCGTCACTTCTGTTTTTTATTTCTTTGGTAACCTCTTCGATCATCCCTTACTTTACTTCTTACATAAGATATCCGGGGATTTTTCCCTCCGTTTTTCATGGTCAAACTTGTATTATTCCCTTCTCAGCCCCTTTATTCATTTATTGTTTTCTTCCTAAGTATAACTGTCTCTTTCGTTCATTCAATTCCGTTTTCTTCTCTTTAATACTTCACTGTGTCCTCTTCTCGTTTCCTTCGTTTGTGTTTTCTGATTATTATCATTAATATGTTTTCTGCTCTCCTAATCTCCTGTCTGTCTCTAATTAGAATGTATACAGTGTCACTCTTTGTGAATAGAGTATTGTCATTTTCACTGCCACATCTGATATATTTGATGATTTTGAAAATCATGACACGTAAACCTGACAACGACAGTCGACAGCCTTTCCTCCTTACGTAGAGCCCAACAGTATTGTTGTTGGAGTGTGAGTGTTTATATATTGTCATTATTTTCTTAGTTAATCAATCTATAAATTTAAGGTTATGTATTAAATATACAAATTCTTAGTCGTATGACAGTCACAACTGAAATCAAACTGTTTTTTTATGGTTGAAATGACATTATGAAGTAAGATGAACTGTAATGTGAGGACAATATCCATTGACATCAGTAGGAATGAAAAAATGTATTGTGCACCTTTCCACAAATCTTCCTTGAAATTCATTGAGAATATTCTGAATGGACATAGATACGATGCAGGGGAGTAAACTTTGAAAGATTCCAAGATGCACCTTAAAATTTTAACATTTTCTCAATAGATCATAATCCACCTGTGATAGAATTCCAAATAAATTCATCGAGGACTTTTGGAGATATTTGGCATTTTATACACAGTTACGATGCACTGGAGGGTGACTGTGGGAAATCCCCGAATCTGTTCAAATAAGTAAACAGTTCTTCCTTAGAATATTGAGCACCACTCCACAAAATTCCACCGGACTTCATTGATAACATTGGAAGATATGCTGTATATATATAGATCCGATTTAGTGGAGGTGAGTTCGAGAAATTACTTGGTCCACCCAAAAATATAAACATTTTTGCTTAGACCATTAACCACACTTAACAAACTTTTAGTAAGATTCATTGAGAGCTTTTGGAGATATTGTGCTGTGCACGTATATTTACAATGCACAGGAAGATGAATATGAAGCCCATTGTCCATCTTTCCAAAACTTTCACGGAAACTCGATTGGAATTTTCGGAGATATTTTACTGCCCATATATCGTTATGATGCAAGAGGTTACTGCAATAAAATTCTAGATACCTTGATATGTAGACACTTCTCTCTGAGCCAATTGCCACTGGCCATTTTAGTACCTTGTTAAGTGAAATTATAATTTTGAATTTGTCAAGAAGTTCAATTCTCTTCTAGAAAATTTTGTTTTATATTGCTTATCGCAAATTTCCTCTAGAACCAATCATTCTCCTGGATATCAACATAAAATACAAAATGCGTCAAGTTTTAGTTGTGAGTTTTAGAAGTCATGAGCTGTGAGTTGTAAGTTATAAGAAGATTCATTGGGAATATTTGTTCGTAATTAGTCCACTGCTGTTCATATAAAAATTTGCAAGATTAGGTTCACGTGAATGTTTTTGTGCCTAATATTGTTTTCTAATTTCAATTGAGTTGTATTTTTTTAACCACTCAAATAAACAATAGCAACATGATTTGTAATTTATCTAAGTGTTGTAAATATCGCACAAAAACAAAGTTCTTGTGCAACATTATTCGGTTACCGATCATCATATGGAAGGTAAAAAAGAATCATAAAGCTTTGTAGAGCAAGAAATCAAAATTGCCATCATCAGAAAAAAAATAACGCCCTAATTGTCACTTTGGTCTAAATTGGGAAGCATTATATGATCTGCACCATTAGCGTTGGCCATTTTAGATGCCATTTAAAATCATCTCAAAATGCCTAAGGTTGAGAGTTTCCCATCCATTCTGAAATGCACGCCTTCACCCCTTAAAACAATAAACCATGAAGAAAAAACTGCATCGGAGACTTGGATTAGGCAAGGATTCTCAAGTTGACGGAGAAACTACCAGTATATTTTTTTTTTTCAAAGTGAAATAATCGCAAAAAGTGATCTTTATCGTGAGCTTTTATTCTTTCACTACATAATTTCAGAAATTCTGCTCAAAATAAAAAAAGGGTCGCCAAAAAATGTGTCAGCTACTTAATACATTTTCCAAGGTAACAGGAGAGTTGCAGACGGGCCAAATGATGAAAAAAGTAGCCAAAATCTTTCAAAAGTAGCCTTATCTGAAAGTAATAAAAAATATTCATGCGTTCCCGAGATACACATGAAATGAAATAATTTTTGTTTATACAACATTTTCTGCATGCTGTTTTTAATTACCGTATACATTGGTATGAGCAAGAATTACTAATGATGACTTACTACAGAAAAAGCACCTTGATTTGTCAACTACTATGAACTACAACACCTATTGTATACGTAATGGATCAGAGAATTATGCCTTATTGATGAGTGAAAACTCCATGTTTATTTCCCAATTAATTTTTGAATATTTGAGTTTCAAAAATCGTGACGATCAGAGCCAAGCAAGGCAGTGTCTTTTTTGTTTTTCAAAGTAAACGAATTTTCAAAGAAAAGATTTGCAAATGGTGAAAATATGTTTCTATCCGTAAGAGTTTTTGATATATCGGAGTTGTTTTATTATCAATACATTTGATAATAGCGACCTTGTCTACGGTTCAAAAGATATATAATCCGACAAAAATATTTTCGTGTTATATCACTATCAAACGATGTCCTTTTGGTACACGTTATCACCATTGAGCTAAACAGCTTGTGGTTATGCAAAGGCCCAAATAACTGCTTCAACTTCTAATTCACATTCGATCGGTAAGAGTAATGCTTATAGGTCACCAGTTCGATTTCTGTAGCTGCCTCATTTTCTTTGATTGTTCATAATTTCATGCTGCCTAGGCCCAATGATAAATTCACCGGGAAATCACGTGAGATAATTTCGAGTACAGTTTTAAATAAATGTAATACGTTTATTATCATTTATGTCAGATTATGTATCCAATTCCTTGATTATATTATTACCTGCGTTGAAACAAATAGAGTATTTACAAACACTGGATGAAGTGAGAATTCAGAATTAAATCAGTTATTTGAGCCTTTGAATTACCAGCGGCTCTTTAGCTTGATAGAGAGAGAAACGCAATGCTGAAGCAAATACGTAAATGATCGGCGGTTGAATTCCTGCGGTAGCTGCATTTTCTTTAATTGTTTATTCTATTCACATTGTCTACGCCCGATGACATATCGATCGTGTAATAACAGATCATTCAAAACAGAGTTTCATATATATATATATATATATATATATATATGTGTGTGTGTGTGTGTGTGTGTGTGTGTGTGTGCAAAAAGTGTGCAAAAAGTGTCCAATATATTTCAAAAATACCATACTACCTTCAATATACCTTTAAAAGTGACAACAATTATACTTAGGATAAATCCCATTTGGAACAAAAATGTTTTTTTCGATTGAAAGATTATGTACAAAAAAACTTTGATCCAAAATCTGTCAATTTTGAAATTGTATGAATACTTTTAGATAAAAGTTATGAAACGTATTGGATACATTAAAAATGTATGTATTATATATATGTGTGCGTGTGTGTGTCTTGCTTTCGCTTCCCCTCTCCCTCTCCCTCTCTCTCTCTCTCTCTCTCTCTCTCTGCATGCGTGTGTGTGTTGCGTAATCACACACAAATATACGTACACGGGCACGTAATATTGATCAGTAAATTTAGCACTGTCTTGCCTCATTTATTTCTGTAAGAACTTAGTTATCGTTTCTCCGGGGACTTGTATCCATTATTTTGTAACTTCCCCTCGTTCTAATGGATATGAATCTGATTTTTTGCTGTTGACTTGATTCTCTGGTGAAAGAGGATTTTACCAATTTTTTCTTATGATGTCTCCTTTGAAAGTCGGCAAATTTACTTTATCTTCACTGAAGAAACTGATTCTGCCAATTTATTACAAAATCTAAGAACGTGTATAAGAATTGCACGCATGCTGATAAAGTGACTCTGGCCATGCTTCCTGTTTGAGAGATAGACTTTTCAGATCGTATGTTCAGTAAAATTATTGAAAACGGTTGAAGATTCTAAGATAGAATATTCTGATCATACCCATCAATTTTATGAATATTTTTAGAGGCATCTTCACTATTTTAGTTGTTTTTTCATTATCTTGATTGTTTTTTTCTAACTTCTCTTGTCAGAGATCCCATGAAATGTTTGAATAATTCCAAATATATTTTACTAGCAATAATGTAGGACATAGCCTGGGGGATATATACAAATATATGAGCACGGTTTCTTCTTTCTCGCGATCTCTGAAAAAGAGAGTTGAAAAAAGTTAACTCAATTTTGACGCCTTCAGTGGAACTAAGTCCCCTCTCGACTTTGACCTCTGACGTTGAAGAAGACCCAAACTGAATGTCAAATCACTACAGTTTAACCCTTGGAAAAAAACTGAATAGTAATAAAGGGTTGAGCAGTATAGTTGCAAAATTTTAACAAAAACATCCCCATCTCCCAAGAAATTGCTTTCTAAAAAAACTGATTAATACAGATAAATAGAAATAAAACATACAAAGAAAAGAGTTTTCTGAATATGAAATCACGTGAAGAATCTTTCCGTGGCATAACCACAGAGTTCTAACTCACTGGACACAAAAGAGGGTCTAGATCAGTATTATAGTCATTCAGTAAATAGAACCCCCTTCTAAACCCCTATAAATGTTGCTTTACTCATACTCAGAGTCACCTTACACAAAGCACAGGGTATCTCGAGGTATTAGGTGAAAATGATTTCTGATTCAAAAGATATTTATTGACTCTGGATTTAGAAAGATTGATATAATATCCACCAGGAAAGCACCCCTGGTGAAGTTTGTTCCTCATACCAGCCGTTCGGGGGAAGAAGCTGTAACACTGGAAAATGCCACAAGTATGTGGAATGGTCAGAAAGAGTGCATGGGATTTACAGGAGATAGCAAATCCTATTCTGACGAAAATTTTTGATTGGTAAAACCAGCTGATGGAGATCCTCTGAATACTCACCTCGAAATTAGCGAGCTCCGGGTTCGCCACATCATGTTGATGGGGATGTGGTAGGGGAGATAAGAATAGCTCATCACCAACTAATCCACACATTGGATTCTTCACCATATCGAGGCTACATAACACTTGCATGGCAGAGCCTACCCAGATGTATTCCGTTTTGGGTTGCATCTGACACATGTAGAGATACAAGATATGTTGGGTCAGATATTCTCTGTAGAGATAAAGCGAATATATCATTTTCACTGCATTTGTGGCAACAGATGAGACATAGAAGTTCCACTCGAGTCTGGTGTGAATTTGAGACCAGAAAGTCCATCAGAGCAAGAGGTCTCCTTGAGCATATTTTCATCCATTTGGATTAGGGAAAATTGAAGGGTATTACGATGATGACAGAAATATAGAAGCTTGTTTTTAGTTTTGATGAATGACACAAACCACCCCCAATTAACCATCAAGGATAGATCAGAGGGAAGATCAGATGCCGTTTCCTGGTGATTAAAATGTCTAGATGAATGTTTATAGAGTGTGGTATCAACGACAAAGATATAAACAAACGACCTGATGATATTATCAGTCTGAAAGGCTACTAAAAACCTGGATTTGTTGCACATTTAAGAGGCATCTCGAATCATTACTTCTGACCGCAATATACCGTATAGGTGAAGAAAAATATAGACATAAACTTTCGCAAATGTATTTATAGATTATTAATTTTGATTTGTCTCCACATGTCTATCTGTTTGTTATCTCACCGATCTCAGCAGATCTACTTTTTCGGCTTATGAATTAATGATACTCTTCTTTTATGATTCTGAGATGTATCATAATTATTTCACACGTATTTCGCCATTGACATGTTTCTCCATTGTTTTGATGCTTTTTATCACACGGTTTTTCTGTGATCTTCCATTGATTGAATTTTCCGTACATGTAGATGCCAAAAGATCCATTACATTTTTTTCCTAAAATGATAATTTCATTGATTCAATTTTTTTTTTTATTGCTATATCATAAATTTCATTGATATTTTCTAATAATCTCGTGAGCATTTCCCAATAAAATCCATTCTAATATCTCGAGTATTAAAAGTTTTATATTATTTTTATGTCACTGATCATAGGTATTAGCTGAAATACCCGACCTAATAGGCGGTAGTAAATTGCAGTAAAGTAATCCCGTAGATAAGCGACGTAAATTGTCAATTTCTGTTTGAATGGCTTAAATTATTGTTGCTATATCTTAATCCCGTAGATAAGCGGCGTAAACTTGAAATTCCTGTTAGAAAAACGTACATTATTTTTTTATATATCTTATCACTGAAATGTTTGATTCATTTACTTTTTGGTCATTTTTTTACCTTTGAAATTAATAGACTAACCGACTTTCTCGATTGTCAATTTTCATATCATCGCCAACTCGGTGTCAAAAAAAACGGCAGAAAACTAGAGCTAGAAAAAGAAAATAAGCATTTAATTTATTCAACGCAAATAACAATGTAATTTAATTCTATTTGTTTACTCCTGTTTTTCTAACATTAATTCCATAAATTGTTTTTATTTGTACGTCGTTTTAACATCAAGTGAGCAGGTGTGCCAGTTTTATTACAACTTCAATCGTACGGAAGATCAGACGCGTAAATATCTCAGTGAAAACTTTGTTTTTTCGGCATTTCCTCAGGCCTCGAAATTACTTATACAAAGTTATTCATATCATTCCGTGTATCAAAAAAATAATCGTGCTCTGGAATGATTGGAATATTTATCTATGTTTTTAAAAGATTTGAATAATCTTAAACTTATCAGATTTGAAGAATCCGTTCACAAATTTTTTGTGAATTAGATAATCTTTTCAAAAATTCCACACGTGCGCATTCATAAAAATGTGACCATTAACGAAGTTTATTGATGATTTTCAAATTAGAAAAGAACGTTAACATCCAGATATACAAAAAATTTGATAAGCCTTATTTCATCCTAATGTATTCATTAAATTGTTTAAAAAATAATAAAATATCGTTTCTCAAAAGAAAACATATCATTAACTGGTCCTATTTCTAATATTTTTGCATACTTTCAATCTAAATATATATTTCCTCCAAAGGTGAAGTTCTCTTAAAAGTGGGAATTTATGTGTATGATCGTCCGTTGCAAATATTGCCAATAGTTTGAAATACTGAGAATGCCCTCTGCTGGAAAAAAGCAAGTTTTTCACACTCCCAGACTCACTAGTAATTGTTTTGGGTGACAAAAATGATAGAATAAACAGATAGAGGGAGATCAAATATGTTCCAATCTAATTTGCTTTTAAAATGCTCAATAAACACTGCTATTTAACCCACTTCTTAAATAAATAAGGAAGAATGTTCAATATTCAAGTGAACGAAACAACAGTAAACAAAAAGCTTCCTATCTTCATAACGAGAGGGGAAGTAAGAGCCGAATTTTCCGAAGAATTTGAGAGTAAGGGAGAGATTAAAACACCACCTTCTATGTAAGACTGATAATACATTTCTATCAGAATACAAAGCACAGGCATGGAATTCTCTGACCGTTTAAGAACGAGTTTGAATATCAATTAAACATCTCCCAAGAAAAAAGCTGTGAGGACTGGTCTTTTGGTAATCTAGATCTCTATCCTCTTGAATACGAATTATGGTCAGAGCTGCAAAGGATTGCTTGAAGCGAAAGACACCGCAATTTCTGATGTCTCAAGCGTTCTCTGGTGAAAGTAACCACCAATCAATTGGTTGAAACTGTGTGTAAAGAACAAAAGGACAAATTTTGAATAACCAATTGATTTTAATACCACTTGTACCATAGTTAATAAATGCTCAAAATATTCCTTTGCTTCATTATTATTTATTTTTCTTCTATTCAACGGATACATTTGTAACAGTATTTTTGGCTATAACGATGGATAACCTTTGTTATGCCATTTTCAGCAGTGTCAGTGTGTTTTGGCCTTCAATTCACAAATTTATGCTAAAGATGAATGTATTTTCAGACACACACACACACACACACACAAATATATATATATATATATATATATATATATATATATATATATATATATATATATATTATATGTGTGCGTATGAAACCAACAAAAGAAGAAGAAATCAAGCGGAGAATAACCCTAGGATGGTAAGCCTTCGGCATAGCAAGCTCAACCTTCAAAACCAAGACGATCCCCATGAAACTAAAAATAAGAGTATATAACCGATGCATCCTCTACATTGTCTGCTATGGAGTTGAAACATGGGATCAAACAAAGAGACCTGCAAACTGAGAAGCATGCCACGCGCACATAAAAGAATCATGTTCAACCTCACATGGAAAGATCACAAGACAGCACAATATATCAGGAAGAAAACGGGAGTCCGATACATCATATAATCTATCAAAAAGCTTAAATGACAATGGGCAGGCCATCTTGCGAGAATGACAGACAACTGATGGACATCACAACATGGATCCCCCAGATAAAAACAAAATGCAAGATTGAGAGATGAACTAGACAAATCAGAAAATACTGACTCTGCGACAACCATGGTAGAGAAATGTGGTTGATCCTTGGGGAGGTCTGTATTCAACGACGAACGTTAAAAGACGGATGATGATGATGATGATGATGATATATGTGTATAGGTTGATGAAAATCACAATCGGAAAGTGAATAGAGAAACTTGAGAGAAAGCACTCACTTCCTGTTCTTATCCAAGATAAATCCAACACTCGCAGAGAGAAACAAGCACCTTCTGACCCTGACTTTCACAGACCCTTTTCATTCCAACCAATCGTGATTCTCACATATACAGACACAAGTTGACCTCAATATATACAGCAAATCTTCTGGGAAGTGACTCTAATCTTTCTCCGAAAAAGATGGCTGGCACCCGTCAAAATGCATCGATATATGCACATGGAATAATAAGAAAAATATAGATGTAACGCTTGCTTTCTCTTAGTTTTTTTTCTCATCACTTCCCTACTATCACTTTCATCAACATTCTGTCTAATCACTACACAATGATACATGATGTTAGCACTGGTTAAATGACTCAAACTAGCTTAATCCCTGAAAGTAAGCCAACAGGAAGCTATTCAGCATCAAAACTCCCAACCTGTTCAGATTCCCACCTAATAATCAAACGCCATTATGTCAATGAAGCAAAAACTATCTCCACTTGTGATAGAAGTCTGGCGTTGAGTTCACATCCTAATGCATCGGATTGACCTTGTAGTGGGAAACTTTCGAAGCTACAAATCATTGAAGAAGACAGCATATCTCAAAACCGATATCCACTAGCTCTCTGACATCGCAATTACTAATGCCATTATTTCTATCATTTAAGAAGGTGATTGACAATCCTTTTGCATGCAACGTGAAAAGCATCAGCACTCACGCTCTCGTCCTAATCTTTATCTTCTTTAAATGACGAGTAATAGGACTATGAACCATTGATTCAAATTGCCTCTCCACAAGAGATTTCCCCTGTTAAGCCTCCCAAGAATATCGTGGTTCAGAATAGTTTCAAGTCCGAAGAAGTGATAGGGCCAATGGATCAAATCAACTCATCGGAATGGGATAGCAAGTAAAAGGAAAAATAACCCTCGATTTTCACACCTAAAATTGAAGATAATCTTCCCCCTCGATTCTGATCTCTAAAATTTTCAAAAATTACCCAGCGATTTACACCCCTAAAATTGAAGATAATCTTCCCCCACCGATTTCAATCTCTTGAAGTTTCAGAAATTACCCCTCAATTTAGTCACCTACGAGTAAAAAATGAATATCCTCTTCAATTTTTGCCTCAAAATAGAAAAAACAACTTTGACCTCCAAGAGTAAAAAGGAGATTTTATTTTACCTCAATTTCAACCTCAAAAAGTGGACGAAAATCGTCCCTCGATTTTGACCCCTAAAAAAAAAAGAAAAATTCTCCACCCTCAGCTTTCACCACCAAGTGTAACAAATAATGACCCCTCGATTTCGACCTTCAATAGTGCAAAAAAACCTTTTGACCCCACAAAAGAAAAGAAATCCACTAGAAGCAAAAAAGAATTCCCCTTCAATTTAACTCCTAAAAGTGAAAAAAAAATTCCTTTCGATTATGCCCTCCTATTAATCTAATACGATCATGTCAATGAAGCAAAAACTATCTCTACCAGTCTGAACCAAGCATGCCAGAGGGAGATAGAAGTGAAAAATAAAAAGTAAAAGATTTCACTTAAATTTCAACTTCAGAAAGTTTTTTTTTTTAAATACCAATCAATTTTGACAACAAAAAGTGAAGAAAAAATCCATCCCACCAAAAAAAGAGAAAAGGGATTGTAATGCATAATATATAATGATTTAAAAAATTGACGTTTAATTTGTTGGCGTTCACTTGCTTGAAAAGATGTAAAGACTGTGGAACAAATAGTCAATGGGCTTCAAATTACAACTTACAATACTGTATATTCCGGTTATACAGAATATCTTATCTCTTTTTGATTAACTCATTGATACCTGAATGGATAGTCCATTATTTTCCGACTAGGAAGTGTATACGTGTCTGGCATTGCAAACCTGGATAATATCTACTCAAAACTCTATCTTTAGATTGAGAACCATGCAACGTACATATGAGAGAATCATGCTTAACATTATATGGAGATATAACAAAACAGTATAGTATTTTAGGGAAAAAGTAGGAATCAGGAATATGATTGAATCCATTACAAAACTCAAATGGCAATGCGCTGGTCACTATGCAAGAATGTCAGACAACCGATGAACATAACAATCCACAACGTAGATACTCAGAGATCATAAGCAAAACTATGCCCGGTAAAATATAAGATGGCGTGAAGAACTAGACAAGTTCAGAAACTATTGGCTTCGTGACGTGCATGATAGAAAGGTCTCATGAATCCTAAAAAAAGGTGTTTGTCCAACGATACCCGCTAAAAGGCTTCTGCTGCTGATGATGAGTATGACACAAGAAGGGAAACGATAAAGACGGTGTCAATTACCACCCTGTTACATTACTACCTAATATTTACCAACTATTTTCGAAAATATTCACTGATGCATTGAAAAGCACTTCCGATGAAAACCATCTGCATGAAAAGGCAGGCTTTCGAAGTTTCTATTTGACAATACACCACCTATATAAATTAAACCAGCTAATCATAACACAGCAATCAACTTTGCTTGGCTTACGTTGACTATGAGGAAGATTCAATAGATTATCCGATAGTCTTCAGCCCAAGGTGAGAACAAGTTATAAACGAGAATGACAATGAAGTAATAAAGTACTTGCGAATATATACGAACATGTCACTACAATAATTAGACTTCATAAAGATACTAACAAGATAAAGAATGGGAAAGGAGTGAATCATATATAATACCGTGAAAATATCATAGTGTCCCATACCTGGTGGATTCGGTGCCCAAAAAAGCCCGGCCAAACATCTAATTAAGGCAGTGGATCCTTATAACACGGGGTCTGCGTGCTGTATGCTCCCGAGAAAATCTGACCATTTTGGGTCCATATGACCTGAATATTTGAACGTATTCTGAGGTCAATATCTTGTTATTCATTCCGTTACATATGATAGCCAGTGTCTGCAGCTTTAAATTTTTTATTGTCTGTTGAGAGAAAAATCTGAACTCAGCAATTATATAGATAAAGTAGCATTCCTTTAATTAAGACTTGACATATCAGTCAGTTTAATAATTACTAGACAAGATTTTGGAAAAGGATTCTTACTTTTTACCTAAAATATAGTGAAAAATAAATTTGCTTGCACCAGGTGTCTTTTACTTGTCCAATCAGTTTATCTGTGGAGTGAGTGTTGACTCACTTTTCGTCGCCAATTTTATGGAAGCCCACTGCAATTTACAAGCTTTTATTTGACAGCTAAATATTCATATTTATTCCACAGAGAGGGGACACTTTATTCCAGTGTTGCCAAATCAACCATTCTTGTTTAGATCTTGCTTTTTTTCCATCTTAGCCGATGAAATCTGTTAGGTTTTGTTAAAGTGAATGCTAAATCTTTAGCTCTGATATTGATATAGACCTATTTATTTCTCGAAGAAATGGTGTCTGTTGTGAGTTAATGCACGGCTTATACGTAGAACTAAAAATTACAAAATATTGATGCAAACCTTCATTATCAGTCTTTTATCATCAACCATTGCCAATACTTTCTGTATTTGTCTAGTTCGTCTCTCCATCTTGAATTCTCCCGGCTTCGGTTGCACACATGATCTCTTGGGATCCATGTTGTGAACCGTGATACCCGTCAGTTGTCTGCCAATCTTGCAACTTGACCAGCTCATTCTCACTTGAGTCTCCTAATGGATTCTATGATGTCTTTGACTTTTGTTTTTTCCCTGATATATTGTATTGTCTTGTGATCTCTCTATGTGAGGTTGGTTCTGTCATGTGCACGACGAACGTTAAAACACTGAAAATGATGATCCCACTGGTTATCTCGTCTCTAATCGCCCTGGACCGGGGCAGAGAGGGATGAGAGAGTCGAGTTCGAAATGTGAACAAGTCAGAACCTCAGACACTGCAGTGCATCGTCCAGAACTGAAGCCAGGGTCATCTTCGACAACGAAGGACTCAAATGATGACTGGTTAATACATGTTTTTGCAGACTGATAGGAGATGACTCATGCTAATTATCCACACTCCGGAGTTCTTTAGTCGTTTCAGGACTTTCTCCGGAACAACTATAGCTGTGTGGGAGATTCCAGCTGAGGATGAGTGACGTTTAATCTAAAGTGAGGTAAAGCACTTGGGCTGCTTCATTGGGTCCTTATGAAAAACGCCGGAGAACATCGCTGTGTGATCCTTTCTGCAGATCAGTGTAGATAGGAACATTTGGAGATGTTCGGTTGAAGTGTATTCATGCGCTGAATAATCTCTTACCTCGAATACCACCGTCATTTTTTATCTTACTCTCTGCGTCAGTGTGTACACATGCGTCTATGTGGATGTTTGCACCTGTATATGCATGATTGCAGCAATTACTGCCATACATAGCTATTGAAATATGCATGATTGGAAGAGGCAAGGCTTTTTGGTTTGTGGAACAGATTGCCATAACTCTAATGAATAATAATGTTTCCGTCCATCTTGCAATGATTTCAAAGCCTTTAGGTTACTTCTTTTCAGTTATGCCATTATAGATATTCATGTATAAATCCAGATGATTCTAAAGAACCATATATAATCTGTTTTTTTTTAATTTTATTAGATTTCACTTGAGCATATTCAACACAACACTGCCATGTATGCTGACCAATATATCTAGCGAAAGTTAACCTCGTACAATGGCCAATAGTCGAGTAAATACGGTGCATAAACATGCAGACAGAAACTTCTTCAATGGAGATGTGTATAATTCTTTTTGATTCATCAAACTGTTTCGCAGCCACAATATTGTTCAAGTCCATAGAATTCGGCAAATGT
The DNA here is from genome assembly GCA_963457665.1 of Thysanoteuthis rhombus. NCBI lineage: Eukaryota > Metazoa > Mollusca > Cephalopoda > Oegopsida > Thysanoteuthidae > Thysanoteuthis > Thysanoteuthis major. Next base: position 40,946,328 of record OY735203.1, on the reverse strand, counting down.
TATCAAAAGTAGGAAAGGGTTAGCTAATTAAAAGAGATGTGCTGAGAGAAGAAGGGGAAAGGGGAGAGGAAAGTTTCTTTTGGAAAATATTTTATTAATTCTCTGAATTTTTGTCTTGGGAGATGGTGAGATGGCCAAAAAGCGACCGTAGAAAAAGAGAAGTGATTCCAGTTCTCCATGTGAGTTACCTTTTCATTAGAAAGTCATAATAAGGACGTATAGGCTTTAGTACTCTCATTAATATGAACTTGAATTGCAACACAGCAGATCATGACAAAAATGTTTAGGAAAGACTTGATCACATTAGATTAGATCACGTAGTAAATTCCGATGAAAAAACGAAAACATGTCCCCAGTTAACGTATAGAAATGTTTAGCATCTTTTCTTGGTCTTCAAATGTCTTGGATAAGGCATCGTTAGCTGTCATTACATTTTTGCAAGAATTTTTTTCATCTAATTTCTGCTGGTCTTATTGCAGCTCCAGAGAGATTTGAACTCGTATTCGTTATCTTTGGGAACCTGTATCTCTATGACACTCAGATACAAACTTTTTGCTTCCATGGATCATGAGGTAGTCAAAGCATTCATCATGTACAATTTCTTCTCTCACAATTTTTCAATTCACTGAGCACATTTGGACATATCGTGTGGAAAGACACGAATTTTTGCTTATGATTTATGGTGTTGACATGTAACTAGGACGTAGAGGGGATGTGTGTATTGATTTGCTACGAAATTTAATCAGTTGTTTCGTTGCCTTTTGTTCGCCTTTCTGCGAAATTTCATTGAAATTCATTGTAAGCATTCGAAGATATTGTGTGAAAAGATGAATTTTTGGCGATTTTTTGCGATGTGGGCATATACCCTACGACGTGGGAGAGGTAATGGTACATGGATCCGCCCCAATATTCAATCGCTTCATTTGACCTCTATTATGTACTCTTTGGCAAAATTTCATCGAAATTCTTTCAGAATCTTAGGAGATATCCTGTGAAAAGCTATGATCAAACACATACATGTATAGAAAAAAAAGCGAAATATCTCTCAAAAATAATCCCAAGATTCAACCACATCTTCCTCAATCCATTGCACATCCTTCCACAAAAATCAACTGAAATCCATTCAGTACTTTCAGAGATATCGTGTGGACAGGCACACCGACACACGGACGGACATGACTAAATACATCTACCTTTCCAATTTCGTTGGCAGGTGCAAATTAAACACTCTGTTTATTATATACGATAGCTAAATAATCCACCAGGAGGACTGATATTCGGCTAGTTATAACAGTATACTGTAATGTGACAGGTGGTGCATTTACTCGATTCGTATATCTTTAGCAACCACCATATAAATTTTTTTTCTTTCTGTTCATTTCTAAGTTTGACTGTGTGGGAAGAGGAACACCAGGTATGTGGGGAAAAAAACAAACCAGGAGATAAACCTTTTGAGAACTGATTAGTGTGTGTGTGTGTGTGTGTGTGTGTAGTGCGTGACACCATATCGGCGAAATATCTCGTCGACCGCCCCGGGATGATCATTACCTTTACTTCCTCCATCATCATCTAAGAATTATTCGGGCTCTCTATCCAATTCACTACCAGATTGAGAAAAAACACAGGAAAAAGTAAACAAACTTAGCAAAGATACGTTGTGAGATATCTAGTCAGCTGTTCCCACACAATCAGAAGTGTGCAGGTAATTCCGATCTTGTCAATTGTTTCAATCGCTGCTCTTGTGAAACATTGTTTTGAGTTGCTAGATTACGGATTAAGGAAAAGAAGGAAAAGGAAAAAAAGAAAATGTTTTATCGGAATTAAATTGAGAACGTCGATTCTCATTTTTCGAAGAATTAGCTGGATCTACTTTTTTGGCCTCGACTACGTTAACGATGCCTATTTCCCCTCAGCAATGCCCATTCACAATCTTTTCTCTCAAATGCACAAACACTTTCAATTGTTACTAGCAAGAAAATCTACACAGACACTGTTTATTAAATTCACGGAGTTAATCATCTATTTCTCAAGTGAACACTTTGAATGAATGTATGCGTCAGTTTGTGTTTTATTCTAACAAATAAACTTTTTGTTTGCTCTCTATTTAAAACATTGCTGTCGTGCATAAACCACTTGCTGGTATGACTATTAGAATTTGAAGCTACACCGAATGGAATCTATTTGAGACATACGAGGAGACCAATCAAGAAAATAAGTTGGGATTTTCGGAAAGAAAAGCATTGGATGATGAAAATACCTTCATGGGGAAATAATTAGAACCGAAATAAGAAATTATATAAAATACCACCCTTGAATACCTGAGTTCGTGGCAATGACTCGCAATGCCTAGAATACTATTGAATAAAATCTGGTACTGAAATATTGGTTCTGAAATTATATCTAAGATATTTATGTTCAGGCAATACAGTATAAACTAAGTGATAACTGTAAAGAAGAGACTGACAACTGACGTATGTTCGTATATTCGAGTTCGTTTCACAAACCACGACATCTTACTGCTATTTAACTGTTTTTAGCATTAAAGAAACAAGACCATACATATTGGAAACAAACAAACGACTGAAACACACAGATGCTATCTATTAAGCTTAACTTGGTTCAGGCTACAGGCATTGGCCAGCCAGTGAGGATCAAACACACTACTCTGCAGTAATGATCTACAAAACCAGCTCGCTAACTAGTAAACCACGACAAGGTGCATAGATAGAGATGGTAAAATAGAGAATCGAGTCAGCTGATAAGGTCCATCTTGTCTCTCTGGGTGTCTTCACTCTTTATCGTATTCTCTGCGTGATCAATAGTAATTTTTTTTTATTTTAGTCCAATGGACAAAAATGGACAGAAACGAAAAAGAATGAAGAAAGAAATCCTGAAAGAAAGTAGCAAAAATCCAAGAAAAGAAGGAAGCAAAAATGGCGAAGAGAAATGAATGAATGATCAAGAAAGATAGTAAAAATATTATCTTTATTTTATTTTTTCCTATTGGATGAAGAGCGGTGGGTACGCTTGACGAGGTTTCCCTGGAGCAAAAAGAGACGGGTGTTAGAGTCTCACCGAAAGTTTATCCTTTATCTTCGTTTTGCAATGTTTACTCACTGCGGTAGATTGACAGCCTGAGTGAAGTTGTGATAAAAAAAGCCACTAACAAATACAGATGGAAGAAAATACTCGTTAAAGATTGATGATAATAGTTGAACAAGAATGATTGTAAAATGAAAAAGAATGCAATAAGAAAAAAGAAAAACAACTTGGGGAGAAAATTAATGGAAGTAAAGAAATGTTGTGGAAAACATCATGAAACTAAATTTCGGTCTCTTGAAAGAAACATAAAAACAGGTTTCCCCCGCTCTCCGAAAGTAAAGCTTTCTTATAAATATTTTTCGTACGGGTGAAATTACTAGAACCGATTTCGTAGACGCATTCAGAGCCTAAAAGTAGTGGACATGGTATGCAAGGCAAAGTCATTCGTGGTCAGGTTGGTGGAATTATTTCTAATTCAATTTGACGAGAATATTTTGGCAACAACAATTGACTTCATTCAAGTGTCAATGATAATTTACTGATTATATTCAAGTTGTTATATAACTGTACAAGTGTACATTGATGGGTCACATTGTATATATATATATATATATATATATATATATATATATATATATATATATATATATATATATATATGTATATATATATATATATATATATATATATGTGTGTGTGTGTGTGTGTGTGTGTGTGTGTGTGTGCACGTGTGTGTGTGTATTGTGGCATCATATATATATGTATATATATATGTGTGTGTGTGTGTGTGTGTGTGTGTTTGTGTTGCAGCGTGACTTAATTTTGGCATATGAATAACTGACTTTAAAATGATAATCATCTTGTGAATGCAATTTTGTAATCGATCAAAATCAATGCACATTTCATCCCTTTTAAAATCATATATCTTTTGACAGGAATATTCTAGATATAATAATACAGTTCTTTTTATCATCACTTATGCTCATAATCACCTTTCATTCTTTATTATAGATGATAAGGTAAGATTTATTCATAATATTTTCTAATGGAGATGAGATTGTTTCAATTGGCAAAAATTATAGTTTTCCTCTGAAAACTAGGGCATAAATCGTGTGCCTACGTAAGTTGAAATTGTTGTACCGGAAAATAGCCATGGAAATTTAATGATCGAAGAATGCTGCTTACAATGCCTTAAAAACACAGACTGTTTCGATGTGGGAAATCGAGAATAATCACTGTATAAACTTATTGATATATTCAATGGCTTACAATGAGCAATAGGGAAATGATCTGCTATAAAAAATGATATGAGCGAAAAATGGCTCAGAAAACAACTAACCGCTATGAAGATCGCCGAAGCAATTTTGTCTCGTGGAATTATAGCTATCAAAAAGCTACAAATATTCTCAAAGAATATGCCAGTACATTTTCAGTTCGCCAAAAGTATGAGAATTGGACTTGCCGTTGAATAGCCAGAGCCTATATAGACAATAACACTGAGGTGTTTTGGTGGTTGGCCCAATAACCAAATTTGAACCTTATGAAAACTTATGACAAACGAAAAAGATCTCTTTCATAATATGGTAGAATCAATAAAACATATAATTGCATTAATTCCCTGAAGATGTGTTGTTGTCTTTTAAGAGCTTCTTCGCACAACGAGGTATATTTTACATTTCTGTTTCCACAGCTTGTGTAAATTTTTCTTTGGAATATACTTGGGGTATCTCCGAATTTCTTTTTGTGAAACAACACTATATTGATGTGTCGAACTCCATCATGTTGAAAAAAAACATACAAATGAAAAATGTGATTTTACCTGATGTGTAGTTTAATGTGTACATGTAAATTAGATAGGTGGGACTAATTTTAATTTTTCGACCAATAAACTCCTGTCCCTGATTAAAGTATCCCCTGCTTTGTAGCCAAGGGTAATGAATTAAACTATTCCTTTAAAAATGTTTCAAAATATTTCTTTTATTGGAGTCAAAACCCACATTCAGACCTTCTGCTTGCTGGAATTCCCGGAGAATTATTTCAAATAACGTCAACAGGAATTAAATTTTTTGTGCCATTTGTTTCTTTCAGTAGAACAAAGTAACCAATTTCATTTTGGGGGGGGGGGGTGAAGCAAGTCATGGATGTTTAGAAGCACTCATCATTAATATTAGCAGATACGTATGTTCACCTGTAAACACACACAGAAACCCTGACTCTCTTTCTCTTTCTCTCTTTCTCTCTCTCTCTCTCTCTCTCTCTCTCTGTCTTCCCCTCCCCACGACCCCAACATTTTTTTTTTGAACGGGTATCATTGTGTCATGTTTCTATAACCACTCTCTCTCTCTCTCTCTCTCTCTCTCTCTCTCTCTCTCTCTCTCTCTCTCTCTCTCTCTCTCATATATATATATATATATATATTATCAAAATCGATTAACAGTAGAGAGGGGGGTCACACAATTTTTCAATGAGCAAACGAGAACATATATCGATGGAAAAAGATATTTGTTGATTGACAAAAATCTGAGACCGGTAGAAAGATCTGATGCGATTGTTATTGGCGAAAATTTAACCCCACAGAAAGGTTACTCTTAATCCATCTACACCTTCAATTTATAGAAAAAATAATAACATTCGACTTGCAATCAAATGAATACTTCAGATTCACTTCTATCGTCGCTGATTTTATCATACTATGTCATAGGTGTTTTCATCAGAAACATGAATTTCTTCCAGGTCTTCTTTAGAGCGTATGGACCCCAGTGAGCAGCCACGAATAGCGAAGTCAATGGTCTGGGGCGCCCAGCAACAGGGATACCTAGCAGTGTTGTCATATCCACACATCTGGCGCTTTTCTCTTGTTCTTTCCATTTCGGATTCTACTCTATTCAGAGAGACTTAATCTCTCCAGTTGATAGACAGCCCTGTGATCGGCATTTCTCTAGGAAGATCCATCCAGGCTTGGTAAGGCCTCATTGGGGGGACAGCAGTCGATTTCTCTCCATTCTATAATCTGCCGGTTCCAGGATCTCTTCTCCTGGTGTCTGTATAATGTGTGCCTTGGATTATTAAGTTATTTGTCTTTACGATATCTTATTGGGTGTGAGATGATGTAATACTAGCCAGTCTGTAAGAAGCTGGAAGGGGAATATATCAAAAGCGATATTTATCTTTAAATATGACACTTAATTCCTCAACCTTGACCATTACCTTATAATATTAGCTCGTTGTTCAAGTTAGACCGAGTATCATCAAACTATTATCGAAACTTGGACATATTTTGTCATCCATTCATCCTGAATAATAAAGATATATTTTATACACAACTTTTCTAAGAACTACAAGATTCATTTTCGATGAAAGCAACTTCCTGTATACTTATCTTTGATGTTCCTGACGTCAGATATTCGTATTTATGAAATTTTCAAAAGATAAAACTGGACAACACACAAAGTTTCGAAACAGTACACATGAGGAAGACTGGTGAATACATCGGCTGAAATGTAAAGATCAAAGCAACAAAGATTAGGATACTTGTCCGAATCATTCATAACAGCATTGCTTCATCTTTTATTTCACACAAATCACAAGTGTTATTGTCAATGTGACTTTGCCAAATGTAACAGCAATACAGATTCAATCAATTACCATCTTATCCTAAAAACCGAAAATTCAGAGCCTAATGTTCGTTTTATGATAAATTTCATGATAAAAGCATATAATTCGGTACACTTGTAGCTAAAGACATTCACAGAAATTGGATATCGAGCCATCATAAATTTTTAATGTGTCGACTATGACAGACATTTTAAAATGGCCCAAAGTGACAACTGTTTCAAGTGATTTTTTTTTTTTTTATCAGCAATGGTTATATGATATTGAGGACATAATTGGTTTTGGTTTTTGTTTTTTTTATACATTTTGAGGGATTGCTATATCGGCAATACATATAAGTGATCAAAAATTAAGAATAGCAGCCATGGCAGGAATGAAAATCTTAATTGAGACAGAGTTCTGTAGATATGGATGATCCCGTGCCAAATCATGCAAATCAAAATTCAAATTTAGAACTTCAGAATTGCCCTAAGCTTTCTCCTATCTCACAATTTAGGACACAACGTAAGTCATAGGACTGACTGCCCAAAGCTAGGGTATATCACGGGAAAGTTATTCAGCACTTTTCTTCACAGTAACAGGGGGACACGAAGTAACAGAGGGGTGTGCAGTCTTAGGCAGATTTATTGCAAAAAAAAACAAAACAATTATGTCCTCAATACCCATAATATCTATCACCAATGAAAAAATTCACCAGAAAACTGTGTACCTTAGAGTCAAGTTAAAATGTCTGCCATAAGTGACATATGCTTTTATCACAAAAATATTTGGCTAAGCGGTCCGATTATCATTGCTATTAAACTTTCTGAAATCTTATTTGAGAAATAATTAAATCAAAATTGTAATTAACACGCAAATCTCTCTCCTTCTCTCTCTCACTCTCACTGTTCCTATATATCTATTTATCTCTTTCCAGCCTTTCTCTCTCTCTCTCTCTCTCTCTCTCTCTCTCTCTCTCTCTCTCTCTCTCCCTCTCTCTGATCGGCATTTCTCTCTGATCTAGTCTGTCCTTATCCTCTTCGCACCCGCAGGCAAAATACCTGCTCTCTTCATTGCCATCCGGCAAGCACAGGAAAAATAGAGAGTGGAATAAAATTAACTACATGTGTCGTAGCTTCTCTCTCTCTCTCTCTCTCTCTCTCTCTCTCTCTCTCTCTCTCTCTCTCTCTGTCTCCCCCTCCCACGACCCCAACATTTTTTTTCGAACGGGTATCATTGTGTCATGTTTCTATAACCACAAGGGAAAATTAATTATTTGTACTCGTTACGCTGAAGTATGTGATCGGCAACATTAACAACTGCAATCAATGTGAATTTTTTCTTTAAATACCTCGAATGATTTTACCCCCAGAACCCTTTACATTTTTTTCAAAAAGAGAGACCGATGGACCAAAAGAAAAAGAAGAAAACAGATAGAAAGGAAGAAAGAAAGAGAGAAAGAAAGAAAGAAAGAAAGAAAATAATAATTGAGCATTTTTTTGGTTATTCTTTGGTCAGAAGCTGTGTTCCTATCCTGAAGGTATTTTCTACCCGTCTTCATCCGCACTCAATGACTTTTCTGTTACCTATGCGCATGCGTCGAAAAAAAGATGGATTCACTTTTCCTATTATTATGAATTTTCCATTACCTTAAATCGGGTAATCCTAAATCGCCCAAAGCACATAGGGATAGAGTCGCTGCCTATGTGTCAACCACCACCATCATTACAACAATCACCACGACCACCACTGTTCCTGCAAAATGCTTGAAGAACTGATATCAGCAGACGCTTACAGAAGAACGCTTGTATAAATATGTCCATAAAAACGAACTCAAACAATCACTGGCTCGCGGTTACGCCTTCACGGTTCGACTCTTTCTAATATAAATCCATGTTATTATATTACCATTTGTTCTTTTAATCAAGGATTATTCGTACATCAAGGATTGGGCTACTGATTGTCATATAGTGAGGTGGTTCCTCCCCTACACCACATCTCATTTTGAAGATACGTGATTAATCGACGAAACTTTTTTTCACAATTAAAACATTTTTCCTGATTTTAGAGGGTTCAATTTAGAATCTGAATGAAAATATTTAAAAAAAACAACAAATTCTTTTGATTATGATTGCCAAAGACTGTCGGACAACATCTCAATGTGTACGGTAGAGGCTGGAAAATGAACATTTTGTCCTTTCATAAATTTCATTTTTTTTTCATTCCAATGATACAGGCTCAGGTTTGTTTTTTGCAATATGAGTCATAAATATTTAACAATCCTTCGAATAGCGTCGCCAGTCGAATCGGGCGTTGACAGAACAAGGTGTACCTTAGGGCGGAAGTAACTTAATCTATGAAACAGGATTACACCATAAATAATATTCATTATACATTATTTATTTCATAAAGATATACATAGATCTATTTCATGAAAACTACCAAATTATTCAATCAAATCAGGTATTAGATATGACCTTTTTGTTCTATTTTGTAAATTATTGTGATATGTTCCAACCCTGAAAAACTAACCAGCAAACTAAATAAACTCATTACAAATAACTGGATGGACTATTCAAGTAACTACTACTAATAGTAACACTAAAGGATTCTACCGGAAGCCCAAAATAATACTATTACTACTACAACAACATCACAGGACATCGATCTAGTACGCACAGCCATCTGAGCAGTTAATTTCACATGTAAGACTTTCCGTGTCTTAGTGCAGTCTAACTCGTGTCTTGCTATTCGTCTGCAGATTGGAATACAGCAAGCAAACACTATTTGTTTGTGGTTTTGACGACTCTTGTAGTGCAGCTACGTCAGTATACTAACCCTAACGCTAACCCTGATCCTAAAAGTAATCCTTACTCTAATGATAAGCCGAACCTGATCTACCATACCTACTTAATGACTTCCACTCTACCGTATCTAATTATTGATTTAGATTTTTTTCAATTCAACCGGAAGGTTTTAGATGAAACGTCTGTTGGATGAAACGTCTGTAAATGAAGTGGGCTTTTGCAAAACGTCCGGATATATAGGATAATGGCCAAATAGTTGATTTAGGTGATATTTAGAGTTGCGCTTATTTGTTAGATCAAGATGATTCGTAATAATTAACACAACTTCCTTTTAGTCTATTTGCTCGATCCCCCACGAGAACAGAGTGTGGCACAAGGTCGGTTTATGCTGAGATACCACACATGCGTATGCGTGAGTAGACTATCGATTATGGCACCACATCTGCATCCATTTTGTCTTAAATAATTATGTGAACGACGCAATTAACTACGTTTCAGGGTAATCCTTATCAGTTAGTATAGACGAATTCTTGATAATCAAATCAGCTACCGTAGAAATTATATGGGTTTTTTTTTTTTTGCAAATAATAGGGAATTGCTGCGATGATCTGATTATGAATCGATTCCAGCCCAGTGATCCGGTTTCTAAATTTAAAACTGTGTACAATATATAGCGCAGTCTATATATGTATATTGGGACATTAAATCTTCCATTTAGGGATACTGAAACAAAATGTGTGTGTGATTTTAGAGTTCTACCATCAGATTCACTTACTTTACCTCTATTTAATATCAAAGTAGAAGTAGTAGTAGTTATAATAGTAGTTTTATCAGTAGTTGGCAGCGAAGGGAAACTCAGACACAGTCATGAATAGAACAGTTTCATGTTCATGTACTTATCATGGTAACCTACTTCTGGTTACATACACTCACGATAGCTCCATTATTATTATTATTATTATTATTATTATTATTATTATTATTATCAAAAAGAAATATAAAAGTTAGCACTAACTTTACTCCTAGTGCTTGTAGATGTTGATAACAGCTCGAACGAACGTCGGATTATGTTTGAAAGACTTCCTTCCAGCAGGCGTTTAGTGACAAGAATAAGTACTGCAAATTTCTCTTAGCAAATGTAGCAATGGCTTAATGGTAATGCACAGCACCAACAATTAATGGCATCAATCGTCATCATCATTGACTTGATAGCGTTTGTCGTTGGACATAGATCCCCCCAACGTCTCCGTGGGTTTCGCAGAACCAGTACTTTCTGAATTTTTCCAACTAGTCGCGCCATCTTATATTCTGTCAGCCACAATTTCTCATAAGACCTCTAGGGATTCACGTTCTGAGCTGCGACTTCCAGCTGTTGTCTGACATACTTGCAATATGACCAACCCATTGCCCTTTGAGTTTCTATAGGTTTGCGGGATATCTTTGAATATTGTCTTTACTACTATATACCGTGTTGTTTTATGATTTCTTCATATGAAGTAAAGCATGATTCTCTAATTTGCACGTTACGCAGATCCGAGTCTTTTAGTTAGGTTCCATGATTCAGCTCCTTCGAGAAAATGTATTGGATATAGACCCTTCTTTTGAGGACGAGTGAGATTTCTTTTTTTCTCGGAGGTTGAGCTTGCTCTACCGAATGCTTGCCAACCTCAATTGATTCTTCTCTTGATTTCTTCTTCTTTTGAGTATTTTCATGGAGATTTGTTTTCTTCATCCCTGCCTTTTCGATTTCGATGTTTTCTAACATGTTATTTGTTTTACTCATGTTCATATGGGAGCCAACTTTCTTGCTTTTTTCATTTAGTTTGTCTGGCATAATTTGGATATCATGAAGAATTTTAGCAAAAAAGATGATTTCGTCAGGAAATCTGAGGTTACTTGGGTATTCACTGTCTATTTTGGATCCTTTATTTTCTTAGTCGAGGTTTCAAACGACCATCTCAAGACAGGGTATGAAAAGTTTTGGTGAGCTTGTATCGTATTTTCACTCATTTTAGGAGTTTAAAAGTGTCAGATTACTTATGTAGCCTGATGAACGATCTGCTGTGTCGGTAGATATGTTGCATTATTCTGATCTATACAGGGTGCAGGTCTTGTTGTACGATAGCATTCATGACTTAGCGGGTTTCCACTGATTTGAAGGCCTTTTTTAAATAAACAAATGCTACAGTGAGTGGTATCTTATATTCTCCTGTTTTCTCTTTTAGTTGGTTTGCTGAATGGAGATTATCGATGCTCGGGTAGCTTTTTCCGAGGCCAGGTTGGTCTCCTGGTTTCCACCTAGCGTTTTGCTGATTTGGTTGGTGAACACTTTGGTAAAAAGTTTGTTGAGTAGGGTTATTGGTCTGTAGTTGTCAAGTTCATTCGCATTTCTTTTTTGATACAACATCATTGTTGCAGTGTTCCATTCTTCTGGTACTTGACTTTCTTTGAGGCATAACACCGAAATACCTGCTTGTTGCATTTCACGCATAAACTAAAAAAAGGGGAAATCAAATTATAAAACAGATTGTTGAGTCATCAGTGTCATTCTTTAAAGAAGATAGCTTATGCCGAAAAATGAATAGCGTCACTCTTTCAGGAAATTTTCTCATGCCAAAAAATAAGTATTCCAACCATGAATTCAACCAGAACATTAATATAAATACAAGTTTTTTATACTTTTCACAGTTCACTTTATAACACGTTTTCCGTTTTATGAAAATAGTCAAAAGCGAAAAAATTACGTTAAGCGTTTTTTTTTTTAATCGAAATGTTCTCTCCTACTCACCATTCTCCTGAACCTCTCACCATCCCAAAATCTAATAATTCGGGCAAATATATCATCATTTATCCTTCTTGGCCTTTGGATGTTCAAACGTTTTCCCGTATAATTAATTGTAATTGCTCCATCGCGTTACGTCATTTTGAATATTTTTATAAAAAGCTTTACTTTCAGTTTGCAAGCTGCTCAGGTTTTACTTTCAAATAGTGGGAAACCTGTAAGTTTTCCAGAATCATGTTTTGTCTTGATTAAACATTGATATTTACATGGTAGTCACCAGTTAACTTGGTTCGTGCAGTTCCTTAACTCTAGAGCGTCTGAAGTATCGCATTCAACATTTCCATTATTTTTTTCAATTCATTATATCGGTATCTGATCTTTCAATTGATTATCTATTTCATGATGATGCTCAATGTGCTCTAGTGGTTAGCAACCTATTCTCACAAACCATTGCCATTGTAATGAGTTCTTCCCTCACTGGGTGATCCACAGTTTTAGTCTTGTGTCAGGCTGAACCGATTTGGGGAAATATTCGTGGCCTGCTTCATGGTTGAAATGGTTCTGTCTTTTGCACAAGAGTCATGGGTCGGCGCTCGAATTCTATTAAAAGACAAGCAACATCATCTATTTTATTGCATTTTTGCTGTTAATTATTTTGCTTGCTGTTTCGTTGTTTTTTTATTTAATCGTTCGTTCCTGTCCGTCTCTCTGTTTGATCAGACAATGTTCCTGCGAATTATGAATAAATTGCCATAAAATTTTGTGGAGAGATGGGCAATGGGTTACGGAAGATGTAAATGAATTTTGGAATGGAGATGGGATTTTCCTCCCTTGCATCGTAGCTTTATGTCTGCACTGCTCGATATTTCGAAAAGTTCTCAATGAATTCATATGAACTTTTATGGAAAAATGAGTAATAGGCTACGGAAAACTGATTAAATGCTGGGATGACACAAAGAATTTCTCTTCTCCTTCATCGTAGCTTCATTTTCATTGTAAACAATATCTCCAAATGTTCACAATGGATTTCAATTAAATTTTGGCAAAGAGTAGGCTTTTAATTAAATCTTAGGGCAGATCGATGATCTTCTGATAGTCACCTCCCTTTAAACAAACTTATTTTGTCAACTGATTTCCATTCAGTTTTTATTGATGTATTTGGCAGAGGTGTGCACTCTGTAAGTGCATTCTAATCTGAATATGTTTTGATGAACGATAAAACATAATTCATGGCGTAAGCGAGGAAGCATTACATCTTAATTTTCATCGATGAATTATCACTGATATCGATATAAATGAGTTTTGAATATGATATACAATGAACAAATATTGTATTTTTATACTTGTAATGCCCTTAATCAATCAGTAAAACTTGTCTTAATTCCTCGCCACTGACATTCTCTTCTTTCAGGTTTTTTCATGCTTTTTAACGCATGTGTATAGAAAATTCTAACGATGTATTTGCATTATACCAAGCTCAATTCTGTCAGTAACGTTCACATTATTTCCTGAATACTGATCATTCTTCTTTCTTGATTTTCATTACACGATGTATAGGTTGAATTTCGAAACATTCTGAAAGAAATCTGAGGTCAATATAAGCCAAATTTGTTTTTTGATCATCGAATTTTTCGCATCTGATAGAAATATTTAGTCTCTTGACTCAAATGAAACATCTTGGAGTGACTGTAAAGTCAGCGGAGAGTGGTAAAGAAAAGCCTAAAGTGGCTTAATTCCATTCTCCATCCACTGCTAGAGCAGAATTCTTTGCGTCACTTAACAATGTAATCATTAAAGTAAACTGAATATTTTCACCGTGATGCAATGCTAGTCTCACCTATATATAACCCTGTGGCCTTGTGCAATTTCAACTTCTTTATAGTGCATACCTGATATTTTCAAGTCAAATGCGAAAATACTTTTCAATGTGAATTGGAGTTTAATCAAATTATGATATTGCATGAGAAAAAAAACGTAAAAATTTCAGAAGGCACCGAAATTTAAAAAAGACGATAGAAATGGCATATCAATAATAAAAAACAGATGAAAGATCCATTGTAAATAAAATTTTCCTAATGTTTAACACCTACGGTTTTAGCATCATAACATTTTTATGTGCCTTGTTACGATTGAATTTTTGAAAAATTCCCAACACTACTACCAACCATTGTTTGTGAAATACACAAGTGACAGGCTACACTTGTCAAAGACTCCTATCTTATAGATGCTAATATTTATGAGAAATACACGTTAAAATGATTTAACTTTTGAAAAATACCGTACGAAGTATAAAATAGACATACAAATTCACTCTAAGTTTAATTTATTGAAAGATAGAATTGATATACACATTACACATGCTCCAGTTTGCAATAATCAGTGTTACGGGAATACTTGATTACCTATATACAAAAAAAAAATGAGGAAAAACAACAACACTCCATTTCTATTCTCACGATTTCGATCCTTGTTTGATGTCCAGCGTACATGGCCTTGTGCCAGGATAGGTTAGTAAACGACAATATGTTTAATCATATCGATTTGATCAAATGATATGACACACTAAGACACGCGAAACACACACATCTATATATATGTGTGTGTGTGTGTGTGTGCGTGTGTGTATAGATAGATTGATATGTAATATACATATATATGTATATATATATACAAATTTGCATACATATATAAATATATACATATATATGTGTGTGTGTGTGTGTGTGTGTGTGTGTGTGTGTGTGTGTGTGTGTGTGTGTGTGTGTGTGTGTGTGTGTGTGTGTGTAATTATTTTGTGGAAACGATGCATCCGACAAAATGTATTCCTCCACAGCAATATCTAAGTGACAATTTCAAATAGAACAACATTAAAATGTTTATTTCAAATAACACCGTCTTAAGATATCAAAACGCGTGGGGGCATGTGAATGTTCGTCTATATGTGCTCTTGAGATTATTTTTCCCTGTTCGGAATGAAGTCGTCCTAACATTAATTCACTTTTATTTACCCCAAATGAGAACGACTGTTAATTTTTGTAAATACTAGAGCTTGGTACAACCAGCCGTCCCAAGAAGAACTAATGACCTTTGATATTGACATCGAAGTAGGATAGAACTTCCATTCTGAAATAATATTTACAAAATACTACAGACTGTAAGTCAAATACTAAAGAAAAAAAGATCACCAATTTTTTTCTTTTTTTTTTCAAGTGATAACAATAACTTTGGAGATGTAGTAATGTCAACATGCTTTTGTTTCGGAAATGAGGTTCATCTTTTGGCAATTCTTTACGCAAGGGGAACAACTTTGTATGTCTTAAATACTTCGACACAGAGGGTAAGTAGAACGGGCCTAACTACTGATTATTTTTACTTTCTCACTTTATTTCATAAATATCGTAAGAAATTATCAATATTTTAGATTTTTCCTTCGGTTGTTATCGGTAACGTTGTATTAATTATTCTGAGAAGATACCGCTTGTCATTCACTCCAAGTAAT
>OY735203.1:40860607-40925607 GCA_963457665.1 Thysanoteuthis rhombus | reverse complement strand
ATTACTTGGAGATCGTGTAGATTTTTTGCGAAAATCGTCGTCTGCAAATTTGAGGTTGCTCAGATATTCTCCATCTATTTTGATTCCTTTATTTTGCCACTCTAGGTTTCGGAAAATCATCTGAAGGCAGGCTGTGGAAAGTTTGGTGGAGCTGGTATCACCATGTCCTATCCCTTTTTGGAGCTTGAAGGGATCTAAGTCTCCATGTATCCTGATAAAGGAGCTGCTGTGACTGTACATATGTTGCAGCTCTTGTAGAGTGATGGCCTTCATGACCATGGGAATTTCCATAGAGTCGAAAGCCTTCTTGAAGTTACAGCGAGTGGCATTTTGTATTTTACTGTTTTTTCTCTCAGCTGGTTTATCGAATGGAGAAGATCCATGGTGGTATAGTTTCTTCCAGGACCAGCTTGTTCCCGTGGCTGGTTTCAAAAACTAGAATTGGAGAACATATAAAAATCTGTACCGAAGAGAATGACATCAACACCAACACCATCATTAACGAAGCCTATAACAAAAGACAACCTCTCTAATAGAAGCTGCCACTATGTTTGAACCAAGGAGTACATAAACCATTAATAAAATCTCAGATGTAACCAGGAAACTCATTAAAAAGTGCAGAAACCTCGAGCTACAACAGGGGAAAAAACGAGGAGACTGAACTGAGCAAAACAATCAAAAAGAAATTAAGAAAAGACAAAAGACAAAAGAACGTACACAAGAGCAATCATCAAAACAACTCTCGAAAAATGTCAGGCGTTCAAAACTAAAAACAAAGCTCACAGTATAGAACAGAATCAAATAAATGGCATACTCGAAGAAAACAGAGACATAACAACAGACAGAGACAAGATTGTCGAACCCGCCAAAGATTTTTTCTAAAAACTCTACTCTTCAAGACATGAACTACGAAAATCGAGCAGGGTACGCAAGACACAGGCATAGTTCAAAGACTTCCCAGAAATTACACCATGGGAGGTAAAACAATCCATGAAACAAACAAGAAAAAAGAAAAGCCCCAGGACCAGATAAGATCACCATCGATTTTCTCAAAATAGCTGATAAGATCGTCAGTACAAAAACTAGCTATTCCACTCAACATATGTCTGAAGCAATGTAAAGAACCAGAATACTGGAATACGGCATTCATAATGCTTTTACATAAGAAAAAGGAACCTCGAAGACCTCAACACCTACAGACCTATAAGCTTACCCAACTTTTCACAAAAATCATCATCAGCTGGATTATTAAAATACTTGATGGATGAAGGATATCGTACAATTAATCAAGCAACAAAAAGACAAATGGCAAGAAAGAAGGACCACAAAAGGCTTACTGATTAGTGTAATGGGTGAGTAAATGTAGTAGGAAAAGACCAAATGGAACATGTACAGACGAACTAAAAAAAAGTCTACCCGTAAGACCACAGAGATTAGTGCAATTGCTCTCGTCATAGGAGATTGGAAGAAAGACGTTCATTTCTTCATGAGATCGGAATTAGAAAGCACAAGGCTGAAAAAAAAGAGAAAAATGTTCGTATAAAATATTATGTAGAAGATTGAACGGATTAAAAGTAGGGAAAACTCTTATTTTAATATGTATTGTGAGTCTTTTTAAACCTTTTAGACAGAACAAAGACAGGAGGAAAATGTTTGCTTCACAACAAATTAAATTCATTATTTACATGCTTCGTATAAGCATATGAAAATATGATAGAGGTGTCATAGCAAGAAAACGGTTCTATTTTTTGATACTACCGAAATAAGACTATGTAAAAAGACTGACAAACTTCATAATAAATAATGAAATTATTGATACAAGATAGAACTAAATTACAAACACAAAGATCGTAAAATAAGATTGAAAATAGTTATGGGAAAACACGTTGGAATAGTAATAATCAAATTTAAAATGACTTGTTTGGCACATGGTAGTGGGTAAAAATTGACAAAAGAAATTTTCATTTCAGCATTAAAAAATGGAAGTTTTACATGACTATATATATATATATATATATATATATATATATATAGATAGATAGATAGATAGATAGATAGATACATATAGATATATATAGATATAGATATATATGTATGAGTGTATGTGTGTGTGTGTGTGTGTGTGTGTGTGTGTGTGTGTGCAGCTGTTTGTTAGTGTGCATATGTATGGAAGCGTGTATGAATGTGTATGAGTTTTCATGCTGAATGATCAGTAACACATTTTAATGTACATATCTTTAAGAAATAAGTGTAATTATAGCCTCTATGTACTTAATAGTCATATTGTTGACCTGTGAAGGCCAATTCAAGATCAATTTAATTTCAGCATTTTCAAGAAACGTTGATTTCTGGAATTTCTAATCTGACAGGGCGGCTGCACCCTAAAGCCTCTAATGGCGTTTTCCAATCTAAGGGAGACGACGGCACCCTTAAAGTTGAACATTTGTGTACATGGACAATTCGACCCCTGGATGAACACAGGATTGGTGGCACCACCACTGTAGACCAGTAATTGGTGGGGGGATTATCCATTACCACAATTAAAAATGAATGGACATTTACTTTTCATGAGAAGCCAAACTTTTTCCCTTTGATTTGTTTGAATTGTGATTTTTTTTTTCAGTTGATGAGAAAAATAAAACATGATTAAAACAATACTGGGACAAAGATAAGTTTTTTGTTGGACTGAAGCTTGGAACTAAATCAATCTTTTATTTTTTTTTTGTGTAAGATTGATTTTTTGCCGAAAATTTTGAATTTAAATTGTTTTAACTTACCTACGAGTAATTCAAATTACAAAGAACGTTTATGTGTTTGGGAAATGCCCAACAAAGGATGCTGATGATAATAGTGATCAGGGTAGCAGGGGTTCTGCCTTTTGTAACCTTTGATTAAAGAACAAAGTGTAGTATCTGTTCTTCCCAAGTGACCGAAACATAGCAATAACTTTTCATTCACTTGGAATTCAATTTTTTCTTTCATCGAAATTTTCTTTTTATTATTTTACAACGGAGGTAGTTATAAATTGCATTTATTGCCCGCACTGAAAAACATGTGACATTGTATGTCCGTCATCATAGGTTCACTGCAGGACAAAGGCCTTTCCCATTTCCTTCTATAACGACTGTGATTGTGTTAATCTTTTCCATGTCTTACCAGCAAACCTTTCTATCTCATCCCTCCATATATTACCCGTTTTTTCTACTGTATTTTGTGTCCCATTGGTTACTATCAGTTATTCTTTTGCGACATCTGTTCTCATCTTTCTTGCTAAATGCCAAGCCCATCTTCATTTTTGGTGCTCTATTATTTGTTTAATATCCTTCACTAGCCTCCTTCTGATACATGTTGATCTTCCCCTATATCTAAAAGTTATCCCTCGCATTGCTCTTTCCATGGTTCTTTGTGCGATCCAAGTTGTCGATTCATTTTGTTACTCAGTTGTTTGAGAACGATATAAGACCTGGAGACCTGAGGACACTTGCTGTCACCTAACCTCCTGCGATAAGCACCCCGGTAATTGTGTGAAACTTTAATCCACTGCACTACTGTAGACAGTGAAAGGAGGACTGGAGACATAAGGTGTCTTGCTATCACTCAGTCTCCAGCAGTGACCACCAGCCAACAGGTGTGACAACACAAATAATAATGATATATTTTCCTCGTTTAAAATCATGGTAAATCCACGAAAATCGGAAAAATTAATTTAAAAATTAATACTTCTTTTTTACAACTGGCAGTCGAAATTGGCGAAAAACCTGGAACATTTTTCTTGAAAAAAAAATGAAATTTATAACGATTGCAAAAAAGAAAAAACAGTTTTTCTCTTCTTTCTTTTTCTTTTTCCTCTTGGTTAACAAAATTTAGTTGATCAAAACAGGTGCCGCTACTCATCATAGAAAAACAATCCTCAATTGAAGCAAAGGCCAGAGCATTTTTTTCATGCATGGATGACATTTCATGGAAACCTCAACGATCCGTCGCAGAGCCCAAAAGTTCCATGGCAGATGGGGAAAACTCTTTATGCCACCTCCGTGAATGAGAGATTTTTTTCGGCTCAATATTTATGATAAACATTATAAACTTTCAACAGAAAAATTGTTTTGAGTTGTTTTGTGAAGCTTCTGGAAAGGTGACAAAATAATGCAGTTGTAAGAAGCCCAAAGTAAATTTTCTTCAAAAGAATTTGTTTTTTTTTAGTAACGACTTATCCTATATAACAACATGCTCTGAATATAAGTCAACTTGTATACAGCTACCTTGAACGATAAGTTCTGTTATATGTCGAGAATGAAGTGATGTGTCATTTTCTATTTGGTGCTTATGAAAGTAGATATAATGCTATTCTCGCGGCACTAATTTCTTTAAGTTACCTTTTGCAGTTTTTTTATGAGGGTGCAAAAATTGTAAAATTGTAACAAATAGTCTTGCTCTCCACATTGAAGAATATTTTTTGAAATTTATAAGTTCATCAGTTTGCAAAATCATTTAAGGGTAATAACACGTATATATATATATATATATATGTATATATATATATATATATATATATATATATATATATATATATATATACATATATATATATATATACATATATATATATATATATATATATATATATATATATATATATATATATATGTATGTATGTATGTGTGTGTGTATATATATATATATATATATATATATATATATATATATATATATATATATATATATATATATATATATATATATATATATATATATATATATGTGCGTGTGTGTATTCAAGAATCTAGGATATACAGTAAACCCTCGGTTCAATGGACTAGTCGGTAAATTTTAGTAATCGTTCAGCTGCCGAAAATATTCGTGGTAAGAGACAATTTTTCAATCAACTTCAATCTCTCAGCTACATTCAAGTTTTCACTCTTTCTTTTAACTCCTGTATCAGTTGATGCCATTTTGAGGTGTAAGTGTTGCGAAATCATTTACTGAATGAAAGTAAACATTGAGAAATTGCAGGTGATCCCGAGGATGACCGAGTAAAAGATTTTAAAAGATATATTCAAAAATATCCAGTTTTTCCGGAGGAAAAACCCTAAGAATCATCCAAAATTGAGGCAAAGATCATCCAGACATACCTAAAAGGTTCCAGGAAATCTGGAGATTATCTAAAAGTACGCTGCGCTCATACACATTTTATATCAAAATATTAAAAGTAACACCTGAAATGTAAGGATTATGAAGTGAAAATGAAATTTGTTTTTTTTCTTCAATTTCATGAATGTTAATATTCATTTTGACAGAAAGTTTTGTTGAAATGCAGTCATTTAAAAAAAAAAACTCAAGCTGAATCATGATAACTGAACTTCGTAAAAAGGCAAAAGAAGTGTGCCCAATGTACCTTTGTTAGAGTTACGTTGTTAGCAGACCCCCCCCCCCCTTTTCTTTCAAAACCTTCGAACGACCTTTTTTCCTTAGAACTAACAAATCTCCTGGGGGGAGTAGTTCTTGGGTGTATTGGATTAAAAACACCTAATGCTGAAAGAGAAAAAGAAATTCTCGAGAACTGCGAGGTTGAAAGAAATAAATCTTTACCAATTATTTTAGGCCCACACTGCAAAGGATGTTGCGTGAACTTATAAAGAATTTTCACACCTAAATGTATTCGTTTGCCTCAAAGAATATTTACGAGTAAATATACTTATACACGAACTAATGAATTTTTGTGTAACAAATTAGAGTTATTTTTTCAAGTTCTACGCTACATAACATTTCTTTTCCGTACAACCCACTACATTCAGTACAGATTTAAAATATATGAAAATAAACAGAAATCTCGAAATTGCTGTAGAGCTTATGTTTATCTAAAAAATAAAGTATTTTTCTTAACAGCAAAACTAATTCTGTTAAGTTGGAAGTAATTTACTTTGGAACAGATATGCCCAAGACACAAACAGAACAGGTTTCCCGTTATTTTCTATCTGATGCCCTCTAAGTTTATTTGTTTGTCCCAAAGTACATTTATCCACTTGTTGATGAAAGACATTGTCTTCGTTTTTCTCACAATACTTTATTATTAAGTCGTTGAAAGTTGAGAAAACAAACAGCCACATGACAAGCAAGAGCCACACACATTATTTGGCAAAATTTCAAAATTTCTGATGTTCAACGACTGAACAGCATCGAATATCTAAAAATAAAAATAAAAAAACAAAAATATGAAAAAAGCTAAATATATTGAAATTTTCCAAAAATAATATAAAAAATCTTATCCTCATTCGGAAATATCATTAGTGATATCAAATATCAATGAACAATTTCTCATATCTGAATGCAGCCTAAATTTGTAAATGCTATAAAAAAGTTTAATTTACATTCATGATTTACAAGTTGACGAAGCTGAATGCTTCCGTGATTCAAGTGTCCACTCAATCCAGGAACTGTTACATCGGGTCTGTTATATATATATATATATATATATATATATATATATATATATATATATATATGTGTGTGTGTGTGTGTGTGTGTGTGTGTGTGTGTGTGTGTGTGTGTTCTTACATACATACATACATACGTGATGTGTGTCTGTGTGTGCGCGCGTGTGTGTGTAGGATTTATCCATTTATATAAAACGTTAAGTTAATGTTCACCTTTCTCGTGGCTGACGTCAAAGGGAGATAACTTCCTGATCTTGATTCAAAAGTTACTTCCCTTGGATCATCTCATTATATCTTATTCTGAGTGGGTGAAGATGATTTTACACATTTTTAATCTTGAATTCTGCGGGCATTTCACAAATTGATTTTTTTTTTCTCTTTTTCTTTTTGTATTCAGAGCTTTCAAGTATCTGTAATTGCAAAATTACATAAATATTGCCGTTATTTTTTTTCACAACAAGGGTAAACTGATTCAGTAATAAATTTCTAAACTGAAATCCCTTGAACCAGACACATTTCGAAACTTGGAAATTTTTGTTTGTTAAATGACAATGCATACATACTGATTAATCTTTGAAATAATTGTCAATGAAATCCACGTTTTCAAGAGGCTAAGGGCTGTACCTGTACAGCACATTGATTGTAAATTATGTCAATTACTTGGCTATTCCTCCAGTGAATAATCTAAAAGATCACACTGAATGGAATAATCAAAGATTATAAATATCATATCAGTTCCTTTGTATAGCAATAAAATAGTAAAAATGACATGAATGTATATATCAATATAGGCCAAGGTGTTCATGCCAGATATTCGTTGAATGCAATGAATGAGATGTATTTATTATATCGTTATTTAATCGTTATTGATTAACTTTTAATGCCATTGTTTGTTCACCTTAGAATTATTAATTTGCTTAAGTATATTTTCTGGAATAGATTTTATGGTAAATCCTCCTCTCGATGTACCTGTAATCATTTTATATCTACATGCACCCACAAAATGTTTATTGTGGACTTGTAGTTGTATAGAATATTCTGATTATCCCAGTATGTATCCTTCTTGAAAGAATACGCATTTTTGAACGCATTATTCCACGGGGCAGACTATCCTATATCTACACTATGT
Organism: Thysanoteuthis rhombus; assembly: GCA_963457665.1. Lineage (NCBI taxonomy): Eukaryota > Metazoa > Mollusca > Cephalopoda > Oegopsida > Thysanoteuthidae > Thysanoteuthis > Thysanoteuthis major. The sequence goes on along the minus strand of OY735203.1, from coordinate 40,918,047 downwards.
TGACGTTGAAACTTAATGTTCTTATTTTTCTATACTTCATGATGAAAGTAACAACACTCTTATCACACTTTCCCTCTTTTCATACGTTATGTCAGAGTTTTATCTGACTGGTTAAATCCACCAAGTGAAACCTTTAAATAACTATGATATAAGTATAGACGAATTGTGTTCATCCATTTTTACATTCTTGTCAGAGCTTTCCTGAACACATTTATCCAGTTCTCCATTGCCGAATAAGTCAATTACTTAATATCTTTAATGATGCTACCGGCCCATTTTATTACATTTCATTATATTAATCATTAGTAGAACAGCATTTATTTTTGTAGCGAAGGGGTGTCATCCAACATTCTAAAAGTTTGACACGAAAGATCTTTCTTATGCTAGTATGATTTATCTCCCTTAGAAATATTTTTAAAAAGCAATATGAGTTACTTCACTTGAATACCTCGGTTAAATGAATAAATTATAATATGGTTTTTACACTAATAATCTTTTATCCGGAACTGTTGCAATCAGAGATATTTCGAAATTGAAAACTCTTTGGATTTCGAATGGTATTATATACATACCGTACATCACAGAAGTAGACACAACTAAAATTTTTCGAGAGGCCAAGGCCGTTCAGTGGCAGGTAAATTACTTTGTTAATTTCTATGCTTGGTCTAGTTTTGGCACAAGGCTGCAAACATTGGGTACCCAGGACAAATTGAAATCAATAGCAATGATATGCAAATCTAGCTTACTATTTATTTATTGCACCATGATGAGGTACCCAAACAGATCACTGCATTTACATATCAAATGATACTCTGAACAATATTGCATTATGTCTTCAAATTTGAACATTAGACACGGAAGATACTGAAGATATCTCATAAGCATAACGCATTTTTGCAGGAATGAAGTATGGATCAAGGAAAAAAAATCCGTAGCAAAATTGATTCTATTAGAACAACCTCAGCTACTTTTGCAGGAGGGTTTTACAAGTAAGCTAATATACTGGCGTATATGGTTGAATGGTCGAATCACAAACTGTGAAATGAAACTTACCCATTGACACGAAATCACACGACTATGACAAAATGATAAAAATCTCTATGATGTTATCTAAGAGGGTTAACAAAGCCGGTGCTTCAACATTCTATTTGAAATTATTTAACAGGTAGTTTGGTGGGGGGAAGGACGATGGATTAATTTTTTAATCAAGTTGTTGAAACGGTCAACAGAAAATGTCAACAAACATTGTTTTGTTTTTTGCAGTTTTTCACCCAATTCTGCTAATGTATGTATGTATGTATGTATGTATGTATGTATGTATCAGAAAGTCTACAGTTGGTTCTTATCAAGCTAGAAGACTGAAGATTTGTGTTGGTACTCCACTGGGCCCCCTTTTGAGAAATGCTTTCTTTGTCTTTGGTGGGGGGGGGGGGCTCTGAAAGAACAATTTTCAGTGCTTTAAACGTGTGGAAACTGTTCAGAACGCATTTTCCTATGCTACGGCCTTGAAAAGTTTCACTAATAATCTACTACACGCCATTAGAAGATCTATCGTTCTTTTATCATGATGTAAAAGATCAATACTTCATGACAACCTCATAACATACAAAAGTTGTGGTTACGAAAACAAAGCCTCCCGTATTATGCAGTTTCCAGATCTTTTTCTTTCTTTCTGTCTTTTACATAATCAAGATATGATCATAGGTCTTAATTAAGCTTAGCTTAGTACGACACAAGGTAACCAACTACTAGACTGATTAATTAACTAATGCTCGACGTTGAGGTGTCCTGGTATTTACGTAGCTCAACTTAATCTTGGACAAAGGTAGACATTACACTAGCTAAAGAGAAACTTTTAATTTGTCTCTCTAAGGTAGGTGCCACAACAAATATGTTCATAGAACAATTTTTCATGTTTTTCCTTTGGCAGTCGCAATAGTTCATAACTTGTTTTGTTTGTTCGATGTTGGAAAGGCTAGGAATTCATATGGTCAGGTATTGAAATCAAAAAAACATTTTCATTGTTTACAACGAAAACATTCCGGTCGAAAATCTTGAAAGTGATGACCGTAAAAACTAAAACACACGAATACAAAAACACATTTTCTTTAAATCAGTAACAATAGAACACGTATCTAAGTCTAATGGACAATCAGGGGTAAATATCGATTTTAATGTTGCATATTGGCGTGTATAAGTGAATGTGTGTATATGTGTGTATGCATCAGCTACGAGCATACTCGTGATCAAACCTCTAGATTGTCAATTGACTTCTCTAATGATCATAGATTCTTTCCAAATGACATTTCAAAACCCAATCAATTCCTCTGCCAAGGTTGAAAACAAGCCCATCAATTTTTTTTATATCTGTTACAACTACCTAGACAGTAGTCATAGGAGAATATTTGGTCCTGAGATAAATATATTCTTCTGATCATTTATCACGCCATTGGCTAATTCATTAGAAATATACGCTTTTTTCTCCTCACATAACATAAACAAATTTATTTTGGGTGAGAGATTCTCGTCATTTATCGGAAGTCAACATTTTTTCTCCATCTTTGATACCAAGACTTCACATCTCAGGAAACAATTCAAGTTGTTCAGAGATTTCTTTCGCTTGATGATTTACTAGTGTACTGTAGTAAGTTTGATCGTCAGGGGCTGTCTCAATATAATGAATTAGATTAAGCTAAGTAGAGTAGAAACCTGCTTGGTGGTTAGGTAGTTGTGGTGATTGATGTTTGAGCTCAAGGTTTTTGTCAATTGATTTTCGAGGCTGAACTTGGTAAGTAGATATAAACAATTACAACAAGAACAAAAACAAAAAGAATCCTTTGAATAATATTGAAAAAGTTCCACAAGATACTGGGCGCACCATAAAGATTTATCCATCATTCAATTATATCTCAAAAAACTAGGTTTTTATCTTGGAGTTTGAAACTTTGAGGAAGACATTTCAAACATCAGTTCTTTCTTTGTTTATAGTTTAACAAGTGTATTGTAAAAACGTATCGAACATGGAATCAAAGTGTGTACACAACCGAATCGTTACTTTGAGAGAGGCAGGAATGAACTACAATCAAGCGATGAACATTTTCGCCTGATGATTATTTAAACACGAGGAAACGTTTTAAGCAAGCTATTTCCCGGAAGAAATTGCCTCTTTGGGAAATGATAGTGTTCATGCAGCTGATGCTGGAGACCTCTCTCGGGGTAGCAAAGCCCATTCTCGTTGTCAGAAGCCTGCTGGGGTGATTGTGTGGACTCCAGTTCCATCAGAGGAGACGAATTCTCCTTTGCTGTCCTTCGAAGTGGGTGTAAAGGTAAATAGCCAAGTTAATCTTCCAAGGGAAATATGTTACCTAGGGTCACTGATGTCTTTAAACTGTTCCTATCAAGATGATGCACGCGTTCACACATCAAATATCACCAAGACGTAGTGCACAGAGCATTTCAGCAGACTATGAAACTAGAACAACTAGCCACCTTTTTCAAGTTCAAACCCCAATTTCATGGATTTTGCAATCAGTTCAAATATGGAGATTTATGAATTAAATATCTTCCTACAGAAGAAGGATCTTGTTTCATACTGGTCTAATTTAGACGAAGAAACAGTGCAGCCTCCAAGAGAGTCAGTTACCTCTGAAGGCCATGATTAAGACAAAGGTAGACATAACTTTATGGTCTCAGTATGAACAATGGAATATTTGTGCTTTGCGTTATACACATGCTTCTATTCAATTTCGAATGAATTGGAATAACTGATGGGTAAATCTTCATGGTGCAGCCTGTATATGTTGAGATTGAAACATAGAATTACATTCAACCAATACAAATTTAACGGTTTTTATTGGTGCAGTTACGAGACAAGAAACAAGAAAAAAATGTCGAATTGTTTTTTATGCGTCATGCACAGTAAAATTGTGTTCTTTTTCATTTGTATTCAATTTTTAAAAAAACATTTCAAAGTCTCCTGAATCTCAAATGATGTTTCATAAAGTTCAAAGATCAAATTGGACGTCTCAAAAATTTTTCCGTCTGTATAGCAGAATGTTCGGCCATTCATGGAGAAACTAATATGTGTGTGCCCATGGGTATAACATTCATTCCATTCCGTTGTTTCATGTTGAAAATAACAGAAGGTAAAAAGTTCGTAAAAACAAAGGGACCTTTATTGGTTTATCAATGTACATCTTTTATTAAGAAATATGATATTGGACAAGAGATAAATAGTTTGAAGCAGTGAGTTTCCAAATCCGTTCATATCGTAACCTCTCCATATTACCATATTTCCCAGGGTCAAGAACGCCATTTTTTTTCGAAAATTAATGCTTAAAATTTGTGCTAAGCTCTATAGGCCGAAAATTACTTTTTCATTTGCCTATCCTAGCCACAGAAGAAGGTAACTTATATTAGACAGTTATCCGAATTCTTGTATATGATTTCGGAATGGAAGGTATAAAATTTTGAATGAACTAAAGCATCATAAAAAAAGAAAACGTATACATAATCACAAAAGATTATTCCCATATTGTCTATTAAGGTAAACTAGCCAACGGGCTTGTTGTAATTTAGATGTTGTACATCAACATTACCGGTATTTTCACTCTCGTCAAATGACCTAGACTTTAAGGGGACATTACGGAGTAACCTAAGTGAAAGTGTGATATGTTAAAAGGGGTTTATCGGTAAATCTTATGATAAAAAAGACTACCGTAATCAAATGCGCACCCCCTGGTATGCTAAATGTAAACTTTGAATATGAACTTTGCAAGTATCTGTATTGTAAGAGGAAAAGAAAAACGGGGACTATGAAAAGTCAAGTAAGTCTATATGTAGCTAAGCTAACTGCAAAACATCTTGGTAAGGTGGGCTGGGACATTAATTTTAAGCATAACTTTTTTTGAAAAATCGTGAGTCAAAATTGCGTTCTTAGGGTTGAGATTTCCCGGCGCCTGGTAACAAAGTAATTAAATCATTCAATCCAGTAGATCTCGATTTATACGACTTTAAACATAAAGTAAGGGACTTCATCTCATTGCTACAACTGATAAAGTCTAGATTGATGAACCCTAAAAAATTTGAAGCGATTTGTTAAATTTAAAAGAGTCATTTTTTCCAGGGGTCAGGCAACAGAGATTCAAGAATCAGCATTTGAAATAACTATAGTATTTTATTATCTTTCTTCCTCTATCTGTCCGTCTGTCTATCTCTCTCTCTCTTTTCATATCTATCAATGTATCTGTCAATCTGTGATCAGATATTGTCGATTTTCGCATCCTTCATGGTGACAGAAATTCACTTGCTGCAATAAATAGGACAAATACAAATGAGTTATCTCCCTTCTGCTCCTTGGACAGCATTGTCTTTTGGTTGGTTAAAAATTGTACGTATGGAGTGGATATTTATCCAATGTGAAGTGTTAGAATTGGAACAGATTCTCCCTGTCTGCTCACACAGATTTTTTGACCATGCCATTTTGTCATTTTCGATTTTATCATTCGTGAATTGTTTCCGGCATAGATATAATTGTGTTGAGTTCCTATTATATTGACACAGAAGCAAACTGGTTATTTCAAATTGGAATAGCTTTTTCAATACTTCTTATTTTGTATTATTGCATCTGTATGTGTGTATGTGTAGTCAATGTATGCCCAACAGTTAAAGAATTGAAAACATGCATTCACACTAACAATTATTTGATAATTTTTTTTTCTCAAAAGAAAACATTCATTTCTTGTGTATTTTTTGCTCTTTAGTAATTGAAAATGAGTTATTTCACACGAATCAAAATTCGGTTAGATAGATTCAATTTTTACTGAAAGAAATTAATAATACAAATAAATAGAAACTTTCAGGCAAATTATCCACGTTCAGTAGAAAGAGAGCTTTTCTACAATTAAAAATAAAGCCTAGTTATCTAAAGCCAAAAGAAAGGAATGCAATGGCATGATCATTGCGTTTGATATCAATCGTGTCCTTCTTTTTTTCAAGGAATATTTTTCTCTTTTTCTCTCTCTCTTTCTTCTTACTTTGCTGTTTTTATTTAACCTGCGATTCATAACACCTGTACTACCATTGGAAACTCTCAATTCGAAAGCAGGTTACGAGTGCACAATAAAAACTTACATATTTATATATATATATATATATATATATATATATATATATATATATATATATATATGTGTGTGTGTGTGTGTGAGAGAGAGTGTGTATTCATATGTGTGTGTGCGCGTGTGTGTGCAGTACATTCTCATTGTTACCAATATCCTAATTGAAATAATCATTGTTAACCTTGCTATTGTTTCAGTCAATATGGATATGAAATAGTTTAGCACATATTTACAAATTCATGCAGATGTTGATTTGCTTTATCATGATATCTAATATAAATGCCTATTTACATATAAACAAATATGTATGCATAGCAATAATACATGCATATATATATATATATATATATATATATATATATATATATATATGCACTTGTATATATACACACAGGTACACAGTGCTTGTCAAGAGTATTATTTATGGGTAGCAATCGCAAGAGATTGAACTTTCATTGTAATTCAAAAAAATTGTTTTCTCTGGTGGAGGACCTTTGAGACTATATATATATTGCTCAGTAGACAAAATAAATAGAATAGTTTGCGCTCTTGTTCGGAAATTAGTGCTTGAATTTAGTTTTATTTTCTTGTATTCTTTAAATTCTATATTAGTATATATATATATATATATATATATATATATATATATATATATATATATATGTGTGTGTGTGTGTGTGTGTGTGTGTGTGTGTGTGTGTATTTGTGTGTATGCCTGTGTGTATTCATGTATTTATGTATAAGGAAAGAGTGACGTATTTTGTTTATGCTATATATCTATATCATTTTAATTATATACATGCAAATTTTCTGCAAATACATGTTATACATACATATTAGTTTTAATGTATATATATACATATGCTGTATATTTTATCGTTATGCCTATTACACATAGACATCTCTCTCTATATATATATATACAAATACATTGTATGTAACTCTCCCTATATATAAATATACATATACGTTGCATGTAAGTATATGTTATATATGGTGCATATTTTATACATAAATGCTATTTTGCATAAATATATTTTGCACAAATTTGTGTATATTTACACATACATGTGTACGTACGTATATATGTTTGTATATAGACATACCTTTATATATATATATATATATATATATATATACATATATATATATATATACACACACACACACACAAATATATGTAAATACACATGCTATTTTCTATGAATATTATATATGCATATATGTTGATACGAATACAGTTTTCTATATTAGTATACTTATGTCAATATACATGGTTACACACATACATGCACTCACACAAAAAACAGAGCACAAGAAATATATATATGTTTGGACTGTGAACAGATTTTTGACCAGGGAATCTGATGTGTATTTGCGCTATATTTTCGGGATGAGTCGAAGGATTTGCGTCTTTCCCTCTTTCAAAGATTTTTGCCGCTCATTTCTTTCCCTTTCCTTCCGTTATTCCTTATTTTTATCATATGCATATATATATATTTATCAGAACTGGCAATGTGTTTTCCGGTTATCTTAAAAATGTCTTTTTTCCTTTAAGTTTTTCATTGGTTTTCTTTGTCCATTTCCTTTGACAATATGTACAATAACAGATTTCGAAGATAGTTGATTTTTCCGCTGTAATATATTTACTTTAATTCGTTTCTTGCAGCTCTTTTTTACTTTTGGTAGATGTGATTTGGGTTCCTCGATCATCTTTCTGTGCGATTTAGGTAAGTCAGGAGTATGTGTCGGTGTACTGTAAAATAGTAAACAAAAGTGATTAGTCATGAGAAACACATATTTTTTGTATTGTAAATAGCAATTCCGGTAACGTCATAGCAAAATAAAAATTCCATTTTCCCATTAGAATATCATTTACAGCCTAAATGCATTCACATTCATATAGTTGAATCTGGTTAAAGTAGAAATTCTATTAGACAAGAATAAAATTCGTAAAAACGTCAAAGAACAAAAGAAATTTAGTAATTTTAACGTTGAACTCTAGCTTCTGATTTTTAACTTAAAAATAATTGTTATACCTGTAACATATTTTTCAATTTCATCATATGATATGTACTAAATATACTTTTAAAATAATTTTTAGTTTATATGAATACTAACAAAAGATTATGTGAATACTGACATAAGATTTCTGTCAAATCATGCTACATTGTATTAAATGTTATAGCATCATGAGTAACTGAGCAGAAGTTTTGTTTTATCCATATCTATCCTTAATTTTTTTATTGTTACTTAATTCTAAAAAGAGTTCTTTATTTATTTTTTTATTATTACTCAATTTTAAAAAGTGTTCCTGATAAGGTCGCTACTACCTACCAGAATATCGTAATTAAAACAACAAAAGATTTAAACAAACTACGACTATAAAAACACCGACAGCATCGGAAACGAAAGCTGGGGCGGAGTACAAAAATTGCATATGCAGTAAGTTTTATGTCGCCACCTTTGATGGTATCGCTTGAGGCAGTCCACACCCACTGTATGTCATTCGTAAGAATGACACTTGTCACATTTTATCTACCTTCAAAAATATCATAACACTTTCCTAACAATCTGATGTATTTCCAAAAGTAAACAGTAAACCCAATATTACGTCATATTTACCATGATATCTATGGCACAGAAATAACAGTGAAATATATTTATGTAAGAAATACTTACAGTGTTGGCAGGAATGTCCCCAGTGCGTGGGTGGACACATGCATTTTCCTTTCTTACATCGACCACCGTTAAAACATGGCATTTTGCAATCATGTTTGCGTTTACAATAGCGTCCAGTATATCCGGGCTTGCATTGACACTTGCCAGGTTGGATACAGACGGCAGTCACTGGACAGCGAGGTTCGCAAATGGCTACAAGAGAAAACAAAAAGAAAACGGACATTAATATCAAAGTCGTAGAAATAATTTTTCACCGGTACTTGGTCCGCTTAACTGAAAATTTCAAGCAATTGTACATTTTATGACGAAAGCATGAATTTTTATATACTTATAGCAAATAGTATTTTTAAGATTGAGCCATTGTGTATTTTCAATATGTTACCAATGGAAGCCATTTTGAAAACAGTGACGAGTGACAATTGTTTTCAGACCATTTTCCCTAGCAGCAATTGATATATCATGATATTGAGGAGATAATAGGTCGAATATTTCTAGCATACGTAAATGTTGGTCATCACCATTTGGAAAATATATGCAAGTCATTAAAAATTCACAATGGTCGCCATGACTGGTATGAAAATTATAATTGCAGTAACAATGGTTAAGCTAGTCCAATATGGATGATGTCATACACATTCGTTACGATCCAAAATTCGAATTTGGAGCTTTAAAATAGACTGGAAGCTTCCTTCTATCTCACATTTCAAGATGATCACCATGCGTTGGGCCAGATGCTGATGTCAAAACTAAAACTATCATCAGTGTGTGAATGGAACTGATTACTGGTTATAGGTGGTGTTGAAAGGTGATAGTAATGGTGATGATGGTGCTCATGGAAGAGGTGGTATTGCCTGTGTTGGTGTGGTAGTGATGATGGTGATAGTGGTGGTAATGACAGTGGTGTTGATGATGATAGTGATCCGGTTTTGGTAGTGATTGTGATAGTGGTGATGATATCAATACTAGTTGTGATGATGGTGGTGGAGATGGTGATCATCATCATCACCATAACAATCATCAACATCGCTACCACCAACATCATTATCATCGCCACCAGCATCATTATCATCACCACCAAAATGTACGCATGGTAAATAAATTCAACCATTTATGTCCTCACTCTAATACCCATTGCTGAGAGAGAATTTCATAGGAAAACAGTGGTCGCTGGCAACCATTTTGAAATAGTTGTCATGGGCGATATATTGAAAATTCATGATGGCTGAATATCCAATTTTCATTTTAATGTGTTTGGCTATAAGTGCACTAAAAGTTATACTTTTATCAGAAAAAAACAAGATTATTTTTGCTCAGGGGACTTACAATAACAAAAAGTGGTATGATCTATAAATTTGTCACCATATTTCACCTGTGATATTCAGATAAGCACCTGGAAGAAGAGAATTTCATAAGTCGTTTCAACTGATTTTTTTTTTTCTTCTTAGCTTATCTATTCTGATTTCCTCTGGTATACGATTCGTTTAAAAAGGGAGTTTGTCTTTTGGGGAGAGAAAAGAGGAGGGGGAGCAAGGTAGAAAATCTGAAGTGGGTAGTAGAATGGATTAACTGAATCATTTTTGCAACAAAAAAGTAATAGAAGCACAATTTCGTTTTTTATAACTGTTCTTGGAATGATAATGACTATTTAAAAAAATATATAATGTATTTAAAGAAAAGGATTTGCATATTATTCTGACTGTGAAGTTTATGAAATATTTTACTTGTTTTGATAGCATAACACATATTTTAGGTAAATAAAGTTAGACAGACACCAGCGAACTAAACGAAAAATATAGAGAGAGAGAAAGAAAGAAAGAAAGAAAGAAAGAAAGAAAGAAAGAAAAAAAGAAAGAAAGAGAGAGAGAAAGAGAAATGGGGGAAATATTAGTGATTTAATAGACAGACAGATAGATATATAAGTTGATAAATTCTGCTGTTGTTTTTTACTAGAATTCCTTCATCTTAATTTCAATTACTTTCTATCGCAATTACTCAAACAGTCATTCTACGGCCATTAATGACAGTCTGGTGGTTGTAATAAGATGGCACCTGAAATTAAAATGGAACATGTCAAAATATAAGACAATGCAGCATTTAATATTGATATAATTCAGGATAATATTATCAAGACTCGGTGAATATTCATTTTGCGTTTGTTTTTGTTTTCCCAAATTTTGTTTCGTTCTGAATATTTATTCTCTAAAAATGATCGTATTTCATATTGCGAATAAACTAAAAAAAAAAAAATAATAATCATATGTTTACTTAATAGAATTTTATAAAAAATAAAACGAAAAGTTACTTTTATGTATAATTTTAATTCGTTCTTTGAAAAAACTCAACAAATGTCCGAACGGATTTCAGAACGTTTCAATTTTCAGACTTTTTGTAATTCTAAAGAGTTTAGTTCAGAATATGAGCGAAAAGCTGTGCAACGTGATTTTAGTCCCTGGGTAGTGAGAGAAATTTTCTAATTCCAATGTAAAGAGTATAAAAAATGGCCATCATCCTTCCAAACTTTTCCTCTGTGACTAGGACGGTGATATCTCTGAATTTACTTCCAATTGCAGTAAATTTGTACATTTTTCCCATTAAAAAAACACTTTTTTATTCAGAAAAACATCACAAGTCTTTTAACGTCCGTCGTTGGACATAGACCTTCCCCAGGATTCGCCGCAATTCTCTATCATGGGCATCGCAGAGGCATTATTTCCTGAATCTGTTTAGTTCATCTTTCCATCTTGTGTTCTGTTGGCCTCGGTTTCTTATTTGATCTCTGGGGATCCATGTTGTGAGCTGTGATGTCCATTGGTTGTCTTTCATTCTTGCAACATGGCCTGTCCATTGCCATTTGAGTTTTTTAATAGTTCCTATGATGTCACGGACATTCAGGTTTTTTTTCCTTATATACTGTGCTGTCTTAAAAGAAAGCAAATTTTACTGTAATTCTCCACCATAATCAAAACCAATTCCACCTTGCAATTGCTTTGAGATCCCTGAACCACGCTGTGTCAGGCTTATTCATCCGTCGTACTGAGCTTCTTGGGGAACTCCTTGTCGAGTAGGTTGTCATTTATCTGAGTCCCGACGAAGATAACAACTTTGACCTTTGCCTCAAAGAATACTTTGCTGAGATGTGCAAGAACTACAGGGCATATCTCAGCACGCTTATTGGGGATAAAGACGAATTCTTTGCACTTTGTTACCCCTACAGGACAACAGTGTGAAAACCGTGCTGGACACCTTGAAGCATGTTGGATACGGCTGAGAGGTCAAAGGAAACTTCAAAATTATGCCATCTCTGGAATAATAGCTATGTTCTATACTTTTACACATAATCAACCAGGAAATAACCTTTATCATCTCCGAACAGAAAGACGGGGTTTTTTTCAAGTTAAATAGTGTTATTTGATGTTAGATTAAATAAACCCAGCTTTATTTTTCTCTTTGATTTCAGGCGGCAATCGACAACACAGACACAGACACACGCTAAGAGAAAAAGAAAGAAAATAGTTATATATATATATATATATATATATATATATATATATATATATATATATATATATATATATATATATATATATGCACGTACGTTAGTCCCATTTTAACAAGGAAATTACACTTACGATTTTGACATGTCGCTCCTTTGTAGTCTGGTAGACATTTGCAACGATTAAAACCAACACATACTCCTCCATTTTGACAATTATGTTCACATTTTGGTCGAACTACTCTCACTGAATAAATAGAAAGAAAAAGATTTAGTTACAATCTACCTATAGAAATAACCCCACAAAAAGTGAAGATATAATGTTCCCTCGCATAAAGTAGTCGGGGGGGGGGTTGTTAACAGTTGAAGATTCTGCTTGAAATTAGCCCAATACAAAATATATGTCTACTGAGATTATATAAGAGGCGTTTATTCAGGGTGTGCCAGGTATGTGCTGCAAAGCATGCATGAATATTGGTTCCGTTTTACGTTAATTCATAGATGTTAATTATCGTAACTCTCACCTTTAGTCTACTCAGTCAAGGTTCACAACTCAAAACTCATTGTTATCTCCCCTACATCGAAATATTCTTAAAATTGAGCTCTGATATGACTAATGGCTATTCATGCCGCTATTTAAAAAGTTTTGGAAAAGGCATAAGACCCTCAAGTCGATTGCAATAAGATAAAGTCCACGAAGTGAACCCCATTTTGATTCTTCGTCAGTCTTGTCAATTCGGATGTTTTCCATTTAAATGTAGATGTTCTGATCGTCAAAAACATGTTTAGATGGTTTTATAATAAAATATATAATATTTTAATTGATTATATCATGTTTTATTAAAACATATGTAAAAGATGAAAGTCACATTATCAATCACACGTAGTATATTTCACAACTTCTTGTCTTTTCATTAAGGCTGGACAAAGCAAGCACTTATATTTTTTACGTTCATGATTTCATTCTGTGTATTCAAATTTTAGTTTCAATTTCACGGAACACTCTTGTTCAAATTTCCGTGTTCCAAAAATCTCTCTCATGATTTATCAGTTATTCCACCAGTTGACCAATTGTGGCATCAAGATTGTAAACGTGACTTGCATATTGATAGTATGATAGTTATAAAGAATTACTTAGTTCATTATAAAAACGTAAGAGAAATAACCGCACAATCCATCTATAAGCATGGGATTGTTAGAAATCATAGGGACGTATATAGCAAAACAATTCTGATTTCAACTGTACCTAGTTAGGCAATATGCAAATGAGAGAAAGGAAACTGCCATGCTAGTTTTAATTCTGACTGAGCCATCAAAATGGTGTCTCCTTGCAATGAAACGGAGAATCCTTATTCAAGCCCGTAGTCAGGTGGCAAATGTGATTGGATGAGCCGAAATTAGCCCAAGAACAACATTAAAGTATCCTTAGCACAAGTAACACTGGGAAGATCTCTTAGATAAGAGAATCATTTGAACCTCCTACAACCCACTATGAGAATGATGGATTTTTGATATTTGATAGCAATTTGCTACTCAGATCGTCCAACCTTTTGAAATGAGTTGGCAATAACAAATCCAGGGAAATACAGATGTATTTGGCGCGAGAAACCTCTCAAACCTACATTGATGGTTATTGATGGTTATTTGTATCTATGATGGAGTTCCATCCCATATAGCAATTTTTTTTATTAGTGAGGCCAAAATAGTATCAAGGTACCATCTTGTCCACGTCAGTCTCCTGTAAAGAATACTTTCGGAAGTGTCACGGCCATTTTGGATTGTTATATGATGGAATGTTCAGAAAACCCATGCAGGATCTGCATTCAGATTTTAATGCAGTGAGATCTGGAATTTCACAAGAGAGAGAAAATAGAAGAGTAACACTATCTTAAGGACAAATGATATTTTAACTTACAGCATGAAGTATCTATTTCATAATTGATTGAATAAATAAACGCGTTTGAAAATAGAGGTGTCTAATTATTTTTATCCGTGTCTATATATTTTGGGGATGGAATTGGTTGAAAACAGAGGTGTATATTTACTTTTGTCATGTCTTTGTAGACCATTGGATAGAAGTTTTTGGTTGATAACAGAAGTGTATATTTACTTTTGTTATGGCCCTGTAGAACATTGAAAAAAACAAACAAACGCGTCCATTTGATTTTGTAACGTATCTGTAGATCATCGAATAAATATTCTTATTTGAAAACAGAAGAGTCTATTTAATTCTGTTCAGTCTCTATATCATTTAATAAATGCTCTTGTTTAAAGATCCAGATGTCTACTTATGTTTGTTATGTCTGCAGGTCACACCAGTCAAATAAAGACCAGTTTGAGATTAGACGTGTCTATTTACGTTTGTTATGTCTGTATATTTATGATTCTTGACATGCGTGTTTGTTAATGTTCTTATTGGATTTACCTCTCTTCCGTTTGCAACACAAAACTCCCGTCGTATATCCGGCCATATATGAACAACCTTGGCTTTTTCTTGGATGATAAACATCAATTCTACCCTTGGCCAAACAGGAACTCTTAGAATAACGTAAACGTCTGCAATTCCTTCCAATGCCGGCCATGTTTTCTTTGTGGCATCTGCAAAAAATACGGAAGCATTGAAATGCAATTTTCTTTGGAAGAGATTAAATATTAACGGTAAGGAGCGGATTTTTTTACTACCTTAATGGAAAGAAACTGCCTGAGCCGGGTTACATCCGACAAAGTGGTGCAATTACTACTTGCTAGGAAATGTTGAGTATCTTACCGTAGATTAGTTATTTGCAGATTAGTCTCGTCAGTAAAATCAATCCTGGGCTTTGCATAGTTCTGTTTTTCTAATAGATTAGTAGTAGTAAATGCCTCTTGTGATAAAGATATTTTCTCCTCATCAGACTTTTAGTATAGTGCGTTGTCAAATTCTTAGGTTCGACGGCAGAATAACCCTACGCTCTACCACTCAGCTATATCTGTAAAAGATAAAGGTCCTAAAATGATAGGATAAATATAGCGATGAAAAATAGTCAATTAGCTATGGTGCTCTGGTTATCAAGTCACTCATATAATTACTATTTTAACGACACTAGGAGTCCCCCAGTCGTGGCCTTATACCAGACAATGCAACAAATTGTAAATACCATTGGAAACTTCGGTATAGAGTAATTGTTTGCTAGCTAGATTGGCAAACTATTACTACCATGCTGTTTTTGGTTAATCCATCATTTCAAACCTATGAACACTTGAAATTTCGACAAGATGGCGCTTCTATGGGTTATTAGCACAATCTCCTTTTACCTTCCTCATGGCTTTATTGAGTAACCAACATTTGTGGCTTTGAGCCAGGCTGAGCTGAGTCTAATAAATATTCATAGCTGTGGAAAGTCAAAAAAAACATGAATTGATTCGATAAAAGGCAAGTATATCTTTGAATTCTTCACTTAAATTCTATTCTTTTCTTTTTTTCATCATTAGTTAATAGCAACAATTTACTCGTAAAAGTTTCCTTATTTATTTACCTTCACCCAGTAACACATTAAGGGAGTACTTGGTGTCTCAGTTAAATTTATTTTCATCGGACCTCAGCATTAGTAAGATTGATGTAACATTTTTGCCTCTATTAAACCCTGGACCGAACTGAGACAAGCTTAGTGAATGAAATATGCTATGATATATATTTTTTTTAATTTTTTGCCGTAATATTCGATTGTTATGAATGAATTTTTTACACCATAAAGAATGAGGCTAAAAGTAAATGATTTATCCAAGTAATGGTATTTTTGTAGATCCAATGTAAATAGATATATATTCGTTGTGATAAGAGATTTTTGAATTCTTAACACCCACGGTATCTACCCAGGGAAGTTAAACTAAGTATGATTTCAATTAGAATATGATACTGCTTTACTTGCTGATAACGTCAACAAAGCATTTGGAGTGAACACTACTATAGTGCCAAGTGTTCAGTGTTAGTCCACTAGCTCTGAAAATATGGATATCAATAATAATAAACCTCCAGAGAGACCGAAACCTGTTGATAAAGAATTATTGAAAGAACAAACAACGGTTCGACTACCTCCTGGTGACTGTAAGACTCATAGAGTAGCCATATCGGTCTAAAAGAAAGAGGAAAGATTGAGAAGTTGGCAAAAAGATGTGTCACGTAATTTGAATGAAATTAACCACAAAGTCAAACCTCACGCATCTCAACTGACTGTGTCTAAGAATACGGAATTGGGATATAAAGTCTTACAGAGTTTTTTCCTAATGAGCGCTTCCAATTAGAAAAGGGAAAGGGACAGGTTGATACAAGTTCCAAAGATCCAATGCAAAATTGTGACGGACAGAAAAGAAGATGGCGTGACGAGGTAGACAAATTCAGATAGTACTGGCTCCACGATGCCCATGATAGTGAGGCTGGCAAATCTTGGGGAAGGTCTATGTCTAACGACTGATCCTGAAAGGCTGATGATATAGATACAATAAAAAAGAGAAAATATGATTATTTCCGTTATGTATTAATTTGATCCACATTGAGTGCTGTGTTGCTAGACAGCCACATTGATACGGCAACTTCAAATCGTACCCGATCTGTAAATAGTTCACTTTGCCAAAGAGCAATGACTAACATGCTTTTCTCGATGACCATCAGTAGTGGTTTTGATCTCCATTGATAATCTTTTACTAAACAAATTTAGATTTAGTGAATAGCTTCACCCATATGTACACAGCACAATATTTCCAAATGTTCCCAATGAATTTCAACGAAATTTTGTGGAAAGGTGCGTATTGTGACGAGGAATGAGTGCTTGCATTTTTTGGTGAATCCAGAACTTCTCAGTCAGCTTTTAAGTACTTTGGTTAAAAATAACTACTTTGAATAAATCACTTTTCCAAAACATATTTAAAATCTTATTTTTGGCGGTGGTTTCTATTTACAATGTCTATACTACTCAGCTGGATTTTTTCTTTTCGCCTATGATACGGGACTACGGCATCGAAGTATTGTGAGTAGTTATATTGACTTCATTGTTGGATCATTATCCCTAAACAAGTATCTCTAGGCAAGGGGATTCTACATATAACTACGCTGCAGACCTGGACCCTCTCTTTCGGTTCATCATGCCAAGTTAAGCCTCTGAAATATTCCAATTACAATTCAAATAATCTTGACCTTATTTTTTTCGGGTGAGGGTTTCTACTTATTCTGAATTTATACTTATATATATATATATATATATATATATATATATATATATATATATATATATATATATATATATATATTGTCAATGGCGTCCCCGGATATAACACAGTCGGTTATTGCGTGGTTTGCATCCCCTCATAGCGTAGTTACACAAAGGGAATCGAGCTAAATTGTTGGTGAAGAAGGCCTTTAAACGAGTTCTCATAACGATATTTTTTCCGTGATGAATATTTCGGTATCTCATCACACGTGTGCAACATTCCTAACACCTGCGTCCCAGTCTAGTCTTTTGCTTCTCTTTTTCATCCAACCATAAAGAATATATTTCTTCAACAAATATCGTTTCCCTATGATTTGGGGTGCCCTAAGTAGACATGACTGGTCATCCCACTGCTGGATATGCATGCACCCACGAACACCGATTACCACTCATACAATCAAGTTCGGAGAATATATACTATACATACATATATATATATCGATGTCAACAACAAAATGTGTGTGTGCTTGAGTGTGATAGCCTTGGACTGAACGCCATACTAGCGCACGCGATCAGTACTACACGCAAAAAATATTCTGGTTCTGGTAATAAGTTTGATGATATCAGTGAAAAAATGTGTTTGGCTATTACACGCACCCCCCTGCCACACACCCTTTACCTGGAACGTTTCTTGCCTGCAGTACCAGTCCTTCCTGTACATATATGTGTCTCTGTCTGTGTCTGTGTGCGACAGAGAGAGAGAGAGAGAGAAAGTGTATGTATGTGTGTGTGTCGGTATGTATAGATGAAAGTGTATATCATATGTTGAACAGTCGAGTGTAACGCCTACTTTTTAGGTAGTAATTAAATTATGGACAGGAGATTCTCAAATAACATAAAACTATTTGATAGGTACATGGAGATGTATGTGTTTGCGCACTCATAAACATTCACGTGTGAATTTGATACATAACTGTACGTAAATCTTTGAGTTGACAGGTGCGTATACAATCATACAACTGCGTGTGAGAATCTTAGATATCAATAAGGTAGAGATTTATTGTATGTACTAGTGTATAGTACCCATCAAAAATGACTGGATTATTCGCAACAGATCAGTACTTCTGCCTACAATCAGTGTATCTGTGCATCTTCCCTAGAATTAAAGTGTCACTCCCCAGCCCATCTATCTAAAATTAGAATGTGATATACATCAGAGATCATCAAAAAGTGTCATTGCATTTTATACACGTGAATCATACCTTCTTCAATGATGGTACTAAAAAAGATAACAGTTATTGGCGCAAACAACTGAAATAGCAAACTGAGTTCGAATTTTAACAAGAGCAATTGACAACTTCTATTAGTAAAGACATGGTTCCTGTTCTCCCTACGCTCGATCGCAACTATATATATCTAGATAAAAAACGTCACGTCGCTGGTATGTCACGACAGACAAGAAAGACCACTCGCCCTGACGCAAAACTTTTGCACGTAGTAATCCTCGATAAAAATCAATCGTTCTTCTTTAATCTTTTGTACGATTCATTAGCGGTCAACTATTATTCCCAAAATATAAATATTCATAAATTTAACATTCATTATGTATACATGAATATGCATATAAACACGCATAAATGGATACACGTCCATTACGCAGAAAGACATTCTTCTGTCGTTTGACATTTACATCTTGTACTAATTTTTTTTTTTATCCCAGTGACAGATATCAAACTGACCGCAACACAACACCTGCGAAGAAATTCTCTCTCTCTCTCTCTCCCCCTCTGTCTCTGTCTCTGTCTCTCTCTCTGTCTCTCTCTCTCTCTCTCTCTCTCTCTCTCTCTGCACGTGTGTCTGTTTATTAAAATGAAAGGAAAATGCGTGTGTCTGTGTCTTAGAAGGAGAATGTCTGGTATTTCAAAACTGTTATTCTATGTTTAATGTTCGCCTGGAGCTGATGATTGGTGACCTTAGTTATGTGTATACAATAATGGGGAATTATGACTAATCAGGCGAAAGAACATTACAAATGCTCTATATAAGGAAATGATGATATGATATATATATATATATATATATATATATATATATATATATATATATATATATATATATGTGTGTGTGTGTGTGTGTGTGTGTGTGTGTGTGTGTGTAATGTTATACATATATATCATGAATTGGGTGTACTATATTATACGTATTTTAGTATATCTGATAATATTCTAACTTAGATATATGTTTAAATCTTGAAAATGTTTGGAATTATGAATATTCGCAATATAAGAACATATTTTATTTCCTATCAACTATCTATATTATATACCATAAAAACACATACTAAGTGCTGCAAACAATTCGGGGAATTCGACCATGAAGAAATAATGACTAGGTTCCACTGTCCCTTTCAAAGTCGTCCTATTGAGAATTTATATGGTAATTTAACTAGGGGTAAGTCTCACAACGAGTAACTGAAAAAGTCCACTTTGTTCTCGCGCACTGTGCATATTCACCAAACTTCTTGGCAGCACCCCGTATGAAATATAAATTATTTGAAAATGTACACCAACATATTGATATATGTTTAAATTTTCTATATTACCTAATAAAAAATGTATCAATGTATAATACATATAAACATGTTTGATTACATAGGATATTGGTATTCTTTACGAATAGCTCAATCTGATACAAAACCATTTGTGTTGTATACTAAGCAAGGTTCGAATTCAATACAAAACGAACGGTTTGCTACGTTAAATTGATAAGCAATATTATCATGGTTTTTGATTCGATGAATCATTCGAAGATTTTTTTTCAATATCTTAAACTTGATGAAACCACAGACGAGACACGATATAACGTTATATATCATATATTACATAAACCAAGTTATTAACATGTTAATACAGTAGAAAAACGGTTGGAGATAAGGCTATGAAAATCACTATAAAACATACTTAAAGAACAATTTAAACTTATTGATGCCACCAAGAATTTTCATCTGAATATCAATTCTGACATGAAAAGAAGTATGTGAGTCCACAGAAGCTTCTAGAATATTCAATCGAAAGAACCGTGGAATGGAAGGGAAAATCTAAGACAGTGAAAATAAAAGCCGACGTTGAAGCCGTAATGTTTTCTCTGGTGGCCAGTTAAGGGTGACCGTACACACTTATACATGAGTGGCGGTAATAGATGAGACATGCACTTCCTTTGTGCTTATATCTTTGCCTCAGCCTTTGGCACTTACATATGCTCCATAAGTTCTACTGTAGCGTACAGGCTGTCCAAATGTGCACGTTTTACCAACTTAAACCACTGCACGCATGCTCAACCAACTTCCTTCACCTTATGAAATGAGCAAGCTTTACTGCTAATCCCTACACCTACATAAAAGACTGGAACACCTACATACACTTTCCAAAAAGTAATCGTTTCTCTCCATACATGGTCTAGTCTAGACCATTACTACACTTTCCTCTGTCAATACAATAGAACTTTCAATCAACCACTGAACTCTACGTACAATGTATGCGGATTACTTAATTGCGTTATTTCTTACTAAAACAAACTCATTGTTATGTTTTTACTTCAGTCATAATCTGTGTGTTTCTACATCCATATTTCTCAGCCCTCCAAACACAACTGAATTCATTTCTCAGTACACCGATGGCCTCAAGTAAAACATTACTTTTGTTATAAAACTATACATAGGGGGCTCCGACAGATATCAACGATATAACATGTGCATTGTCCTATTTTGTCGTCAAGTAACGTGTAACATAAGATATTAGAGTAAAGTTCGGTGGATAAGTCACTTACTGCTTTTTGCGTCCTGTTTAAGTCGAAAAACTGTGATTCATCTAGGTGTATGTATAGTTACTGAACTATCTAGCATCCATTTAGCATAAAAGACCAATAAATCATTGTATATCTGAACGGATATGGAAGTATATCCAAGAGAGCACGTAAGTGTTATGATCAAGAGTACCTTTTGAAACATAGGCGCATTCAATGTTGTGGTAGTTAAAAAGCAAGCTTCGAAAGCCCTTATTACCGACTTGGATTTTTTATGGTGTGATCTATGATTATGATCTTTTACCACACTGACTTAGATATTAAAACGTTTACAGAGAAAAAGACCTGCAACAATGAAGCACCCAATCAGGTCTAAACTGCTGACTATTACACTACAGTCGGTGCCCACCTGAAGTACGAGTGTTTGAAACACACACACACACACACACACACACACACACACACACACACACACACACACAAGAATCAAACTCGATCAATTGCTAACGCATTCCAGAAATGTTGACCCTATATTATGACTATATCTGTCACGATGCCGTATCAATAAGTCAATTGTGACTCACCTGGTACATTTGCCTTTGTGGTTAGCTGCGTTGTAGGCATAACATCCGTGGAGATCATAGATATCTGCCCACGTGATCTTTTTGATGGCTTCAGAGTCTTTGGGATTACATACACTCCAGCCCTTGGCGCACAGCCAGCGTGCCCGTTTGACATGACCTTCCCATTTTCCCTTGCAGGCGTGGATGTTCTTGTAGTTATGCAATCCTTCGGTCTTTTTATCTGCACAGCCAGATGTATAGTCTGAAGCCGCCATGATTGTTGAAAGAGCATCAGATAAACAGGAAAGAAGAATGAAAATTTTAAATGTGAAATTTTAAACAAACCAAACAGGATATTGATGATGAGAAATATTTATAGCAGAAAAGAAATAAAGGGAAGAATATAATAAATTCATGTAAAAGGGGATGAAGAGATGAGAAAGAGAGAAAAAAAGAAAAAAGAAATAAAGAAAGACCAAAATAGTTTGGACAAAAATAGAAAAAAAGAATGAGGCAAAGAAGGCATAGAACTGGAAGGAAAGTACAACCGATAAAAGGAATGGAGCCAGAATGAAAACAAAATATTCATGAAGAAAAAAGAATTGAATTTACTGTAATTTTTTTAATGTATGTCTCGTTCGAAATAAAGTTGTAACACATTGAACAGAAAGCCCGACATGACACGAGATGATGACGTCACAGATAAAGAGCCAGAGCATTACTCGGCCCCTGCAGGACATTCGAGCTGAAATATCGCCCAGAATTTTTCATCTGATAAGATCCACCAAGTCAATGACAGGTGGTTGTGTCTTAAAGTTCACCTCATTTTTTAGTTTCTTTTGCAAAGCATTCATGAAATCTTTGTCTCTGCTTACAAACCAACTCATGGTCGTTCAATCAATTACTGACAATCCAGGGTGACTCGAACCCGGCGTTGACAAAGACCACAATTACCAATGCACTGTGTTTTTATCAAAAGTCAAATTCCAACTTTAGTATAAGGTTGTTCAGAAAGTATTGGTCAGTTTCATTATATCAGATTTTAGCCATGTTTTGATATAACATATACTCCCAAATTGTTCTGTGTACCAGTATATTTTAATAAGATTGACCATTGTTGTGTACATATATGATGTTTTTTTCTTTTATAGTGGTAATGGCTGCTGCTGCTTCTGCCGTAGCTGTTGCTGTTAATAATAATAATAATAATAATAATAATAATAATAATAATAATAATAATAATAACAACAACAACAACAATAACAACAGCAGCTCCATACTATAAGTGAAAATTGAAGAGCTGCATATCGTTTTCTTCCATGAATTTAGACTTGGTTACAATGCCTTTCAGACTACCTGTAACATTGATGAATTCTAGGTCAAGGTAATACTTCATGATTACAGAGATTTGTTGGTTTCCAAATACAGATATTAATCTCAAAAAGGAGAGAAAGCAAATTCCATTTTCAATATTTTCGGAACATTTGAAGCAAATCGCAAAATTTAATTAACTTGATAAGTGGATGCTACCTGGAACATCTGAAACTTAAAAAAACAACCAGGTAATTTGCCGTTGTTTCGGAAAAAAAATCGACTTCTTGATTGAATATTAGCCTCCGATGGATGATGGGTCCTTTATGATCGCAGGAAATGATTTGTCAATTTGTCAAAACGAGGAAGGTTCAGCAATAAGAATGGTATCAAAGATCTTTCAAGGATTTTGAGAGTTTAGGTCTAAAAAAATACCATGTAAAGGAACATATGACCATACTTCTCGCTGGCAAAGATGTATATAGATTTGAATGGTTTATTATTATTATTATTATTATTATTATTATTATTATTATTATTATTATTATTGTTGTTGTTGTTTTCACGTGTTTGCACACCAGATGCCTGGTGGTCACCACTGAAGACTGAGTAATAGAAAGTTTCCTCAAGTCTCCAGCCATCCTCTTCACATTCTCACAGTCCGCAACAGTAGTGTGGTTTACAGTTTCACACCAGTTCCCCAGTGGTTATTGCTGAAGGCTGAGTCTCCTCAGGTCTCCAGTTTTACTCTTATATCTTGCTCATCTTCCTATCACAGCAACACTGTGGTTTGTACTGCCTCCACCATTTTTCTCTGTTAAGATACTGCTAACTCTGTGGGCCGTAGATCTCATATTTCTCGCCTCCTCCTCAGTATTTGCGCAATCCTCAGTTGTGCTGTGGTCTGTATAGTCTCAATCCTTTCTCTCATATCCAGTTCTTCTAATCTCACTTTCAGCGTCTTTGGTACGGTTTTGAGCGTGCCTACTATTACTGGTACTACCCTGATTTTCATGTTCCGCACCTTCTTCAGCTCCCCTGCCTGGTCCTGGTATTTTTCAAGCTTTTCACTCATTTTCCGACTTACTCTGTGATCCAAAGGCGTGGCTCCGTCAATTATTTGGCAGTTTCTCTTTTTTCTGTCCACGTCTACCAATTCTGATCTTCTCACTTGGATAGGGTGGTCAGTTTTGATGTCAAAGTCCCAGAGTAATTTGTGACTTCCATTTTTGCATGACTGTCTCTGGTTTGTGCTGATACCATTTTTCTGCATGGTTGAATCCCATTCGTTTGCTCAGTTCCAAGTGAATCGCTGTTGCTACCCTATCGTGTCCGTGTTTATACTCCTAGGGACTAGTTGACTACATTTACTAGTTGCGTGGTTTACAGTCTCATCCCTTTCCCCACACAGACGGCATTTGCTGTTTGTTAGTTTTCTATCGATTTTTGCTTTAACATAGTTTTTCCTAATGCATATGTTTTGGGATGCCATGAGCGATTTAGTCTCCCTCTTCAGGTTTCCTCAACTTGGCCATTTCCATGATCTATCTATCGTCTGCAACACCCAATATCAGTCTTTTGAATTCTCTGTATAGTCTTTTCTGCGCTGCTCTATTATTATTATTATTATTATTATTATTATTATTATTATTATTATTATTATTATTATTATTATTATTATCATCATCATCATTATCCGTGATTCGACAATTTATGATAGTTTTTCTGTTTGGGAAATAGTTTATAAGATTCGCTCAACTAATAACGTGTGCACACACACACAGTCACACACATGTATGTATAATAAAGACGAGGGGTATTTACTAAACTTAGCTTGTTCTGGCACAAAGTCAGAAGTATCAAGCTTTTAGTCATGATTGAACTCATTACATTAGCAATGATGTATATTCTCGAATAGATTGATATTTACTCAGCCTATTTCAGTCTAGTGCAACGCCTTCGTTGTGATTTTCTAATGGGAAATATAGAGTAAATCTCATGGTGATTCTATTAGTTCAGATATCGAAATATATCTTGTGAAAGCATTATTGACTCTTCTCGTCGGCAGAAATTTATATGGATTTATGGTTCATATTTTGATTATTACTATAAAGAATTTTTTCAATTATTCATGCTGATTTATGAATTATTTTTCATAAGCCCAAGATAGAAATGAAACATGTTTCACCACCCAAACTCAGTTAGTCTGCAATTGCTGAGTATAAATGATTCACGCTAGAGATCGACATGACTAAACAAGGATTCTTCCAAGAAGCATTTAAAGTAATATCCGTAAATCTTGGGCTCTAATCAGGTGTACCATCAATATTGACATTGGTTTCCATTCAACATATCAGCAGCGGATCATTTCATGATTAAATCTCAATGAAACTGTCAAATACGATTCAGGGAAATTATGAAGGGATAGATAATTCCACAGGTGTGGATTACTATTTTGAATAGAACGACAGAAAAAGCATCAAGTTTTCCTTAATGTTTTGATTAATAACAGGATGTAGCATACGGAGGGCATATAAACCTGTGACTTAATTGGCAATTATGGTTTGTGACGTGCTTTGATTGGTCAATGTGATACCGTGTAAAGAAAAATTGGACGAATCGAGAAACGACGCGCTATAGAATTCGCTGAAGAGTCACTTTGCAGCGACAGAAAGTCCAGCCGCGAAAGGTGACAATTTTGTACGCTGGAGCTCTTCCTCTCACCAGCAGTAAGTTTGAGAGTCGCAGTGTAAGAGTCTAAATGATACATTTCCCAATCAACAAACAAATAAATTCGTTTGCTCATAGACTTTGAGAACTTCTCTCTCTCTCTCTCTCTATATATATATATATATATATACAAACAACACATATGCACATGCTCACACAAACAAACAAACAAATCAATGCATTGTAATATCACATTGTTATTCATGAAATGTCATCGTTTACATAATTAAAAAATAATCCTAAAACTGGAAGTGAAATTTGCATTTCTTCAAGATTCAATGCAAATTGATATACAATTCGTTATTATTGAAGTGTTTGAGCTCTCGAGCTATTGTCTCCCAAAGAAGGTAGACAGATTTTCTAGAGCGATTTCAGATTAAGACATTGTTGCCATGCTGCTGTTAACGCCAAGAAGCATATCCAGTCAACACTCTTGTGTAATAAGTTCAGCGTTGATTCAATAGCTTAAAATATAGGAAACTGGATACCGATATTAAACCTCGAGGCTGGCTGAAACGTGTTCTTGATTATGAA
This sequence comes from Thysanoteuthis rhombus, assembly GCA_963457665.1. Taxonomy (NCBI): domain Eukaryota; kingdom Metazoa; phylum Mollusca; class Cephalopoda; order Oegopsida; family Thysanoteuthidae; genus Thysanoteuthis; species Thysanoteuthis major. The sequence continues at coordinate 40,891,631 of OY735203.1, read as the reverse complement.
GTATTATCGACAACAGTGGTAAGCGGCACACAATCCATGGTTTGAAGTCTTTCTGGAGACTTTAGAACTCCAAGACTGAACATATCCCAAGGCAATAAGAAAGGTTAAAATGCTTCACGGGGGATCCGGGCCACACCACTCAGCTGATTATTTCTAAGTTTAGAAATTGAGATATGATGTCTTTCAGCATCCTCCCTATTTACATGATATTTCTCCTACAGATTATAACCTTTTAAAGCATTTTGAACTTTGTTTCCTTAATGAAAGGTTCAATAATAGGGAAGCCATAATTTAAGCATCCACTGATTTTTCACAACTAAATCTAAAGAGTTTTATAAAGAAGGCATATTATCACTAAACGATCGAATAAGAGAATGTTTTTTTGCTTCAAGAGGGTCATATCGTTGTCCATATCACCCTTCACCATACTATTTGAAAATTTATATTTGATATAACACATTTAGCTAATTTCTGCTGTTTTGTTGGGTTTTATTGTTTTTTCTAACGACAGCAGATGATGCACACGATAATTTGGACTTGTTTTCTCAAAACTTTATTCCCTTTATGGAAAAGTGGATGAGATTCTTCTGGCTCAAAAGCAAAATGGAGTTTTGACTTGAACATTCAGTGAACATCAATCGCGTCATACATCCTGGGAGGGCTGTAGAGCATTTAGGTCGTAGAAATGTAGTAATCGGAACAATGGAATTGAGGGTGCCAGTTTCAATAATGCATGGAGTAAAGAAAACACTGCACTTCAAGATTTCAGAAGGCTTCTGTTGACAGGTCGTAGTTAAATGCGTTCCGGTCATTTGTGTCCGGTACTATCGTGTCCCGGTTATTTGTGTCTTGGACAATTGTGTTCTCTTATGATGCCCAAGTATTCTAGCATTTGGCCATACTGAGCTCCCTTAAATATATATATATATATATACATATATATATATATATATATATATATATATATATATATATATATATATATATATATATATATATATATATATATTAACAAACGTATATTTGTATTTTGTATGATCCAGCATGTTTGGAAATATTCAGAAATACTTAACTTACCTCTGACTGTCACAAATGAACTGGCCATGTCAACTCCTTGGTTGTTCACGACTTCGCAGCTGTACAATCCAGTATCCGATGGTCGGGCCATCGTGACAAGTAGGTCGACTAATGAAAATAGAAAAAAGATGTTTTAAATCCGATTTCAAAATCACGTCTTTATTCATTCATAAAGTATAAATATCTTATAACGTTTTTTCACAAAATAAATGAATGAATGGATGGAACCTCATAGTGATCTTGCCCTGTAGTTGAGACAGCTGCGTACATCCCATTGGCGACTGCAGTCAGTGTGCGATTCTGATGAAAAGTCATTTTCAGATGCTGATTTCAAAGGCTTCAGACCCTTGGAGAGGGACCCAACATTATTCTACACACATCCTCCCCATTTGACATTTTATCACACAATGCGTTAAAAGTTAGATGAGCTTGGTTTGCTCTGTGGCTTGCTCTGATGGATGAAATCGGTGCATATATCCCACTTTCGACATTTATTCGGTTTTGTGCTCAACTATAGAGCTAACATTTTGAATGCAGATTTTGATCTGTCAGGATATCCCCCAATGCGAAAATAGACGTGACTAAATCTTTCCACTCGACATCATTCACCGACATTCAGAGGTAAAACCCCGCTACAAAAAATATCGCTTACAAAAGCTGTTAAACAAAAATCGTTCAACTACTTGTTAACGACTGGTGTGATATCTCGTGGGAAATTTATTAGTCCGTAGAACACCTGACAAGATATCGTCCGAATCGTCTTTGTCCTGGCAGTGAATCAGATAGTTGATAAAATCGATGTAACTCGGGAAACCTTTACTGTCTAGTCTCTGTTTCTGCTGTCAAGGATATTCAGTTTAAAACGTTCATTTTAAATATCTCTTATCTTTTTCAGCGATATCAATGGACTGTGGAAGTAAACTTCAACCAAGGTCAAGCAATATGTAATTGTTCTCTATCGAAGGTAGAAAAATACTTTATAGATCTTGTCCAAATTCGAACTCGGCTCTATGATTCCGTTTAAATATTCGTTCTGAACATCTCCACTGATCGATACCAAATGAACAAACTATGAATTCGTTTTAATATACGAATAATCACTCAAAGTTACAGTACTTGCATTGTTTTCCTTCGAGATGGTAGGTTTATAGATGAGTGCTGAGTAGTTAGGTGGCTGTTTAGATATTTTTCCCAATGTTCCATTTGCTACTCCTAATATAAATACTATACGCTTATTTCCGAATTTCACCTTACAAAATCTCAAAGAAATTCAAAATGATTGATCTGAAAGTTGTTATCGTCCTATATTTTTCGTTTTCAATCAAATATCTATTCCCCCAATAAAAACAATGATATATTCAAAGATTCAAACTGAGAACCTGAATCCAATGTAAGTAAAGATAGCCTGCTTAAATGAGAAATCAAACACAATGAAATAAATTATTTCTTTGCTTACAGATATACCTGAAGCCATGCAGAGAAATTGGATATGCTATTTCAATTTTTGCTTGGATATTTATTTTTACGGATAAATATAGAATCCCAAAAATTGACTCAAGTCAGTAGCTCAAATTTTCGAATGACACCATATACTACGTCACTTTTCACCAATTAGGTCAAAAAGTTGATAATAATGAATTTTCAACAGTCTTTTCTCCTTTTTTACTCAAAATGAATAAATATGTAGTTTTAACTTGATCGAAATTTAATCAAGATAATCATCTCCTACATTCGAAAATAGATTTAATAAAACTTTTTTGATGATTTCAGTAGCTTTCAATTCTTTTTGTGCGTCCTTTAGTATTTTCACCAACAAAAAAGCGAATAATTTCACCAACCTGCGCATATTCAATGTTGAAAAGGCACATGAATTTGGAAAAAGATTAGAGAGTCCATGAAAGAAAAACATTCTGAAGAAGCGGTTGGGAAAATAATAGCTAACATTTCAAATAGAACAACCGTTGTAGAAAGAATCTACTTATATCTAAATCGGTAGTACATGGATAATTGTAACAGATCATCTGGAAGGAAGCCACTTCTTTAGTTATTCAACATTTAGGAGAGAAAGCAGTTGAGCATTTGGGATGGTGGACAGACACTTGGAATTTTGGCTAACTGTTATTTTATTAGATAATTCTTCATCTGCTCACTTATCAAAGGGAGGTGGTTCTAGAGATTATATTGTCATGAAATTTGATTGAACCACTTGCTTCTCATTATCAAACATGGCAGATTTTCAGCTACGTTGTAGAAATCAATTTTGATCACTGGCCATTTTATGTTTCTGGAGTGCATGGGGAATATACGTCCATGAGATACAAGGCCATTCACAGGAATATTAACAGAAATAACTTTTCCCAATATTTCCTGGCGATTATTTGGACAAAACAGCATTATTTTCATTGAAAGTTGCGTTCTATGCTATAGAAAATAGGTATTAAACAATTTGCATGGCCAATTGAGACTCCTGCTATGAGCCAATTTTGATTGTTCAGTATGTAAAATGCGCAGAAAACCTCTAAAAAGGAAATTTGATTTATGCTTCTATCTCGATGGATAGTCAAAAAGAGAAAATATCAGATCTAATGAATTCAATCTCTTAAGAAGTGGAAGAATTCAGCTAATGTCCATTAATTTATTTAAACTTGCATAATAAAATAAGGTTGAATTGTCCAGATCGTTGAATAAATGCTCTTGTTTGAAATAAGTAAAGTCTATTTACATTTGCCAGATCCATGTAGATAGTTGAATAAAAGTTCTTGTTTAAAAATAGAAATGTCTATTTAGATTTGTCATGTCTCAGCATGATCGTCCCATAAACATTTATGTTTAGACGTGTTGGGAAAACCCAACGCTTGAACAAGTACCAACAGTGAAACCTTATATTTCACCCCTGGAGCCATGTGTACGGCAAACAAATCGACGCTCGTTCCTGTCGATGATGTTTGGTGTTGACGAAAACTAAAGTTTGGTTTTAGTGGAGGCGACGGATGCAGAGTCTCCTAGAACCTTTCTTCCCATAACTCACCGTAATATTCCCAGCTAATGAGACAAAATTGTCTCACTTCCCGGTAACATTATAAGTCAATCCAGTTGTTGACAACCATTGGAATCATCTATCGGGTTCTTGTGTCAGATAGTTGATACGGTGCGTCATTCTAGGATCCCTTTAACCCATACATAGAAAAGGTGATCAGAGAAACGAATATCATTTTCCAGGGTTGTCTATGAAACGATAAATTATACATATGATAGCTATATTTTGTTAGTAATGCTTGTATAAATGTCCAACATTTGACACGCCTTTTGTCCGTACCTTCGATGCATTTTTATAGCTATAAACAAGTAGAAACGCATTTACATACGTATATAAAAGCCCTACTCTGCTAGTAATGCTTTCATTAATTTTTAATCACTGAATATCGCTTTATTCCTGATTTTCATTGCATTTCTCTTGTAAAATCATTAGCAACACTTTAATATTATGCATAAAATAATCATAATCCGTCAGCGATGATTATCTTATTCCCTGGACATTTGCTGAGCTTTCCTTTCGCTTTGCAATGCATAACATACAGGATGAGTGCCGGAACTTGCTCAAAATGATTCGAGAATAAATGATGTTCTCACCGTCAGAAATGTTTGTTGGCGCGAAAAATGACAAAAGTTAAACATGGAGAGTTTTAGCGTTGTAGTAAAGTCAGTGGATTACGATTAGAAAATCTGTCTAGGCGTACCAGATTCAGTTTTCAAGTATAACCGTCGATTGTGTTCCATTTTTCTCTGGACTGCAAATATTTGCTCTGTTTTTATAAATGTAATCATTAGAGCGAATGAAAATTCTGACGTATTTGTTTAGATAATTTTGCAGGTTTACATAGACGACCAGTAAATAAGTAAAACAGAAGATGAAAGGTATAACGATACGTACATGAAGTGAGGACTGAGAATCGGGTATTGTTTCTCGCAATTTGCTTCCCATTCCGGTACCAGTGCACTGTGGGGGTTGGGATACCCGTGGCTTGGCATGTTAGGAGGAATATCAGGCCGCTGAACACATTCATTTTCTCTGGTGGGCGGACGATAATCTTAGGAACCCGAGCTGGAGAAAAAGTGAAAATTAATTCATATACAGAATTTCAATTTATGTCAATAACAGCCGCAAGTAGGCTCGTTCAGATGGTCCAGTAAAAGCTGGTCAAAACATGAATGCTTTTATTCAAAATATGAGTGCTTTGATTTTAAATGTAAGGGATTTTATTCAGAATTTATGGACCTTTATTCAAAAAGTATGGACCTTTATTTAGAAATTATTGACTGTTTTTCAAAACGTATAGACTTTTGTTCCAATATGTATACCCCTATTCAAAACACAAGTCACTTTATTCAAACGTATAAAACTCCATTCAGGATATATGGACATTTATTCAGTATAAATGTACCTCTATTCAAAAAAGTTTTTTTTTTTTTTTAATTCTATTTAATTTATTTACGTAAATACTTTGAAAAAGTATGATTGGCTTTAAATCATAAACTAAAATCGACTTAGTATATCCTCACATACTTAATAATGATACTTTCATCTAATTATTTTACATTTCTCTTTCACCTTAGCAGACTTGAGACTATAAATGAGAAAAATCAAAAAATTGATCTCTTAGGAAATAACTAAAAAAGCAAAACAAATTGTTGATCAAATTAGAAAACAAAGAAAAACAGATTCGGGCGTATTTTCTCAAAACACAGAAAAGGTAGTCCATAAAGACAGAAATCGCGAATGAAGGTACTTTTGTCGTGAATAAAGGTACTTATGAATTGGAGTAAAAGTCAAAATGTTTTGAAAAAAAAAGGTATATATGTTCTTAATAAAAGTACTTATGTTTGTAATATAGGCCCATATATTATAGAAAGCGCTCTACTTATTCATCTTCAGGACACAGTTGTGGATGGTGATGTTTTGGAAAGCTACAGCGACCGAAATATCGTGTTCAGAAGAAATGAAGACGACAGTCCAAAAACACTTATACGTAATGGTGATCCAACATCTAAAAAAATTGAACAGGAAGATGCTTATGCTCTGAATAAATATTTAGAGTTAAAACAACTCTCTAAAATCGAGTTTAGCATCGCACCTTGAAATCTCAACGTAGTTATGTTGCACATACATGAGAGAAAATGTTATTTACTGCATAAATAGTAAAACTAATTATTTATAATGATAATATTTAATCTCCGTTTCAGACCGGTGTAATCATTGTTGCAGGATGGTTATTCAGATATTCTACCATTGATATATATCTATTTACTTCTACCTGCTTCCACCGATCATAGTACAAAAATTGAATTTTTGCACACACATTTCCCTCAATATGTTGGAAAAAATTTTTTTTATTCCCTTCAAAATAGGTTGTTTATGCTAAATTAGACACTGTTTTTTTTAATTTTCTGACTTTTTTTTAGTGATCACAGTCCGACAAAAGGCGAGAAAAGTAACTCATTCATTGATCTCCCCCTTTTCTAACTCTTTTAATTGATCATACCCGGCAAAACATATATGGGTGGTGGTGCTTCAGAATTTCTCTGGGAATGCCAGTTTTCATTGTGTTTGTATGAGACAACAGATATCTGGAAATCCGTCCGTGCAATTTGACTATTGTCTTTAGTGGGGTGCATTTATTTAGAAAATTTTCCTTTTTGTTTAAAAAAAAGAATGAAGTATTGTTATACCAGGCAATCGACAGCAGAGCACACCAGTCGCCATGCCAAGCTGATAATGACAGGCTCTGTGGAAATGAGAGTCAACACAGCAGCTAGCGTCAATGCGCCCGCCAGAGATGCATGAAGTCAAACCCTGGTTCTGGTGGGAACAGCTCTTTCCTACCCCGGCCAGGTCGTCCTGCAAAACAGAATAAAAAGACGGGACAAATTACTTGCATTTTCCTCACTCCGTAGACATGAACAAAAAAATGTATCAAAAACAATACGACTGCGTATTTTTAGGAATATTTTTTTGTAATGAAAAAATAATTTCGTTTGTGGAAATTCACATTTTACCACAGTTCAAATTAATCATAAGTCTCGTGCGATGATGTAAAGTTTGATTTTTAAAAGAGACAGGAATGATTTTCCTATTAGGTTTTCAAATCCCACTGACAACAAATTAAAAACATATTGCACCATGCATATGGAAATGAACGACCAGAGTTACTTCAAACTTATTACTTTGATTGATATTTTCTAAATCTTTTTCAATAACTCAAATGATACTCAAAAAATGTTCGGACAATAAGCCACTCTCCTCATGATATCTCTATTTCAAAACAATGTTGTAACTTCAAAAAATAGTTTTCTGGTTTGCTAACCATCGCTGTATATCATGCGTTCAACATATTTTCTGAGATTAGCTTCTGGAACAACGTTTCAAAAACGGACACCTTCTGTCGCTTGAATAAACTATACGAGCCAACGGTCAGTCAGACTAGCTGGTTAAACATAGCTCCATAGCAGGCATCCCCCAGATATTTATTGAAATTTTGTTCGTTTTTTTTTTCTTTTTTTTCTTTTTTTTCTTAGCCATTTTTGTTATCACGAGTTAATCTACTTAGGATGGAACGTTATACCTCTTGGCTTTCAGTTCAGTAACCTCCAATTTGGGATCAAATAAGGATAAGAGGATAGCTCGGAAATTGAAACAAATATAGATCTGTATCTGGGACTAATTATTTATGTTGCTTTGGCACAAGTTCATATATAAGATGGAAAATTTTTAAATTTTAAATCAAATGAAGATCGGTCCGGTCAAGGTAGGTCAATATTGTTCTATTTAAATCCACCATTCCGATTGACGGTCGGTATCTATTGTGTTAAAAGAATAACCTTAACTTTATTCGTGCCGCGTTGTGGAGGGAAACTATGAGAAATCAGAGCATTTCGGCAATACCGCTTTTAAAAATGCAGCAGAGGAAAATAAAATAACGAAGGACAATAAAAGCGAAACGCATTTAGCAATGGGGGTCCACGAACTAACATAAAGCGATCAAAAGCCTGGCGCATAAAACAAATGAATCATTAATTAATTGTTTCCTTACATCGTGGCCGTTATGTTTGATTCGTTGGTGCCCAATGTTGCAGCATTGTGGGGCGGCTGGCATTGATCCAAGAATGTCAATGAAATGGCGGTAAGCATCAAAGATATTGTGCGGTGTCGGCTCACCTAGCAAGCAATTTACCTGTCTGCTCAGTGACCATACAACGAGCAGGAAACCATGACGATATCAGCAGATACAGGCTCTTTTCTTTCGCCGATGTGAAAGTGCCGAAGGGACTCAACACGTTCGCTAAATGGGGGTAATCGGATAAGATCTCAAACAAAGAATTCATTCATTGTCATTGCCTGGAGAATGATTAAAAGAGGACAGAAGATTTAACGTAGGAGGCAATACTAAAAAAAATGAAGGGATTTTTTGCGAGAATATTTTCCGATTAAGGGTCCTGGCTGAACCAATTTTGAGTTTTTTGTACGACTGATTGTGAAACAAAAGGGCAATAAAACCTGATTAATGAAAGTTAGACGCAGACTGCATTTAAACTCTGTTTAATTTCATTACATGTATACAATCTCTTATCCGAAATTCTGAAAACTGAAAAGCTCCGATTACCGAACATTTCTTCAAAAAAAAAATGCGTTTCCAGATTTTTTTTTCCTAAAAAGGAAGAATTTTTTCACCATCCTCTAAACCTAACGAATCGTTATGAGTCCTATCCTCGCTGGTTGCCTCACCGACAAATTTAACGTTAGAAACTCACTATGTGACTTATTGCTAAAGATGCCTGCCTGATTAACCAGTGGCCCTCAGTAAATGACAGTTGGGTCCTCACTGTAGTGCAATATTTAGCAAATTGTGTAGTGGATCATTTTGTTACTGAAATCAGTTCAGTGTTTTTGGTGGGTTGTACTATTTAAGTCTTGAGCCAGCCGGAGTTAGGCTCTGCAAATAATATTTTTTCCGCATATCTAAGATTTTTTATTGTCAACAACTATAATAGGTTTAATAACTGTTTTCCTATTACACCTTTCTTTTCCTTTTAGTCTATGATATGGTAAGCATGATATTGTTCCAGTATCATTGTCACATTTCTCTGATTTAAAAAAATCCAAATAAAAGTTATTTATTCATTTAAAATGTTATTCATTCATTTATAAGCCTGGAGTTTTTCGTCCTTAAAAATGCGTGGAATATATGATATAGCACTGAGGAGTTTGGAGTCTGTTGGTCTACAAGAATAGTTTGGTAACCATTGCTCCCCAACAAAGCGCCGAGGTGTAGCTTAGTACGAGACCAGCTGTATCCCGTAGAGATAGAGTTGACTAAAGTAACTATTTTCTGAGTGACTGTATTACCAAACATTGGTCCATTGCGAGAAACTCCCGATGATGTATTTTTGCTCAATATGATCACTCTCCTTTTTTATTTTCTTAATCAGTTATCCATTCAGCCAATTTACTTACTGTTTTCCTCTTTTTCTTGCGTCACATATAATCGCTTTTCCAGCGTGTTTTTGCTTTTCTACCTACTTAGATGATTGTTTTATCCTCTGGATATGTTGATGGGGCAAAAATGATATTTTCAACATGTTGCAAAATTTACATCTAACTTCAAGATTCATCATGAACCACTGCTTTAAAGGAATCCCCTGTGAACATCTTAATCAAAAATGAAAATGATAAAATCACCACACACACACACACACACACACACACACACATATATATATATATATATATATATATATATATATATATATATATATATATATATATGTATGCATCAACCGTTGTAAGTCAACTGCTAGACTAAGAGCTTTTTCCAATCTCATCCCTCCATTTTGTGTCTGGTCTTTTCCTACTGCGTTTTTACTGCCCGTTGGGCACTAATCTGGCTGCCGCTTACATCATCAGTTGTCCCCTTTTCCGGCTACATGTCTTTCCTATATTTATCTGTGTTGCTTAATCACTTATACGATATCGTTCACCCTGGTCCTCTCTCAGACCCACGTTGTATTGCTAAGCATATATATATATATATATACATATATATATATATATATATATATATATATATATATATATATATATATATATATATAGTGTATGTGTGTGTGTGTGTGTGTGTGTGTGTGTATGTGAAGATTTGTTCTCAAAAGTGAATTCTTTTAATGCATGCACTTGTAGAAGATACTTTAGACCGAAATGAAGGCTTTTTTCCAGTGCATATGTGAAGGACTAGTAGATTGAAGAGTCGATTCTGCGTTTTGACTGACAAGTGACATCTATAATGGAGAGTCCTTGAAGCTGATACGGCTCGACTCTGCTGCTAGGATGCATCAAGGTATTTGGTTAGGTAACCAAGCTTAGAGGCCAACGGGATAGTCTGGATGTCCAACATATTCTTTATCCCCAAATGTTCTTTATTTCATGCTCGACTGCAATGAATTAAGTAACTTACATGTGTTTAGGACGGCAGAATGTTTCAAATCTGCAAGGGAGGCTGTTAGACGGAGAAGAGATCGACTAAAAATATGCACAATCATACAATCAATCAAATACATGGGTTCACTAGACAGAGAGAGATAGAGAAAGAAAAAGATAATCAGAGACAGAAAATGAGACAAAGAGAAAGAAAGGTAGAAAGATACAGAGAACGAAGGAGAGGTAGGGAGGTGAAAGAGGAGGAAATCAGTACAAGTGAATGGAAAGGGGGAAAAAGAGGGAAGAACGAAAGAGTAATAGGAAAAAAAGGGAAGGGGAGAGGGAAATGAATGGAGGGAAACATGTGAAAGAAAGGAGTGATAAGGAAATGATACAGAGAAGATAGAGATAGGAAGAGAAAAAAAATGAGAAGTATTAAAAAACAAGGAAGGGATGAAATAAATGAAAAGGAGAAGAAGGAAAGAAATCAGAGAAAGATAAAAAGAGAGAAGAATGAAAGATTGAGCGAAAGAGGTGAATGATGAATGAGAAAAAAAAAGATAGATACAATCTGTTGCATTTGGTTTGTATAATGCATTAGAAATCTTCTGACAAGCAGAAACAACATTCTGATTTTAATCTCAATGATTTTTCTCCTCTGCAATTTCATCCAATCAAAATTATTTATGTTCAGTGCAAACTTCAAAACCCTCTTTTATCTCTTAACTTCTATTATTCTCATGTACCATAAAAATATTTACGTTGCGGAAGATCCGTGCTGACAGCTGAAATTTTTTAAAGAATACTCAGTAAGTATCTGTTTACGTATATGTGTATTCATGATTATGTATTTGTGCATGAGTTTTTCTGTATCTTCGTGTGTGTGTGATTCTGTATCTATATGTGTGCAAGTGTGTGTTTGAATGCATTTATGTGTGCGTTTGTGATTTGATGTATGTGTACGTTTTTGCATATACGTGTGTGCCTACGTTTTCTTAGTGGGAGTTTTTGAGAGAAAGATTATACCTATGTATGTCCGTTTTTGCTGGTATGTTATGCGTGTTTGTGTGTACGTTTTTTATGGACATTTGTGTGGGGGACGTGTTTATCGTAGTGTCTTTGTGTCTTTGTGGTGTCTTTGCCTTTGTGTCTCTATGTGACCGTATTTGTGCGTGTTTTTTTGCCATTTGTGTCCAGGGTTCATCAGCTAAATCTATTGAACTGAAATTAGCTCGTATATAGTTTTTGACTGCAAGAGTCAGATTGTCATACACTGAACCCATCTAATTGCTACTGAAAAATGTTAATACAAGTTATAAGTCTATCGAATGAACAGTTATCAATACCATAGCAATATCAGAGTAACTTACCCTTTATTTCTATGGTATGATGTAAATCAGGATTCTTATCTATTTTTCTAAAGTTTTTTTCAAAATAAAGGCATCTTGTCCTCCATGGTCTTCTATTCGTATTTAAAGGCCTGCATTTTTACTCTATAAAGTCTCACTGCTGCAAAAATGACATACGTCATATCTACGGCGTATTAGAAAAATATAGCCCGACATCGTGTTGAGGAAAAGAAGAAATTGACTTATTTATTGAGGTGTATGTATTCTGTGCCGGAGTATTTCAAAGTTCTTCTTTAGATTGCCCACTTATCTGAAAGTAGGGCATAAAGCCAAGAAGTAATTACCATTCATTTATATTTGGGTGTGGGGATTTAGCCCCATCACAGAGAAAAATGGTGATGATGGTACATTATGTTGAGTGGGCCTGGTGGGAGTTATTCAATTTAATTGAAGAAGTGTTCATTTTGGTTGTTGAAGTCAGATTGATTCGGCTGCTGTACTCTCCGACTGGATTCGGTAATCTTGCTGGAATTTTTCAACCTCACTCTTTATTCAGCCAATATAAGAAGATTATTTCTATTCTTTTGTCCATGCAAAGGGATCTTTCAGTTAATTCTTTCTGGTCAAGTGGTACACTGCTTTGTTGTATTGGCTAGCGAACCAAAGTATATGATTTCCACCACTTTACCCAAGGAATGAACTCACGACGACAAGGTAGCTACATACACTTAAACAAGTTTTTATCCACTAAGCCATTGTACAGAATGGTAATCGGGTGGTGGAAATTAGTCGGAGTTGTTTAATGCGTACTTATTGCATTTCTTTTTTTCTTTTCTTTTTTTCGTTTCTCCTATTCCCTTCGTTTTCCTTCCTCTTTCTTTCAGAAAACCTTTCTTGCTTCCCTGAATTCGTCCTTTTGTTTTATCAGGACTTATTCCTTCTTTTCTGCTTTTTTTTCTTTCTTTTTTCTTCCTTTCCCTTCCGAGTCCCTGATTCATTCTTCTTGACACATTTCCCTTTCTGATTTCTGTTATTTGGTACTCGCTGACTCCCAGATCAGACACTAAAGCTTGTAATTGTAACTGCGTTTACTCGACAGGGTACTGCGACACGCACAAAGACGTACGCAGCACGGATTCCACACCAAGCATTAGCCTCTCCACACCAAAGCCACAACCTTGCGTCTCGCGCACGTGCGGAGCGAACCAGATTATATACATATGAGCATTAAGTCCGATAGGAGTAACAATAACAATACGGAAAAGAAAAGTGGAGGGGTAAAAACACAATGAAAGTAAATACGGATATATAGTCTTTAAAATAGCAATATACACTATATTACTCTTAGTCAGTATGTAAACCATTCATTAAAAGATGTTCACCACTTTTACTAGTGGAACACGCCCAGAAAGCAAACATGTTTTATACCTTTACAAAACCATCTCGAAAGATCCTGGCGAGTGATGGTTTGGGAGTTGTGATTTGTGACGGTGGTAAATTAGATGCTAATTAAACTGCACTAAAATTACCAACGAAGGTCACTCAGGGGGTCCGTTGTATTTTTGTGAGCACCCCGTACTTTACCCTTTCTCTGAATCATTTTTCCAACAAACACTCTTTCAGCAATTAAAAGTGAAGTTCATCAGTGCATTGTGCGACAGCTAATAGAAGTAGTTTTCTGAATTTTGGAAGGCAACCGGTCTAGTTTAGTTGCAAGAAAAAGCAACAGACATTCAAATGAAGGTAAATTGTAGCAAAAAAAAATGATTTACGATATTTCATCAAATGAAACAAATAAATAAATTGTTCCACAATCGTAGTTGACGATATTTTATCTAACAACAATGACGTTCAGGTTCAAACCATTCAGGTTAAAACTATTCAGGTTCAGTTCGAAAACTGACAGTGTCTTTATCACGTGTCCAGCCCTTACCTTTTATTGTAAAAATTAAGAATTTTGCACACTTATTGAAAACATTTTCCAAAATTCAGCTCAATGATTGAAATTCTTTCGTATTTCTATCTATGTATGGATCACGCGTACAGCTGTCATCGTTTACAGTAAACGCTTCGAATTTTGCATGCACACACACTCCCCTCAATGCTTTTATTAGTTTGGCACAATGGCTGAAATAGTTGTTTTTTTCTAAGTATGTATGTTTCTGATGTATACCCCTAAGTGTTCATTGTAAAAACGCCACATCATGAATATACACTGCCGTCAATGAATACGAAAAATCAAGTTCAGACCAAACATCAGATCACAAACTAAAAAAGTCTGAATCACCAATAAGTCCTGACCATTCATAGAAGATATTTAACATTTTGCACTCAAAACAGTTTTCGATTGTTTTGTTTTTGCTTTTTTTTGATCCGGCTCAGTATCTGAAATAATTGTGTCTTTCTATCTCTGTATGTGTCAAAGCCTATTCTATTTATGATGGAAACCTAGAGTTTTGCACACGCTCAATTAATAGGTATGTATTGTTTTTTTTGGATTCAGCCAAGTGACTGAAATAGTCGCGTTTTTGTCTCGGTATGTGTCATGTGTACAATCTAAACAGTTCGTAGTAAAATCGTGAAATTTTGAACTCTGATTAATCTGATTAAGCAAGGGGGAGCCTTTCTTAATTTTAGCTCTGTGGATGAAATAGTTGCATTTTTCTACCGACGTATACGTCACATGTACAGCCCTAACCGTTCATGGTAGAAACTTGAAAATTCTCACACTCGCAATGAGTTTGACAAACTTCTTTCCGTTTTTTTAACACGCTTATTGGCAGAAATGGTTGAATTTCTCTATTCATTCGTATGTCACGTGTTCACCCCGAACTCTTCATAGTAAAAACATGAATTTTTTCACACAAACATCCGTTAATGAGTTAGAAATGCAAAATGTTTGTCTTTTCGAACTTTGGGCTTAGGGGCTGGAGTAGTTGCATTTTTCTAATTATCTGTGTCACGTGTACAGCCCTTACTCTTCATAGTACAAACTTCAAATTTTCAGCACTCACTCCTCTCAATGAGTAAGGGAAACTGTTTGTTTTTCTTAATTCAATGGTTGGGATACATACATTTCCCTATATATGTACGTGTTATGTGTGAAGTCCTATCTGTTCGTTCGAGAAATTATAGAATATTGTACTCACACTCCCCTCAATAAGTAGGAGATGCATTTCTTCTTTAAATTGGGCCAAGTGGCTGAAACTATATATATATATATATATATATATATATATATATATATATATATATATATATATATATATATATATATAGTGTGTGTGTGTGTGTGTGTGTGTGTGTGTGTGTATGTGTGTGTATGAGTTGCACGTAGAGCCTTAACTGCACCAAGTAGAAACTTGAGAAACTCAAATTCATAGTGGAAACTTTAAATTTTGCACACAGACTCACCCTGCAATGAATAGGAGAAACATATTTCAAATATTCGGCTAAGTGGTTGAAGTAGTTGCATTTTTCTATCTATGTGCCATGTGTACAGCCCTAACTCTCCAAAGTATAAGCTTCAAATTTTGCACAGATACTCCTCTGAATAAGTGGGGGAAACGATTCTTTTGTTTTTCTTTAATTTGGCCTACAGATTGAATTAGTTGCATTTTTCCATATGTGTATGTGCCATGTGTAGAGTCTTAACTGTTCATAGAGGAACCTTCAACTTTTGCACAAACGCTATCAAATATTGCGTCTATTCATCCATTTAAGGCTATGCTGATCCCATTCACAAGTATTTCGATCAATTTGCACTCTTCTTTGTCGACCAATTCGTTTTCATGTAAGGAAGATTTTATTGCAACAACTGCTGGAATACTTTCACATACATACCAAATAAATAAACCACCGTAGGCCGCGTGTGTAACAGAACTAAATATCAAAAAGAAATATTCAAAATTCTGGAATTATTCTTAAAAGGCAGATCTTTTATCCAAAATTATCTTTAAAAAAAAAAAATGAAGATCCAAAATGACTATACAGCAGTTTGGAGAAAAAAAAGAAAGAAAAAAAAAGATTTATATGATGCCAGGTTTCAAGGTTTGAGTCCCAAAAGTATGAGATTGGGTTTCCAGAGACCAAAACAAATGTAAGAACACTGAAAAAGAGAAAAATTGGTTGTTCACTCATCTGGTTGGTCAGCCATCTATAGGTTACGGTAATTCGATCTTTAGTCCAGAGCTCTGACCGAGGTGGGAAATGATTTAGACGAGTGAACGATTTTGTTGAACGAATATTCACATCGTATGAGCAACAGAGCACTCATATATCTTTCGGACTTTCCACATATTCACTAAGGTATCCAATTAATGAACACTCCTTGCATCAACAAAATTTCAACGCTTGTTAGTTTTTCAAATTGATATTCATCGTCATCATTGCATTAGCAACGGCTGTCTGACCTTTTTGCAAAATGACCAGCCCATTGCCATTTGATTTTCTTATGGTTTTCATGCTTTCGACACCTATTTTCCCTCTAATATTCTGTATTGTCTTTTGATTTCTCACCATGTTGGACATGGTTCTCTCATATGCATGTTGCATGGTTCGCATTTTAAGTGTCAGTCTTTTGGTTACAGTCCATATTTCTGCTCCATAGATGACCATTGAGGGACACATTGATTGTGTTATAATACAACAAAGTGTAGACCCCATACGGATCAAACTGGTATCAAGTGGTTTGTATTGTTTATCAAGCAATAATGGGAAAATCATACATGAATCAGTCAACACTTTTTACTAACGTATCGGAACAATAAGGACATTTTTCCGAACAAAGAAATCGATCGATGATTTTACTGCATGATAAAGTCTTGCATTGCTATTGCAACATAGGTGCTCATTGAGCTGGAATGGGAAGTTCTTTTAAACGCAGCATGTTCTCCAGACCTATGGCATGTCACTGGTATACTTTATGTCACACATTTCGCCAAGTCAACTATTCCAATCCATTCTAAGTTTTCAAAAAATCATCGAAAATTGTTTGAAACAAAACGGAATAGTTCCATTGTGTTTGAAGTGAGCCATACTGACACTGGGTACCCCACTTTTGTGATCTTACAGTAACTTTGTAATTATCAAATATGGGCAAGTGTTGTAGAGTGGTGCTTAAACTAATTTGGTAAATCATTATTAGAGTAGTGATATCGATTCTAATCCGAGTCCCAAATTATTGTTGCCCCGTACCAAGCAAATCCAAGCTGAATATTTTATTCGAACAGCTACATTCGAGTTCCGCTCAGCAAAGTTTGACTAACCATTCGCAAAAGAGTTGAGTTCATTCTCACTGGGTGACTCCTTATTTTAATACTGTTCAACTACGTGGATGGAAGAAGATTTTTTTGTATAAGAAATAGGATGAGTCAAGGTTAAATTTTGCGAGCCTAGGAAGGGTAAGGACAACGCTCCTGGGAGCACGGACAATCTCTGGGCTTGCCCTGGCTCGCCCTGGCCTGGCGCCGCTAGTGCACAAGACAAGGCTAAGCTTATTAAAAATCTGCTTTAGAGTAGCATAGAGAGAAGTGAATCGTTTGAAAGGGCGCTAATAATTCTAAAAAGAATGTCTTTGTCATTCTCGCGTGAACAAACGGAAAATTATGAAGGATAATTGCTACAATCATTGAATTATGAAGGAGGTAACTTGTCGGCTGACCCCTGGGGATTAAAAGTAAATGGACAAGTACACCGAATGAGCGATACACAATAAAAGGTCCAACTGTCAAACCTTCATAGCCCCGGGTAACGAAGAATAATGGATTGGACTCTATTCACACAGGTGCGTACAATCACACGCTCTCTCTCGATTAAGGGGGCTTTTCTCTTCTTCATTTTCTGGTTAGCCTCAACTTGATCTTTCTCTTTCTTCTTTAATGCACGCGTGTGCGCTGTCTCTGTGTATATGTAGGTGTGTCTATGTATATATGTATATATATGCCATGCTATTTTTGTTGTTATGGTCTTGTTTAATCAATATAAATATAGAAAAGGCTTATGCTTGTATATATATGAGAGAGAGAGAGAGAGAGAGAGAGAGAGAAAATCGTTTATCATGATAAGAGATATCCTAGTCAAACGGTTATTGTTATCAAAACTGTTATCCCAAACATTTGATTTAAGATGAATTAAAATTTTCCTTGGTTCATATTAATTCTCTATTATCTTTCATTATGGAAAATTGTTAATCATAATGAATTTAATAACAATGAGCTCAAATTTTTAGCTATAAATGTAACTTATTCTATATCTTTTGTTTAGCATAATCAGCCAGTTATCATCCAGAAGTTATTGCATTAGGAATCCCTGTCTATCTCTGTCTGTCTGTCTCTCCCTCCCTCCCTCCCTCCCTCTCTCTCTCTCTCTCTCTCTCTCTCTCTCTCTCTATATATATATATATATATATATATATATATATATATCAAAGATGGGCCACCTGGGTAGCTAAGCGACGCGCACCCTGGGTAAAAATCATGAAGGTTAATGATCAAGTATAATGCGGAAAAGATTTTCAATTCATTCGTTCATCAGTACATCAGTAACTTAATGCACTAAATCCGATGTCGCCGTTACGGTATTCGTTGATGACTAGTACATAATTCAGGATATACTTATTTTTCCAACTCAGACATAATTCTGTACCTTTCAAATTCAGTTTGAAATACACATAAGAATGTCACTTACTCCATGCCATGAAGAACGCAACTAGCCCGAGAAAAGGCTGAAAAAAAGGCACTGCTTATTCGGCCTTCGCTATTACTTTTTACAGACAGTTGGCCTGCCGTTGTATTAGAGCAGAGGGGAGTATACGTGTCTTCCGTATGTATTGTATAAATACTCTTCCATTATATAGAAAAGGGGGTTATTTGCCTTTTGAAATTCGTGTTTACTTTTGAAAAAAAAAACTATTGGAAGATCTACTCTACCAAATATACACTTACTGTTTTGTTTCTTTAATTTCCCAAAATTCAGCTTATTAATGAAATTTATAAAAGATATCGGCATTTATTGAATATTGAATGTATTTATGAATTGATTGCTTGGTAAAAATAATTCGAGGGAATATTTTTTTCGTTCGTATGAATCCATCCAATGTTTATTATTACATCTCAAGAAACATCGGAGAGAAACGAATAGTGTTCCCTGGAGAATTCAAATCAATTTATTTCTTTTCTCAAATTATCCTGATAAACGTCAGTTAAAGTCCCGGATATGGATTAATTGAAATAACGATGTAAACTAAAGGAACTTTTTATTTAACAACTTTTAGTTATTAATATCAAAATACATTGTAGATTTAGGGGATGTCAATGTTCTTTTGTCAACTATTCTATTTGTAAAAGTCAATCAACTGCCTACCCTTAGTATTTACTCACGGTACGCGCCTGGACATCATAATTGTTATCAACTGTCTTGAGTCCACTGCTGGACAAAGTCCTTTCCCATCTCCTCCCATGACGAGCATGACTGCGCTTATCTTTTTCATGCAACGTTTACTATCCCACAGGCACCACTCAATTAGCCTTCTGCTCCATCTGTTGCTCATCTTTCTCATTATGTGCGTCGTCTATCTGAATTTTTGTTGCTTTATTCGTTGGATGATATCCTTCACCGTAGTCCTTGTTTGGATCCCTGGTGATTTTTTTTATTACTGACAGTTATTCCAAATATTTCTCTCTCAATTGCTCTCTGTGCAAGCCTGAGTTTGTTTTCGAGTGATTTGGCAAATTTCCAGGTACCATATAGCTGGTTTTATGCTTTGATCATATACTTTACGTTTTAAGTATATTGGTTATTTGCTATAGTCACTTTTTACACTTGACTTCATTTTCAAAGCTCTGGATTAGAATTGAGCGATCACTATATGATATTCAGAGCCATTATACAAACCATAGGGCTTTCACAAAATCCATTTACTTGGAATGGGCAAATTTCAACTAGATTTCTTGGTGCCTCGTCTCGAAGTAGTTGAAAATAAGTTAGTCTTGCAGACCATTGCTAGTTCCGTGAGTCTTGTGCCTAACAACGGTAATCCTTATATATATATATATATATATATATATATATATATTGCTCCTTCAGTAGAGACATTGCAAGCAAACTCATCTTGCATCCAAATGGAGTTCGAGCTTCACAAATCTATTTGTGTAATTACTTCATTATCATGTTCTTGAGTCAGATTAAACTGAGTTTCCGTAACGATACAAGGTATTTTTCCGTGAAAGACTGATTAAAAAGCACATATCGGAGAGTAATACTTCTGGAGTGGGTCTGATCCTTGCATCCCTCCATAGTGGTTTCGTAGGGGACAATTTAAGTCAACGTTTTTTTGTAGTTGTTAATGGACCCTACAGGCTACCTTGCATGTGGCCTTGTGCCAGACTCTTAGTGAATAGATTAGAGTTACCCTTTTATTATTCTTTTTTTGGATAGTTTTGCTCCATCTTGTTCCTTTAATCACAGAGCGATAGATTGTTACACTGTAGAACTTTTGCAAAAATCTGCGTATTTCGGATTCGTGGAGGATGTCTACCATGAACGTCGCCTGAATCAATTAATGCTAAAGAAGGGCATTATCATCATCTATCTTATATTGTCCGTTGTTTTACAAAGACCTTCCCAAGAATTAGCCAGATCTCTTCATAATGGGCGTTGCAGAGCCAATACTTCCTGAACTTGTCGAGTTCATCTTTCCATCTTGTATTCTACCGGCGTCGGTTTCGCAAGTGATCTCAAGGGATCCATGTTTTCATGTCCATCGGTTGTCTGACATTCTTGCACATGACAAACTCATGGCATCTTGGACTCCTATTTTTTCCCTAACATACTGTGCTGGCACTTGCGATTTCTCTGTGTGAGGTGGAGCATGATTCTTTCATGTGCACGTTGCATAGCTCTTAGTTTGAGGGCCAGTCTCTTGGTTGGGTTCCATGTTTCAGCTCCATAGGTGACTATCGGGAGGATCCATTGGTTCTGAGATTAATATTTTTTCGTTGTTTTTTCTACTCCACTGTGGTTATTCAATATCTAGTAGTAGTAGTAGTAGTAGTAGTAGTAGTAGTAGTAGTATTATCAACGATGATTGTCAAGTCATCTGAATTCTTGGATTGAGTTTTTTTGTTCATTGATTTTGGCAAGTTTTTTCTCTTTCATCTTTCTGTCTATAAATTTATACGTTCGATCATATGTTTGCTGTTGAGTTCAGTTTCCGAAATCTTTTTCAGGAACTGTTTTCTGTCTTTTTCTTTTGTTTGTCCCTGTAAACACCTGCGTTATTATTCTCTTTGCCATTTCTTTATTAAAGTTGTGATAGATTTTTTTCTGAAAATAAGCTAAGAGGAACTGCTACGGTTAAAAGAATATAAGAATGTTTGTAATTTTGAGATATTCTACATTTGTACAATCATATATATTCTTCTTCATTGATGTGTGTGTATGTGTGTGCTAAAATTGACACTTATACTCACATGCACGTATTAATTATTGAATATGATGTTTCTTTATATCTAGAAATTGTCTCAGGCTGACCAGATAAGTATCAAATCTTCCTTTGTTAATTGTATTGTACAGATACATTTGTCAGTTATCCCGGGTTAATTTTTAATCCGAGAAATCACGAAAATCTAGGTGCTTATACATGCCTTATATACCACTTTATGATCATGCGCAATCCATAAAAATAGAGGAAGGAGAATGAATATCTCCAAAGAATATACAAGAATCATTTTGTATTCATCTTAGTGTCTTGTTGTGATCAGTAAGCAAGTCTTGTAGACAATCACTGGATGCCTAATGCTATCAACTCTCATTGGATCACTTTGATATCTTTCATCTCACCGTGATCATTTGAACATCAAAGTAGTCTAAGACCGAGAAGTTAAAAAAACACTGTTGATTTGAATGAATACATGCACTTTTAAATGCTAACTACCATTTTTATTAAAACTCCATAAATTATTATAGGTAGTCTTTTTACGATCTCGGCTATATTTTCATGTTTTACAATCGAGCACTTTCATGAAATAGACCCATCACACATCGTATATTGGATTACAGATTTGTACTTTCATATATATATATATATATATATATATATATATATATATATATATGTGTGTGTGTGTGTGTGTGTGTGTGTGTGTGTGCGTGTGTGTGTGTGTGCGTGAGTGTGTGTGTAATCGATACATAACAGAAAATAATGACCCAATATATATTAACATTTTGAAAAAAAAACTCCCATATTAAAACAAATACATTATTCTGTAAATGTAAGACTAATACAAAACTCCCTGAACAGATGAAAAACTGTGTACAACAAAGCGATTGAGAAAAACATTTCTAAACTAATTGTGTAAAATTTGATGACAAACTGATTCACACCAACATTTGATAAACCTGTAAAAAATATTTTTTATGAATATGGTGCGTAAGCATTTCCATTATATAGTCATCTATATGAAATATTTAACAGATATACATTAGTTTTAAGTTTTGGTTGGATGGACAACTTGGAAAATCATTTTTAAAAATCAACAAAATTAAAAAGTGTATATGTGTATTGATATAAACTCTCTTATTCATATTTAGTGTTTGACATCTAGTTTTTCTCCATTTTCATATATATATATATATATATATATATATATATATATATATATATATATATATATATATATATATATATGTATTGAGTAGAAATATATCTTGATATTTTACGAAGCTAAGGACGGCACAGGATTGAGGTTGTGAAAAAGAACGTGTTGCTTTAATCTATCTCAGCATTCGAAACCATGCTTTTTACTTCAGTTCAAACACCAACCATAAGCACTCATGAGAATAATGCAATATCCAAAATGCGGAAGGCTTCTGTACTCAAAAAAAATATTGCACGAAATGCAAGGTCTTACCGGGAACTGAACACTGACTTCTGAAACCGATGGAATATACATCATGATATTTCATAAGTTTGGGTTGATACGGCTATATTAAAAAGGGGGGGTGTGCACCTTGAAAATCAGTATTCAATATCTTGACCTTCATCTGGCTAGAACAACGTTGGAAAATATGAAACGATTTCAGCCACGAGGGATGTCCTACTGACAAGAAAAACTCTTTACAATTACATACATACTATACAGCAACTGGTATTCATTGCTAAATAAACTAAGAGAACAGCAAAGACATGCTCTGTGAAAAGATGGTTGATATTTGAGGCTAAAAAGGCAGCAAACAATAGACCCTAAGTCGTACGTGCTAGAATTCTTCCAGACGAACTCACAACTGTTTAACTCTTTCAATCGACTTAGCTCTGACGTGACTGCTTTCTAAGCGGATGGTTCAATCAATAAGTTACAAAGATGACTAAATATTGGAACATAAGGAATTAAGTGAATGTTCAAAGTCAGTAAGTCAATATCGCATGACATGGGGTCGTTGGCAAAGAAGAAGGTTAAGTTATATGGCAAAAAAGTCCGCAGATTGATTCGATTTTTTGATTAGATGGGAGTCACATTTTCAGCGCACGACAGTTATTACATTGTCTTTTGCACGTAAATATCATGTAAGTAATTTGGCTTTAAATGGGGGCGGTTTATTTTCTGCTAGATTTAACGACAAAACAAATTTGAAATAGTGTTGTTGAGGAGGAGAAAGAAAGTGACCTATAAAAGAATGAATGATAACGAAAATCAGGAGGGGGAAAGGAAAGGTGATCGAGATAAAGATGAATGAGTTATAACAAAAGAATTTATAATGGAAATCGAAGAAAAGAGAGAGAGGAGGGAGAGAGAGAATGGGGCGATGGGATGAACAAATACAAGAGAGGAATATCTGGGGGGAAAGAATTAAAAAAGGACTGAAAAACAGGTGAAAGAAAAAGGAATGAAAGAACAGGTGGAGGGGTGAATGAAAAACCAGAAAAAAGGGAGAGAAGACAGGGAAGAGAAAAAGGGATGGAAACGAGAGGAAGAAAAAAGGAAATGAATGAGAGGGGAAGACAAAAGGGATTAAAAAAAAGAGAGGGATGAAAAATGCAGAAAAACGGGAGAAGGAAAAAAGAAATGAGAAACAAGAGTTTGAAAAAAAGGATGAGAAGCAAGCCAAAGAAAAAATGAAGGAAAATCAGAAAGAAAAACAGAAAGAAAAAAGAATGAAAAAAGAAAGAAAAGCAGAAGGAAAAAGGAATGAAAACAGGAGGAGGAAAAAAGGAATACAAAACAGGAAAGAAGGATGAAAAACAGGAGAAAGAGAAAAGGAATGAGAAACAGTAGAGGAGGAAAACAATGAAAAACAGAAAATAGAGAAAGGGAATGAAAAAAAGGATAAGGAAAAACTGGAATGAAAAACAGGAGAAAAAGCAATGAAAAAAGGGAAAAGGAAAAAGGAATGAAAAACAGGACAACAAAACAAAGAAGGAAAAATAGGAGAGTAAGAAAGGGAATTAAAAGCAAGAAAAGGAGAAAGGAATGAAAAACAGGAGAAAAGGGAATGAAAAACAGAAGTTGGAAAAATGGGATGAAAAACAGGTGAAAGAAAAAAAGAATAGAAAAAAAGGAAAAGGGAAAAGAAATAAAGAGATGGGAAAGGGGGGATATAATTGCCAGAGAAGAAGATAAAAAGAAAGAATAGATGAAAGAAAGGGATGAATAAGAATATGAAGAGAGAAAAAACACACAAAGGAAAAATGATGGGAAAATGAAAGGAAAAAATAACAGATGGTGAGAAAGAAGTTTGGAAAGAGAAAAGTAGGTATTGATAGGAAGAGAGGAGATGGGAATTAATAAATAAATGAGGCAGACAGAGAAGAAAAGGGAGAGGTATTATATAATATAGAAACTTATCTGAAATGATATCGGTAGCAGGTTCAATTTCTGCAGCAGCCCAATTTTCTTCAATTATTTATCCTGTTTATGTTGTCTAAATTGGATGATATATTAACCATTTAACGACGGGATATCATTTCAGATAAATTTCTATATAATATAACGCAATCTATAATTCATTCTTTCGAACCAAAATGTCAATTTCTTCAATACACACACATACACATAGATAGATAGATAGATAGATAGATAGATAGATAGATAGATAGATAGAACAAATCAAGTTTGCAATATAGCATAATATAATATAACATAAACCAATGACTGATACGTGATGGATTTATTTCATAGAGTGCTCGATACATTCAACTTTATACTCCGAGAGTTGGGTTATTTTAGAGTAGAGCTAGGAACATAATAGGAAGGAGGGCAAAAACATAAACTTGTTTGTGTAGCAAGTCCACTTCCTATCATATATACATATATATATATATATATATATATATATATATATATATAAAGAGAGAAAATTGCGTGTATACTCAAAAATCAAACAATCATACAACTATATATGCAGCTATACTAATATAGACGTGTGGATGTGCATAGGTATACGTATATTGATAATACACATCTAATTTTTGATATTTTGATTAATCATATAAATAAAGATATATTCTTGCACTTTCCCAAATTTATGAGATGAATTATTTCTATTATTCAATATCATATTGAGACGATTCTCTTCATTTTTTTTTTTTTTTTTTTTTACATCATATTTTGTCAAATATCAGTGGTGGAGTGTTTTCATTATTCCATAGAATATTAATTTTAAAGTTGGAAATAATCACAGTTCTTAGGATGGCCAGACACTATGAAGGCCAAAACAGTGTTGAAAACAATGAAAATGTTGCATATAGTCAAAATAAACTTCAATAAAAGCGCATTTATCTCACCATAATAAAGAACGATGACTAAGGAGGAAATAGTGTAGATCTACAGAGAAAATAAATCTGTCACATTTCAGATGTCCATCAGGCTTATCGAATCAAAGGAATTAGATTTGCTTAATGATTGCTTTAGACTCGTCACCATTTGACAAACCCTCTTAGAGGATTTTATGTTTGTTATGGATTATCTTTCTAGTTTTAATAACCGGAAACATATTTTCAACAGCTTTAATCGCCTACATTCTATGCCCCTTCATTGCCTAGGTACGATCAAGAAGTACACCTATTGAAGACCTTACTAACAGAATTTTCGAGATGCTTTTTTATTTCTTTTTTAAATTTTTCTCGTGATTTTGTTTGATTGAATAAGATAGTGTCGAGTGCAGGTTCAATAAGGTTAACATTAATAGAATTAGATTTTAAACGTACTACACTTACTGTTAGGATAAATGACTATTCAACAGTTGTCTTCAAAGATAACGGACTAATGACAAGGCTCTCAGTGACACTAAACCGTAGGCGGGTCAACCCTGAGTCATCCCTTCAGATGAAGAATCTAAATTATATTGAAAATCATTTCTCAATTTGTCCGTTCGGTGCAAATGTAAATCGTCTGTTCGGTGCAAATGTAAATCCAGTTCATCTTCTATCAATAGGTTTTGTCCTAATTGGGTTGGCTCTGCTAGGTTGGGGCTGGTATTTTCTGAGCTTGGTTAGGTCTCATCCGGTGATGAATTCTAGATGTCCCGGATAGTGAACGAGTTGACGAGCAATAACGATAGGTTGTCACTGCGATCGAGCTATCTGTGCGTTCATATAAGATTATGGTGGCATTCATTTCATGGCGAGCTATGGTCGCTGTTGACGGGCATTGTCTGAGTCACTGAATATTTCGGTAAGTATCAACGATAAACTATTGTTATCGTATTCGAGCCGTCTGGGAGTCAAGTTTTAGGCAACTTCCACTTGAAGGATATGATTGTTCATATAGATAAATGGGTAACCTATTTAGCTGCCACCGATATTATGCAGGTTGTAATAAGTGAATCGTTGGTTCAAAGGGAGAGGCCCTTATCACTCGTCGTTAGTCTAGTCAGGTGAATAAAACTTCCACTAATTTGTGTTTTGTTAGTTTGGGGATTTGGGTTATTCATCAATTATTTTGTGCAATTTACCGACTCCATTATATTGAATCTGGTCGGATTTTTTGGAGGTGCCTTTTCAGGAACCACTTTTTTGATTCTCACAGCAGCAGATTCTTTTTTAGAACATCTGTAACGATTGCAAATAAAATTTAAAAAATTCACTACTTTTCCCACTGTAATAGAATTGTATATTGTTGGGAATAAATCTCGAAGTCATTCAAAAACTCTAAATAATTACATGGTGAACAAGCCAAATCTGAGGCCTCTGAAACTTGTTACAGACTTGCTGGTCCTATGCATTAAATCTATCGTTGATCATTAGTTCCCGCATAAATAATTCCTGGTTTACGTTTTAGTTTAGATATTTTTTTTTATTACTACGACGTTAAATATTGATAAGTAAAAACGCCATCATTCGGGTGCAAGCTGTCGATTAAAAAAATAGATTAAGTATACAACCACCTTTGAAAAGTGATCCTTCATACATCATTAAATTTCATGACTTCTGAAGAAACTAATGTACCCAGAAAGGTTTTTATAAAAAGTTGTTGCAGAAACTGCATTCCAAACTAAAAATCATAAATAAATGTTGACACAAGAATCAAGCAGTTATTCTTGTTTTTTTGTTTGTTTTTTTGTTTGTTTTTTTTTTCACCTGTGAATGTCTTTCGAGTTTTAGCGAGCTAAAATATATCTTTTTTGAAATAATTATTCCTTTCATCGAATCACAGGAAATTTTCATAATTGTAAGTATATTTTTCATCGCTTTCATCAACTTTTTTCTCATTTAAGAAAACGAATCTGTTCTATTTACAATTACAAAGTACTGACTTTTATTATTGTAATATTCATTTTTATCTATATTTCTACGGAAAGAAATCCATTTTTAAAAACGTTATTTCTACTGGTACAGAAATATAGCCTATGTATACAGTCGTTTATTTTATTCAGATCTAAAAGTTGAAAATACGATATGGCGCAATGGGAATATTGAATTGTGATCAACATTATATTCACTTTGTAGTACGCCCCGAGAAATGCATGAATCATTTTTGCATATGCTCTATACTATACCTTGATAAATATGTCGTCACTGGCATGTCACAGTATTTGATAGAGATAAGAATACAATGGTTGGACTCAGTCAAACCATTCTCCCACTACTTTTCTTGCCTGGTCGGTAGCAGCAAAGACCTGTTCTATACTCAACTTTTACAACGTAAAATCCATCGCCATACAAAAACCAGTATGAATAGATAGATAGATAGGTTAATCAGGTAGGTAGATTGATAGATCAGTACGTACACACATACATACATGATGATTACTTCATCTTGTCACTTGATCACCTGATCGCCCTGATTTGTTCCAACACGCCCATCTTCTCTGAGGTGGCTCTTAAGATCAGCTGCCGACCTTCAGGCCCCAAAGCACATATGACAGATAAAAGTCAGTCAGCTCACAGGATTTATGAAATATATCTGTGAAATGGCAGTCTGGTCACACACCTCTCTACATTTTGTACAATTTGTATTGCCGGGAGAAGGAGGTAATAGATTTTTACATACATATATACGTACATTTTGTAATGTCTTTGGCAAGCATGTTAAGAAAAATAAAATTCATAGATACCATATTCAAGAAACATTTCAATGACACGTATGTTTCGATGAAGAGATCGTTTATAAACTAGAAAGGTGACTAAAATGCACATCATAATTACATATCTTTGAATATAGATTGAATATAGAACGACAAATAATACACAAAGTTAGGTTCTGGAACATAATTCCATCTTGGGTCCATCTGGTTTATCTTTCTGAGGGGTCAAACGTGGTCAAACGAAATGGTTCTTTGTTTAAGTGAAGGAGAAGCTTGATTCATTATTCGACCCCACTTCCTCTTCGTTTTATTTGAGAAGCAAATCTATGACCCAAAGAATTAATTTGCGCTTTATTTACCATAGCACTAAACTCAGAGGTCACTGGCAAAATTTTAAAAATGGATCACAGTGTGCTATCGAACACACTATTTTTGTCAATGTGGCTGTCTAACATATATATTTGTATATATATATATATTCGATGACTTTCCATACAGAACCTTTAAAACAACCAATGAAACATTGTAGAGCGCTCTTACTGAAATGCTATGTTGCAGTGAACTCAGCCTTCTGTATGAAAATGTGCATCAAGCCAGATTTGCTAGTTTTTTAACAACAGGTTCAAGATTGAACTTGTGCGCAGTGCCTTTTACTTTTCTTCTCGTGTTGAACTATGAAGGTTTTAGAGGTCGCGTGGTTCATGGAAATAGTCAGCTCACGATCCCTGAAGTTTCCGGTGAGTTAGGATTTGTAAAAGTTCATGAAACGTGATTTCAAAAGAAAATTTGATGATGTAGCGCGTAGCATTCTATTCATCCGTCAGTAGATTTTCGGCAATATTTCTAGATCTGAAGAAACTCCACAGACAGTTTGGTGACAATTCCCACGAATCACAACTCGGACTTTTCAAATGTGATCTCCTTCTGTCGCCCAAATACCATGTGAAAGAGAGAAATGCTCAAGATTAACGGCACGGATCATGGAATCATCGAGCCAATCTTGAATTACTGCTGAGGTAGTCTGTGTTCACTGGATTTTAGCAAATGATCAAATAAATAATCCAGTAGACTTCGATACCCCAATTATAGGAAATTAATTGAGATTAAGTTTTCTCTTGGTCTTACTGGAAAGGAAAAGGCCCTAATTCCAGTCAAAGAAACGAAAAACAAATTTTCATGAATGATTAAGTAGAATATCGCATTGTTTAGAATATTTTTTTAAAATTTTTCTTGCATTATGGATGACATCCCGCATACATACGTTATCTAATTGTTTGAGAAGTTAGCAAATAAAACTTGGATATGAGATTTTCCCCATTAAGTGACGATTTTCTGTCGAAAAAATATTTTGTCATTCCTATAAGTTATATGAGCTTAGATTAATTGAGCTTATTCGTAAAGCAGGTTTCATTTTGGTCGATAATAATAACTTCAAATGATTAATCTCTCCTCTTCAACTGAAAAATAAAACTGTTCTGTCACGAAAGTTTGTGAGAAATCTATCAAGTAAGCCCAATATCTAAAAATGCAACCGGGATAATCTAAATTTAGATGTGAAACACCTGCATTTTGAATTCGAAACATGTACTGCACACACCTCGGCTGTAAATCTATCTTCGACAGAAAATCTACACTTGATGAGAAAAATCTTGCATGTAAATGTTTTATTTGCCAACTTCCCAAATAACTAAAGCTACGGTGTATATACTTTGAATGTTACCTATAACAAGGGTAACAAAGAATTGCTTCGAAATATTGAAATATTCTTCTTCATTATCGATATTTTGTCGTTTCTTTTGATTTTTTTCTTTGTTTTTTCTTTCTCGCAAAGCCAAGAAAAAACTCAAGAATTCATTCTTTTTCAATTTTAAATCTTTTTTTAAAAAAGTATGTCGATGTCTGCTGGATTATTTTTCTGATCATTAGCGAAAGTTCATT
Organism: Thysanoteuthis rhombus; assembly: GCA_963457665.1. Taxonomy (NCBI): domain Eukaryota; kingdom Metazoa; phylum Mollusca; class Cephalopoda; order Oegopsida; family Thysanoteuthidae; genus Thysanoteuthis; species Thysanoteuthis major. The sequence continues at coordinate 40,861,277 of OY735203.1, read as the reverse complement.
TCATAATATACGTACTTTATCATTATGTTCTCCCGATGTTGCTATTAAATACGTTAAATAATATTATTTTTCAGAAATTTTATTCTCTTTTCTTCGTTATCCTCTAAATGGTACAAAAATGTATTCAACCGAACGGCAGTCAGCGAAAAGCCTAGGCGACAAAACAACACGTCAACGAGACTGTCTGTGAATCGACAACATAGAGATATGTCATTCGACGAGACAGTCAGACACTGTTAAAACATGTCTTGCTCTGCTGCCTTAAATTGATATTTGCTTCCTTTCCAAAATGAAAGTATCTTAACGTATATTAAAAGTATCTAGAACATAAAATTTGATATAAGTGATGGGTCTACGTTTTCTATCCATAAGGTTCACCAACATCATCCTCGGGATGAAAATCACACTTTATTGTCTATCTGTCTGTCTCTGTCTGCTTTTATCAATACTTCAGTCTCTTTATATCGATCCATCTATCTATTTATATATGTCTGCTTACATCAATAACTCAATCTGTTCATATCTATCTATGTCTGCTTGTATCAATATCTCGATCTGTTTAGATATGTCTATCTCTCTGCCTCATTAAACCACACATGACCTTAGGATCCACTAAACAGATCTAGTTTTAGAATTTGCAACCCCAGTAATCAGTTGTTATCATCGAGCT
>OY735203.1:40730607-40855607 GCA_963457665.1 Thysanoteuthis rhombus | reverse complement strand
TTAGCATAAACTTACTTTGTAAATTAAACTTCAAACTGAAATCCTTTTCTTGGAAAGAGAACATTTTTCTATACGCAGCAAGAAGTAAATGTTTGAATTCTGAGCTGTCTAGCTCTACTTGGTACCACTTGCATGAATGATGCATTCTATATACATACGTAGCAAGCCAGAATGATATGAAAACTGAAGAAACTCATGTTGACAGTTTTGGTTGACGGTCTTCTAACAAAGCAAACAGTGAACATAAAAAGAGGGAACGGTGTGTTCACTTTAACATGCCGTTTAAATTTATGTAAGTCAGGCTCATAAATTCGTCTGTTTGCTCTTTTGTTTTTTCGTTTTACAAAGCCATCATCTTTTTTTTTTACATTTCATTCTGACATGCCAAAGCACCGCTTCAAGCAAAAGCAAAGTTGACATTCATAAACATCGCTTGTTACGTCATTATTTTTTATGGAAAACGTGCGGAAATGAAGTGAGAGCAAAAAATCTCAACAAAATATTAGGTTTGTGCATAAGTCCGCGGGCTCTTTCTCGAAAACTTCAGACTGAATCACAAAACTGAAAACCAGTTTTTCGCTGGAAACTTTTGCACACATCTACATTTTGTTTTTTAGATTTTAGCCTTAAATACATTAGAAGGTTGTTATTCAGTCGTCAAAATACAGTTTATATTTACATTACAGCGCCAGGGCGCCTCATCATACATTACTGGTGAGCAGGCTAGTCTCACAGAGCAATTTTCTATCATAGTGAGACCAAACTACTTTTGATGATTCACTAGTTTGTCTTTTCTGCCAGGCTAAGCCATGCTTCAATAACTTTAAGTGCCTATCCTAGCATGATAGTTAACAAGCTCGTCTCACAGAACAATTCGTTTGCATAATGAGTTCGATCCTCTCTAAATACCCTACAACTGCGTCCTTGTGCCGGACTTAACTAAACGTAATGAATAACTATACCTAAACGACAGAGAAATAATCGTATACCTTGACCAAATATTCATTGTATATATCCTGGAAGATGACCTCAGCAAAATTAAGTCGGATAACGAGAAAAAATAATCAAGTACGGAGGGCAGGTTTAGTGGCCAGAGCAGTTGTGTATTTCCTATCGCTGCAAAATGTTGGAATTTTATCCCGTGGAAAATATCTTGATTGTTAATGCTGATTTATTTAAGAAGATAGCAGGCATTTAGCACTTGGAAGATTTACCCTATACAATTTCCTTACCCTATTTGACCCTGTGCTGTAAGTTTAGTAAATACATTTGATCTTAAGCCAGTTGTATGGCAATAGTGGTTCAAACGGCTCTCCAGTAGATACAGAGAACCAGGCTTAATGATACAAAAGTGATGTGAACGTTAGCCTAACCTTTATTTAAGAAACGCGCTGTTTACGAACGATCGTAAACTTTCTGTGTCGTTTCGATGAAAGCAACGAAAATGAAGATGAATGAAATAATAATAGTCAAAACTTATCAATAGATAACATTGCTTCATTTAATAACAAATAAATCAAATCATGGAGCAGTTTCTCAATCGAATTAGTGTAAAGCATTAACCACAGAACGATCTGTGCGCACGAAGGTATTTATAAATATTTACTAAGCTAAGCTAAGTATAGCACAAACCATATCTGCGGAGCATCCTGTGAAGCTCGAAATCTTCACAGTAGAAACTATCTGTGACACTAGCTAGTTAAACTTTATGCTACAGTTAGGTGCCTAATACAACTATTGAACTTATTTTTTTGTTACCATTCTGTCAATACTAAAGTTTATTTACCTCTGTCAACAAAGTTAGAGAGGTACGTTTTTCGAGATTTTATAACTGCATTTAAACCATTTTAGTCAAAATATTGACACCATTAAAATCAAAACAAGCCCCTTGAAGATTTAGCTCCAAGTTTAGCTGAAGTGGATCAGAAGGTTTATTTTGAAAGTTGATTGGACTAAGCGAATTCAATCTCATGAATATAATGCCAGACTATGATAGTTCAATAGATGACGATAAAACATGTTTATGTGTTATATGGTCAGACTATTTCCCTCGTCTATTGGTTCTTTCGTTCGTGTTGTTAAGGCCATGTATGCACCGACTTTCGTCGGGTATTATTGGATCTGGGACGTAGAATCATTACTCAGAGCGCATGCTCAACTGAACAGGACACGTTACATCCATTTTGTATATCCGGGTTGTTTTTTCAATGTATTTCCGAATAGCCTCCCATACTTTGAATAATGTTTGTTTTTTTTTAGAAGTATCTTATGATGAAAGGATTCCAGCTGCTATTGATATCGATGATCCTTCAGGCGTATATTTGCCAATTATCATCCCTGTCAATATTTAGGACTTCATCCCATAAAACCTTGTTCCAACACCTCATCCTCAAAGTAGATTCCATCATGCCAGATTTGCACGTGTCGTTGCGTGTTACGGCATCCCCGTGTATGTCAACTCTCGGTTTCATAGGCCGACATGTTTCGAAGGGTACACGGTCGAAACGTTGCGAACAAATGAACACATAGGTGAGGAAAAAAGTCTGATCATATATGCACATAATGATTAGTACATCCCGTCTAACAAAATCCATGAGCTATATAATGTTTACCGTAGTGCGACTATTAATGAGCACCTCATGCAGTCCATCTTGCTATTCAGTTCGATCCTCATTTGGCATCCTGCATAGCTTGCCTTGTGCCAGTCTAAGCAAAATCTATTGAATAATTAGGGAATGTATCTTCTCTGAATGATAAGTACTAAGCTCGTCTAGCAGGGCTATTTCACTGGTATACTTGGTTCGATTCTTATTAGATGTCAATCTAAACTAAACTTATTTAATGACAATGAATAATGATGCGTGGTAAGAATGGTTAGAAGACCAAAAGTGTTTCGAGTTCTTGACTTTCCTCTTCGGACGCTAATTTTCTGTCGCTTAAATAGCAATCAGCCTCGTTTCTGATCTGGGACGCATAAACGCGATTGCACAAATGTTTGGTAAGACTGACTGCTTGAGTCGCTTTGTCATTCTCTTGTCTCGTTTTATGGTTGCGTGGTTGGAAGCATTTTAGGTTATTTCCTTTTATTCATTTTTGTACTTGATTCTTTTTAACTTCATCCTGATTGTTCTCATGTTCACAGGGTGGATCAGTCGCGTTCACATCACGGTGAAGTATTTGCGTTGACTGAACTTTTCGGTTGATGTGTTAAAAAAGCGACGAAAAGGTATCTCAATTAGTTATTGGTTAAGAGAAGCCAAAACAAAGTATAAATAAACGATGAATGATAAGAAGATAATTGATACAAAGTGAACTATTGATATGAATTATATTATTAAAAGATTGAAAGTTGATTAAGAGGATTTTAAAATGGAACAGGAAAATAAGATCTGGCAGTAAGCAGAACATATTATCTGATAAGAGAAAACAAAGCAAAACTAAGGTCAGTAAATAACGTTAAAATATCTCCGACGTAGTGCAATGGTCAGAAAACTCTTGTAAACCATTTTCTTGTGTGATAGATTCGATTCTCACCGAGGGTCCCCACTGAAGCGGCTCTGTGTCAGACTAAGCTAAACTAAACAAATAACTATAAAATGTGCGATCGTCAGTGAGATCATCACGCAAACCAATCCCTTCGATGTATAATAGTGCCCAATCAACATTGCCATGTATCAGAGATTAGAGAATGACTAGAACATAAACAAAAGAATAAGTAAAATAGACGAGAAGAAACAGCAGAGAGCAAAGAGAAAAATAATGGTTTTAAAAATAAAGAATGAGAGCTCGTGGGAGAAAAAATTGAAGTTAGAGGAAGATGGTGAAAAGAGAAGAAGAAAGCAAAGAAGCAAGTGGAAGTGGTATGATGGTAGTAGTAGTAGTAGTAGTAGTAGTAGTAGTAGTAGTAGTATGCGATTTTGGTGCTGTTGAGAAAGAAGATAAAAGTTGTGGAAGTGGAGAAATTGATAAAGTATCAGAGGTTCAGAAACGACGGCATCTAATGTTGACCGATTGTTTTCACGTGGGCATTTAAAAACACAGCCTGGAATTGCTCCCGTTTCGATAATAACACATAAAAACAAGAGCGAATACAAGGGGAAAAAACAGTAGATAACTCAAACAAACTGGAGAGTCAGTATGAGGGAGACGGGGTAACTTCCAAACAAGGATATCACAAATGACGCCAAAGATCAAAATATGAGGGCAAAATCCAGTCCGTCCATCAACAACATCAGATGCTATAACGTCAGCATAAACGTTATCACAGTTATTGTTTTGGCAAAATTAGAAAGAAAGCTTCAATATTATTTTTAATTTTTTGAATAGTATTTATTTCATCGTATGTCTGTTCTTTCACCAAGGTTGTCATCCCATGGCTGTAATAAAGCAGTGTGGATCAGAAATGAAGAATAATCTTTTGGTGTCACTGTAATTCACATCCCTCCTTCTCGGTTGTCTGTCTTATCGTGGCAGCCACCGTATTGATTAGGCTACGGTAATTCAAATCCAGCCATATAGCATATATTCCTTATTCTCCCTGAACGCTTGATACTCTGCCATTTTTCTTTTTTTATATACACTATAAATATTGGTTGCAATATTATCTCAACTTCTTAGATGAGAATGATGGGTGTGTGTGCGAGTTCCGGGGGGGGGGCTATTCTTTATTTCTGATCAATGTAAAATGATGATCTGATTATTGTGATTAAAAGCAACGAATAAAATGAAAGAACTACAAGTCGAATTTAGTAATAACTAAACAATACTCCAACCCAATGGCTTATCGAAACTATGCAGTCTGCCCTGGGTGACGCCATGATGACTGCCTGAAGTTTTTTCAATCTTTTGTTGGATGTATCTGTTAATTTAACAAATTAAAATTAACTTGTGATGTGCAAAGAACTTTCATTGTCCTCCATAGACCTTGAATTCAAGGTTTTGTGGATTCTTCAAAACTTTCACACTGAGCCATGTTGGTACTCGTCCCTTCAAACGGGACATTTCATTGGTGTAAGCCCTGGTGAGAAAAACGGAACACGTCTGGATGTTGAAGACGTCCATTAGAAAAAGTATGTTCGGTAATTTCACGAATATCGTTCAATAAACCCCAACGGCTGTTCGGTTATACCTAGTTCTTCTTTCGACCTCATATTTCATTGTTCGTTAAATAATGATAACGAAGTTCTTAACACTATCCAGTCTTTTGCAGCATTTAGTCCGTGATTGAAGTGTAGTATATGTTCAACTCACATCAACGAAACATAACAATTACTCCTCGTTTTTGAACGTCGTATAGTTGTATTTCAGTTGTTTCCTTCATGAACTTTAATTTGATCTGATATGAATTTTTTTTCAATTGGCAAAATAGAAACATAAGTTATATGATAGGTGTATCTTAATTTTTAATGTTTTTTCATGAAAACTATTGAAACAATAATTTACAAGCAAATCGCACAGAATAATTTCATTACGAGAATACAAAACAAATAATGGCTTACTCTAACACAAATTTGATATCAATTATGGAGTTTAAAATGAGTAAAAAAAAGCAAACTTCAAACTTTAAAACTCGAATACTAAATCACATGGTTCCTAGTGTGGGCGATAAATACGATTCATGACAACTTTTATTTTCATCAATTTAGAAAGTATTCAAATTAGATTAAAATTCATAAGAAAAACAGTTGATATACAATCATATCTACATGTAAAATTGAAAACAGGAATTTAATGCTATGCTCAGTTGATATGAGAAGAACAGATTCTGCACTTTGATCTTGATCTAAAGACTACAAAAAGCTGGACTACGAAATCAGAATACTGCCAGATTTGCTATTGTCCACATTTCTGCAGTAATTATCAAATTTCGTTCTGTAAATGATAAGAAAATTTTTTATTGAGGGTTCACTATATATATATATATATATATATATATATATATATATATATATATATATATATATATATATATATATATATATATATATATATAAACAAAATACAAAGGCACTTATTTCTCTTTAACTTATGTACAAAAGTAAGATTAAATCCAAACTTTTGTTGTTTTCTATTAACAATGTTTATCTCTCCCTGAAAAACTGCAAACAACTGCATTTCCTCATATTCTGTTGCAAAATGTGGGTGGGAAATATAAGATTATAACTATTATGCCCTGTTCTATCAAAAAAGCTTTTTGATCTTTTAACATATTTAATGTTGGTGAGACAATTTACGTAGTACAATGAAGAGCCAAAAAATACTGTTCTTTGAGTAATAATTTTGAAATCTAGGGATGAATATAACCATGTTTTTGAAGTAGTGTATTGAAAAAAAACTCCAGCTATTACTATAAGCATGATTTTTTGTCTCATAACCTTTAACCATCACTCTCCCAAAAAGTCCACAAGTTAGGAGCATACAGGGAAAAATCTGCTGAGATTCCATGCAAAAAGGGAATGTTATCTATCGTTTGAGGTATGTATACCTGTAGTAAAGAAAGATCACCAAAATGCAAGATATCCTGGGAAGAGAGAAAGTTCTGAAAAAGAGGTGACATGCTGTGTTACCATTCCAGGTGGCACTTTAAGAACGTCACTGCTCTAACTTATTGGGTGACAGATCGGTGTAAGCAAGAATGCAGACGTCACGACATAATTTTCAGTTGCAAATCACCTGAATTTTCTTTTTCATTCTTTGATTTTGCCAATTGTACAAGTATCGTAATTAAAAATGATTTCCCTGTTGAGTAATAAGAACTAACCAGAATACTTGAAATGTATAGTTTCGTGTAACAGACAGAAAATGAGGGCCCAATTCAGCAGTATAGTTACATAAAGAATTTCGCATTTGATGAAAAAAAGTAAAAATAAGTAACTTAAGTTTGGTCCGGTGGACGGAACGAGTGGGTCGAGTTGAATAGTATAGCAACATTGTAAATAGAATCCCACAATCACTCAACAAAAATGTTTCAGAAAAAGGATTTCTCAACAAAATCAAGGGAAATAACCTCAACCTTTGTTAGCCACCGTTCAGTGCGATTGTCAGAAAGAGGAGGATCATTTAAGTGTTCTGGGAAAATGATTGACGTGTAAAAAAATTAAGAAATGTTAGTGTCGTCAGAATATGAAGTTTTGTAAAAAATGAAAAAATAAAAAGCGTGGTCGGAATGAGTATAGCGTTCATAACATGATTATGACATCACGGCGTTTCCACTCAGCAGACACAAGCTGGGGATCTAGTTCGTCATTATAGATATATGATGAATAGAACTTCACTCTAAAACCCTTGAAATGTTGCAAACCGTAGGGGATTTTTTTTAGCTTTCTCTAAGTTGATGCATAATGGGGATACTTTGGTTCAGACCATCTGGTTGAAATACACCGTCTTGGCTACATAGAGGGCATAAACACATGAACAAAATTACTTAAGTATAGTATAAATTGATCATTGATGTTTCCCAAACTTACATCAAATGAAGGAAAATATGGTTAGGAAGAATATCCTTCCGAGTAGTGAGGCTTACTTGACTCACAAACAGGCCTGTACCTGAAGGGCAAGACAAAAATGGTAATTCTACGTGACTACATAAAGCTAAAGGTTATCACCGAGTAAATCTTTCGAGATGAGCTTCAGGAAAACGAATCTTAGAAATTAAAATAAATGACTGTGCTACTCAAAAGAATCTGTAGACATTATATCAGGGAGGTTTTTATAAACACACCGCTCTTTGCTACCTCAGGTAAACTACATCATCATAGTTCATCCTTATAAATAGGAATCGATGATAGAAAAGTCCAAACATAAAATTGCAGGGAAATGCAGGGATACATCAACATATCGCTGAAAGTCAGACTCAAGGAACAAAAAATATCAAAACGTAAAATGTAAAAATCAGATGTAGCAGTCCATATACGAAGGGGGAAGAGATTACACTACAATCTATGGGACAAAGTTCAATTAACAGATGGAGGTGTGTAAACTGACGGATTTGCATACACAAGCTTAGCAAAAAATCAGACCATAGTGAATTTCAATGCGGTATGGATTTATTCGCTCAGCAAAGAAGAGGATTGGAAAGCAACTCAAACTCACATGTTCCTGTGTCATGCAACACACGATGCAATGATTTTGTCTCCGTTTCCCCAATTATCTATGATAACCCAATCATTGTTGGTAGCTTATGGGGCTTTTACGGGGCTGGCTCAACAACGCCCACAATGTACTGACTTACAAGGATAGAGGGTTCTAGCTGTCCTACTATTAATTTTTCCGACAGGATATTCAATTCAGTTCGCCAGTTCCATTCCCAAATTTGTCAACCGTTTGACCAAACGAATTTAAGCCCGTAACTGAAATGCAGAATCGCCTGTATCACTCGATGTACAGTGTGAATTGGCATAATGGTTGGTCCGAGCAATACATTCATAATTTTTTTAACATAAATCAAAGGGGAAAATTAGTAAATAAACTAGGACAAAAGAGACCCAGCCTTTTCAAACGGATACAAAAAAAGCAAAAGAGTCTTATCAAAGAACGAATAATTTTTCAAATGCCAATGTTTCATCTCAAGATTACATGGTTCATTTTCATTAGCCCCCGCCAAACTAAAAAACTAAAGCTATTACAGCTTGCAGTATCTTTGTTTACTGAATTAAAATAAATAAAATAGTTAAGGATATTTCCAGACTCGGCTGTTATTAGCTTATCAAGATAATGATCGAGGGTTGAGCTTAGGTTTAGGAGTAAGAGGTCGTTAATCACTGAAGGAAAGTAATAGTTGGTATTGCGAGCTTATATCAGTTTTTATTATTTACATTTATTCAGCTAACAAGAATGAACTGTAATTGTTTAGATTGTTGAGGTTCACAGAAGCGAGCCAATCACAGAATGGGTTTGACTTTATTAAATAAAACTTGACTTACCTGTTCCATGTTATCTCTGCACTCTCGACATCTGCCACCATCTTGAGCTGCATTGTAAGCAAAACATCCATCTACAGATATTGCTTCTTCCCATGTGATATTCTTTAAGATGCGGGTATCCTGCCAGGAACAAACTTTCCAACCTTGGGCACACAGGGAACTGGCGTTTTCTATGTGACCATGCCAGTAACCCAAGCAAGCTGCTATGTTGCTACGCCAGTGAAAACCATCAGTAGAACCGTCGGCGCAGCCCGTGGCTAAATTTCATGAAGTAAAATATGGAAAAAATAAGGTTTAAATAGTCGGGATACTAAGCCTGTTCAAAATGGTACAAAAAAATATCGACAGCAACAACCAAAGACTCAAGGAAAATGGCTCAAGAACTTATTTCAGGACTTCAACAACGAATAGATAACGTCATTTCAAACCAATTTGAAAGGTTAAAATGTTGGAAAATAGCTCCCACATTAATTGAATTAAATGTTTTATGACACTTCCAGACCCCATCCCTCTTAGTTGTTTTTGAGAAGGCTTTTGCTTCAAATAGATCATATTTTGATTAAATATTTACCGTTATTTACTGTTTATATCGTCCTTTATCTTTCAATTAAACGATATCCTTTAGGTAACAACCTGATAAACTTGAAATATTTGCGCGTGAGTTAAGATATTTCCTTTCTGAACAATTGTTTTTAAGGATTCGATATATAGAAATGACATGATTTTTTTTCTTTGATTTTACGATAGGAAAAGGGTTAATCAATATCTATTTCATCATCCACCACCTTTTTACTTGAAATGTGTAAAATGATGAATACATTTTGCAAATTGCTAAACAATTCTAAAAACCTTAGTTGTAACTATCAGGTCATTTTTCCATTTATTCTACAGCGGTTAATCAATCATTGTGAATTGGAGATAGAGAATAAGCTTCCAACAATATTTGAACTCACATCACCTATAATTGGCGGCCTTTCTAACTGAGACAGCACCGCACCAATGAAGGCTATGGAAGTTAATCTGCAGATGAGGTTTGAATTATACATATTGGTATTTTCTTCTAGTCTGATTTTTTAATTAAATGTTAGACTAAATGTGAAGAACAATCTGGCAAAAAGAACGATGAAAATAAGACGAAAGAAAGACCAATTATTTTAATTGATTCTAATTCTTGATTTATATTTTTATCAGAGATTTTGAACAACCAATTATTATCAAAGGATTTGGTCTCTTTCGAAATCGGTTGACATTTGTATTCAAAGTTTTTTCTCTAGTTATTACCGTTTTTATGTTGATTTTCAGTTTACGATATATTTTTCCTTATTTTCGACGATTAAAGTTTACAACATATATCATCATCATCATTATCACCATCACCATCAGCAGCAGCAATAGCTTTCAAAATCCATTGTTGGCTATCGGCGCACTCCAAAGACTGTTGTTGTAAGTTTGAGATATACAGAGAGATGTATCTTATCCTGTGACACTGGTTCATGATGTGTTGACACGGATGGCGTGACCTTAGTCTGACAGTTCAGTTTCAATTTCTTCAACAATGTAGAGAGTATTTCGAACAGTCGTAGACTTCTTTACTGCTTTTTGTTTACACCCGTTACCAAATGTTGTCTTCCCAAGTGATATTAAATTTCTTTCTGGAATGATCACTGTACAGTACAATATATTAGGTAAAAATCAGGAGTCCGAGATTTGGAATCAGCGAGAGAATTCAAATGGCAATGGACTGGTCATGTTGCAAAAATGACAGATAACCGATGGACATCATGAATCACAACATGGATCTCAAGAGATTGCATGTGCAACTGAAGCCAGTAGAATATTGGATGGCTAGCAAACTAAAGCTCTGAAGGTATTGATTCCGCGATATCCATGACAGAAAGTTCTGGCAAAATGTGGGGAAGGTCTATGTCCAACGACTGATGATGATGATGATGATGAAGAAAAATTGTTGCACTCTCAGAGTTTCGAAAATGACATCTAATTCCATTGATTGTCAGACTCCACATGAGAAATAAGTACACCATCAAATCATCACATTTTAATAAGATCCGTTAAAAACCGTTATTTTTTTAGACCTTCAAAAATGACAGCCATTTTCTTTGATTCTCCGACTGCAAATCAAACTTTGCTATAGTTTTATGAATCGAAAGTATGAGACTTTTGATGATAGGAAAATACATTGATAATCACTTGCAAACAAAAGGTATAGTTCGTGCAAATAGACGGCAGTATACCTGATGTGGGCTTGACTTTCAAATCGAAATTGAAGGAAAACTTACTCCATGAAGAAAGCAGAAGCTTGCTATTAGTGAAATGCCCACCGAAAGAATAATGCGAGACTTACAAATGCCCTTCACTATATATGCATGGTTAGCAACATAGTCTCGCGGGCAGTTACTACAAGAGAGAGTTCAATAACCGTTGGATGCCCTGCATCTGAGACATTGTGTAAATTAAGCTAAGTGCAGTAAATACTTACAAAGTTTCAATAGGAATCTTTGGTTGACAAGCGGATCTCATAGTCCATTAGTACTATAGCGAATTTGATCTTCACTAGGTGCTTCATTTAGTCTAGTACCAGATAAAACTAAGCTTAGTAACTGCCTTATACGTCTCCCCGTAGAGCGATTGTTTGGAAGATATCATCGTACAATTGTTATTATAATAAGTTTGATCCTCACTGAGAGCTTCACACTTGAAGCCTTGTTCCAAACTAGGCTTAATATTTTACTCTATTACACACCTCGCTTTGGATCAGTAATTAGCACTCCTGTGGCCTTGTGCATGACAAAGCTAAGCTTGGGAAATGTCTAAAACCTAGTAGCTTTTGAACAACGCCCCTAAAGCCATTAAATGTTTATGAGTGGCTCTTATGAATATCATGAGATCATCAGGATCGACTTTAAATGACTTGCTAACTTCGTCTCGTGTAACGAGGGCCTGCCTTGTCCTTACCGGAGATCACGACAACAGGAGGCTATGTTGCGTGTCAAATTTGTGGAACAGTTTGAGACACAAAAGTTGAAATAAAAGACGTAACACAGCTATAAAGTGATTAAAAATGATCCTTAGTGTGCTTACAGTAAGATTGAGGTTCGTTGATGCTGACATGATTTCATTTTATTATACCATTCACTGTTTAATGGAGAAAGAACAATTTATTCTTTGCGTGTTGCTCCAAAGCATTTAACGCTGAACGGAATGAAAGGTTCCTTGTTTTTTTCAACAGTATCTGTTAAAAGCTTGAGCAATTGATTTCCGTCTCGTCGAGTTATATATCACAGGTTTTGCTTCATAAAATATACATACCTGCACACGCATACACACACAAATAACCTACACAATGGCGATCATAAACTCCTGGTTGACATAATCTGCGCGTATGTGAGTATGCGTCTCTCTCTCTCTCTCTCTCTCTCTCTCTCTCTCTCTCTCTCTCTCTCTCTCTCTCTCTCTCTCTCTGTTGCTCTCACTCAGCACACACATATACACACACATACACACACATGCACAAATACATACATATATATATATATATATATATATATATATATATATTCCTCAGTTTTTTCTGGTGCAAGGCTTTAAAATTGGGGTCCCAATTCAGGATCAAACTCACCACACTCACGATTAGGCTTTGTAACCAACGAGTCAAGGTACACATCTTTACATGTGGGCGTTTGTATATTTGTTGATATCCTGAAGATGTTCGTTGATCGTACTCAATTGTTAACACGAATGAACACTCGCTGAATAATGCACACATGAATAGAAATGTGTATGTATGTGTATCTACCTATTTACACGTAGGTGTAACAATACTTCCATGGTCTGCTAATGACAAAAGCATATTTCACATTGTAAATAATTACCTCGGGAAATAATTTGAATCGCTTCTTCTCAGGCCATTGATCAAAGATTAAACAGTGAAATTCAAGAGCAAAATTAAGTTAATGATTGTATCAGGCTAAGGATTAATTAATCGACCTCGTACATATACACGTCAATATGAGCATAATTTGACACTCTCACACTCTCTCTCTCTCATACACACACACTCGCATATATATATATATATATATATATATATATGCATATATATACATATATATATATATATAGAGAGAGAGAGAGAGAGAGAGAAATAGAGACTGATAGATAGAAGTAAATAGGTAAATCAGATGTTGTTTTAGCTTGAGGAACAAAAGAAAGATAAGAATAGGGCTCTGTGGTGGATAGAGTGAGGTTTTCTTACAAAATTCTCGTTGGACAAGCTTTGCTACTCCCGAAAAATGATTAGGTGCATTTTTTATGGAAAAAATACTCGGTTAAACTTACCTGCCCATTTCCTTGTCAATTTCACTTTTCCTATGTTCTGACCTGTATCATTCGCGATCACCCCTTCGGAATCACTCAAAAACAGTGGCCATCACCTTCTGAGCTGATTTCTTCGCAAATTTCTACTCTAGTTTTGAAGTTAGCTAGAAACTCAAACTTGTTTTCCATGGCACAAAAAGTATCCTTTTTTTTTTAATACACGCAAACAAGCTACTTATCAGTCGCTATCCATTCCTCCCAGAAATATGCTCAAACCCGTTTTGTTTCGAATATACTCGACCATGTGTGAGCTGGAACACTATTAGCAATACTTATCTTCATACATATGTATATGCATAAACAAACACGCACAGTCACACGTATACATATGTATAAATATAAATACACACGCACATACACATAGATAAGCATAAACACACATATATAAACAAAAACATACACATTTACAAACATAAACACATACACACATGCACACACACACACACACACACACACACACACACACACACACACACATACATATATATATATATATATATATATATATATATATATATATATATATATATATATATATAGCTACCGGTAGTGCAAAGGCCCAAATAACTATTTCAACTCAAAGATTTCATTCTCGGTCTTTTTTTTCAATCAGCAGCACCACTTCGTTGAAGTGGCTACCCTATTGGTCAATTCTCACAGCATCCCCATCCTCCTTGATTGTTTATTTTATTTACATTATCTTTGCCAAATGATGCAGGAGATCATTTCAATATGATATAATGCAATCTATAAATATTCTATCGGATCATATATCCATTTCATAAATATATATATATATATATATGTATATATATATATATATATATATATATATATATATATATATATATATATAGTTTGGCTCTTACCATTGAGCTAAATAGCCACCATTAATGCAAAGGCCCATACATATATATATATATGTATATATATATATATATATGTGTGTGTGTGTGTCTGTCTGTCTGTCTGTCTGTCTGTCCGTCTGTCTGTGTGTGTGTAACTGAGAATATTTACGAAAGTGGCACTGCAATAATTAGACTTCATAAAGTAAATAACAAAATAAAGATTTGAGGAGTAGGACAAGGGGATATGATATTACCAAAACTATTCGTGGTTAGCCCTAAAAACAACATTTAAAAAACAGACTGGGATAACGTTTGAGTAAACATAACTGATAATGTTTTAATAGATTTAAAGTGTTATGTTAATCTTGCATTAATAGCAGAATCTGCAGAAGATCTATAAAACATGTCAAGTGGTCTTAATGGAGAAAGAAAACGTAAAGTATACAATCAACAAATATTACCAGAGATATGGGTGCAAAACCAGGGAACTTGAAGAAAAAGATACCCGAAAATCAACCCAGAACTTAGATGTGGAAAGAACAATGCCAGGAATAAACTTAAGCGATAGAAAAAAAAAGTCGACAGGGATCCGAGACTGGACCAAGGTGAAAAATATTTGACAAGTAATTGAGCAGCAAAAATGGAGATGGACAGGATATATACAAAAAAGAATGGACGTTAGATGGAGCAAAAAGCTTACGAATTGGTGCCCGTAAGAAAAGGTCAGCCACAAGATTGAGAGAGGAGATAGAAAGGTTTGCCGGCAAGACATGGCAAAGACAGGACAGAGACGAGTGCAATCACACTCGTCATGGGAGGAGATAGGAAAGGCCTTTGTCCAGCAGCAGACCAATAATGGCTGATAATATATATATATACATATATATATATATATATATATATATATATGTATATATATCAGCTGCAACATCCTTCATAGATGCTCTGTAGGTCGAAAGCCATTTCCATTTCCTTCCATGATGAGCACAATTGCGCCTATATCTGCTATGTTTTACCGACACACTTCTCAATCTTCTTTCTCAATCTCGTATCTGGTGTTTTCCCACCGCGTTTTCTTTGCCACGTTCAACAATTTATTAGCCTTTTGCTCCATTTACTATCTTTTTCCTGTGGTAACCTATCCATATCAAATTTTTGTTTCCTTCATATCTGTACGACATCTTCCACCCTAACCCTTTCTCCGATACTTGATCTTTTTTTTTTTTATCGCTATGAGTTATTCCTAATATTGCTCTTTCCATTGCTCTGTGTGCTAATCTGATTTTGTTCCCTAATGTTTTTTTAAGTTTCATTCTCGTGGTCCTTCTCTAGCTTTATCAACTGACCGATGTACATGTATATATAAAGCTTGATGCAGCGATAACAGAAGTAAACATTGCCTTATTTGTAGCCATGGTTAGTAAACTAGTCTCACGGACTATTACCGGCCTCCTGAGTTCGATTTATACCAGTTATCGACACACTTGACTAAACTAAACTTAATAGGTACTCTGAAACACGCATATACTCCTTAAATCGGTGCACTCACAAAAACTACACACACGCATAGACATAAGCGAATCCCCAAAAGTTCAACTCCCTGTCCTAATTAACGTGTCGGAAGTCCCAGTCCACTGAATGTAAAAATGTAGCTGATAAGTGAGGCGTGGTTGGGAATAATGTGCGGTTAACAATCAATTCAAAAAACAAATCGAGCAGCTAGAACACGCAGCCTCTCTCCAATGTTGAATATCGAATGACCTCTCATAATCAGAAAAAAAAGGAATTTGTTGATGTAAAATAATACTGACGCGTAAGCGCGCTAACAAGTTGTAAACATGAGAAATTCCGGCGATAACATCAACATTATTTTTGTTTTTTATTTGTTTATTTTTCTTTCTCACCCTCAACCAAAGCTATGGCTCATTTATTCTTTTGTGATTCGAACCCATCTACACTGTAGACGCAACTTGATCTTTATGCACTGAAAATTGTCGGTCGGGTCTTCACAAGCCCATCGTCCTATGCATCGTTTTAACCAACCTTAGAGACTTTATACGCGTCGTATGCAACGCTGAATACTTCCATGTACGTACATTATTCTCTGCAGTGGTTGCTGACATTCTTTCTATTTATCCACTGATCTATCTATCTCAGTCTATTCACATCTGTCTATTTATATAAGTCTATTCAAAGCTATCTATCTATACATATATATATGTCTATTCATAACGATCCATATATCTATCTTAGTCTATTCATAGCTATCAAACTATCTTTTCTTGTCCAACATCTATCTCAGTCTATCCATATCTATCTATCTATATACGTGTGTATTTATGTTCATTTCTCTACACATATACCTATCTCAGTCTTTATGTATATATGGATGTCACACATACATACACACAAACATATATACATTCACAAACACTCACATACGTACATATATAGGGACAAAGGCACACATATATATTCAAATATACTTACACAAGCACGCACACACGTATATACATAGACGCACACATATATATATGCATAAAACACTCACGTATACATGGAAAGTTCCCTGAACTTACTCCGAGGAGGTGATACAAACTATCAAAGATACAAAAAAAGGAAGGCCCCTAGAGCACTTGTATCAACATTTACCTACTCTCATCTGTTTAAGAAAAGCTTCAAACCGAAAAAAGTTCCGGAATAATGGGACGCTGCAATCATAATGCTGTTATGTAAAAAGAGGAACCTAAAACATTTCAATAACAACGGGCCAATGAGCCTGTTCAATTGGATCGACAAAATCTTTACTAAACTGATCACCAACCAAATTAGCAAAATAAAGATAAACCAACCATGGAAACATACTGGCTTCAGAAGAAGCTACTCGACCATTGACCATTTCAATTCAATTAATCAACTAAAAGAGATAAAAAAGGAATATAAAGTACTACTCACTGAAAAATGTGTTGATTTTTAGGAGATCCTAAAATCATTGATGCTATCATAAAGACGTAGGCCTCGTACATATCAGTCTTTTAAGATATTTACCGATACACCAGTTCCTCTATCCGGCTACACAGGACTCTGGGTTCTTCCAGTTCGAAAAAAGGGTCAAACAAGGTGATAATAGCTCAACCAAATTCTTCAAAACCTGCCTCAAGATGATATTCCATGAGCTAGGCTGAGCAAATAAAGGAATTAAAATGGACGGCGAATACCTAAGTAACCACAGATTTACAGACGACATCGTGCTTTTTTCCTGAGAACCTTCAGATACCTCAGTAAAACAAAGATCATGTACAACAAGATACGGGTGACAAAGAAACGATAAAAATCGAAAACGCAGACCTGAAGTAAGTAAACCACTTCCTCTGCCTAGGGAGACTAATTTCCATCTAATCCCCAGAAGAAGAAGGAATCAAACGAAGAATCGCTGGGTGTTGGAAAGTTTCCAGAAGAATCAGCTCAACCTTCAAGAACAAGAAAAAATCCATTCGTTCTAACCAAAGAAGGGTACAACCTATACATCCTATTGATTGTTACGTAGTAAGCTGAAACATGAAACCTAATCAAAAGATTGACCCTCAGACAGTAAACCATTCAAAGTATATGGAAAATTGTCATGCTCAAAATCACATTTACATACGTAAAAGAAACCGGAGTAAGAGAAATCATAGAATCCATTGGAAAACTCAAATGGCAATGGACTGGTCGTGTTGCAAGAATATTAGACAACTGCTTGACATCACAACTCACTACGTGGATTCCAAGAGGTCATATATGAGCCTGTGGTTGACAAATAAATGAGATGGCGTGACTAACTAGATAAGTTTAGAAAAATTGTGTACAGTATAACATGAAGAAATCCTGAACCGATCTGTAATTGACGCTGCGTACCACCTTTTGGGTAGTTGCAGAATTGATTCTGTTTTAGTTTTTGTTCGTCAAAGTTTCAACTGAAGCAGTAATATTAAAAAAAAAAAAACAGTGAAAATGGCCGAAAAGAATATGATGAAAAATGGTCAAAATACGTCCACAATGGCCGATTTGTTTAAAGCTAAATAGGCACTTTTTCAGGGGTGGAATATTCCGAGGACGGATCAGACCCCACCTTCGTCATAGATTTGGGGGGGGGATACTACTTGTTGGCATTATATATGGGATGGAAATCGAGAACTAAGCACATTCCCTAGTGTAATGAGATCCACCTTCACTGGTTGCTCTATTACAGGAGTCCTGTGCCAAATTTTTCTCTAATTTTGTTATCGTGGTTTGTCGATTTCTTCGCTTAGAATGGTCTATTCAGGGAATTGGAAAAAACTAAAGAATCTAAATTATTGTTTCATATGCAAATACTTCATGTGTGCGAATGACAGTGTGAGCAAATATAAACTTACGTATTATCTTTATTTTTATTTTTTGAAAAATGTACCTTCTAATAATGGAGTAAAATCGAAGAAAACAAATATCGTTTTTCAAGATAACAACGCTTTCTAATGGATGCAATATAAATGATTATTTCTTTATTCATTTTATGTATTTCATGTGATGCTTACGATGTACCACTGGGTGGAAAAGCTGCATAGGCAGCCATCGGCCAGAACAGAAGCGTCTTCAGAGGGACTTAGTGGCCAAGTGTACGAACCACAGGTGACCCACACCGTGATCAGTGCTAACCACCTGAAGACGAAGGGCTCACCCAGGAGATGGGCGTCACCTAGATGTCAAAAGCACAAATGAAAAGATTTGAGGGAAAGGGAGTAAAGCAACTCTTGGTGCAGGCTGCAGACAGGCAAACATAATCAAGGACATCAGCTTCTTTTGTTATCGGAACTCCTAACGACATCAGCAGTCTAGGTATGAATTGAACTTAACTTATCTATCCTGGGATTCAGCGTTGATGTGATATTTTGTAAATGCTTATGCTCAAAAGAGTCACATAGAGGAGAGATGAAAAAAACAGGAGCCCTTACTGCTTCTATAACTACTGCAGCTGCTGCTGCTGTTACTGCAACTACTTTCATTCTTGACTCAAAGACTCCAACGTGATCATGGGCATTATTATATGAATGAGTATATGCGTGTTTAATGATTGTAGATCATAACCTGGACGCCTCTCAGTAGGTATAAGCGTTTTTTGTGTTAATGTGCGTGTAGAACAGGACCTTTGTCCAATGTTCTGAACAATTCAATTGTTAATTATGTAAATAAAGGTTTTGTGGACTGTTGTCATTACTCTTTAAGGCATCAGATTTATTAGGTCTGCTCTCTTATGTTGTGTCATATCCGAACAGGTTGCACAGAAAACACACACAAAAAATTTCTTTTGCCGAGAATTTTCTGGAGAAGTCACATATTCTAAAATCCAAAATAACCCAGAAATGATCAGTAGGATCCATGTCAAGCGATTCACTTGGCTATTCAAAACGTTTTGAAACTGCTAAATATTAGGAAAACTCGAATGGACATGTATTTTACATACTGATACACAATTCTTTCTCTTTTTTTTTATACATATGCATACATATGCAGGGGCATATACATGCAATACATTGACAGTGAGGTGAGGGAAGCAACCATTAGTCACAGGAAAAGTCAGGTAGAATTTGGACCTAACATTGTGGAAATAGATAAATTGGTTCTTAGCTATGGAAACCCTTGATACTGGAGCAGAGGCTCTCTTTTCTCCGAAGTTTCGTCACATCATATTTAATTGATCTGCTTTACTTGCATTTGTTTTGAATTACTGCCACTAAATTCAACTACTGCCTCTTGTCTCGTTCCGTAAAGTGTTTGAATTTTGTTTATTATCCTTCATTATTCACCCAAAGCTCAAAATAAGCGCATGCGCTTCACCACAGGTACATCAAAGATGGCCACTGGTCTCGTCAACGTTGTGAGTTGCTAAGGCGGACGAACAAAATGTGTTGCAGTGAGCCAAGAGTGCTGTAGAAGTGTCAAGTGCGTTTGCAACAATATTCGTACATATGCATTTGGATGGAAACACATCTGTACATATGTGCACAAATATAAACACATGTATATCCCCGCATACATAAATGCACACTCATATATATCCATACATTATGCACATTATAGCCCAATCTATCAATGAGGCTTGCATTAATACCCGAACAATCATCATCCACTTTTCCTGATTTCCAACACACAACGTATTTCGAAAATTGTTGGAATAAAATTTATGTGAATATTCAGGAAATTTGGTGTAACCATGCAACGTGCACATGAAAGAATTATGCTGGGCCTCACATGGAGAGACCACAAGACAGCAGGGTACATTTGAGAAAAGACAAGAGTCAGGGACATCATAGAATCCATTATAAATCTCAAATGGCAGTGGACTAGCAATGTTGCAAGAATGGCGGACAACCAATGGACATCACGACTCACGATATGGATCCCCCGAGACCACATGCACAACTGAGGCCGGAAGAATATTGGATGGAGAGACGAGCAAGACAAGTTCAGAAAGTACTGGCTTCGCGACACCCATGATAGAAAAGTGTGGCAAATCCTGGGGAAGGTCTATGTCCAACAATGGACGTTGAAAGGCTGATGATGATGAATGAATTTTCCCCTCCAGCAGGAAATTGGCTTTAGTTAAGCTGGGAGTTGTAGAGCATTGTTCAAGTCAGTGTGCAATGATAAGAAAAGTTGAAACCTTCCCGACATGTACTGCGTTAAAATTCAGTCGGCGATAAGATACGGCTATAAGCCATGTCCCATTTTCCCTCTTACCGCCAGAATTTGCAGTCTCTTACTCTCGCTCTCTCTGTATATAACATTAAAAATTCTATTTTCTTTATAAGAATTCTTTAATTTTTCTCATTAGATTAAGATAAACAATGCCCAATATACTATTTAATCATATAATATAGAGCAATGTTCTAAAATTTTGGGAGAAAGATCACTTAACACGTATTTATTGGTTCAACAAGTAGTCAAGAGTAGTTGATCTATGAAATGAATAAAAAAGCGATTTTTCAAGCTGAATTAAAAAAACCTTTGAATGATTTAGGAATAATTTTGTCATTTTCATAAACGATATTCTCTTCATTAGTGAAATCCAAGTAACAAATTCTATTTTGGCTGATTTTGAATAATGCGTTCTAATGGAAACTTATAAAAGTGATCAAATTAGAACTAAAGAAAATCCCCTCTCTCGACAATTGGCTGAACCAAAAAACACGTGTTTACTGATTTCCCATCTAATTCTTTAGTTTATATATATATATATATATATATATATATATATATATATATATATATATATATATATATATATATTGCCAAAAGTAAAATTTCGGAGAGTTTTCCATGAGTGTAGGACTTTGAATGGCAGGGCCTGTATGTAGATATCCCTCCAGAATGTGCAATGAAGTTTTAAGAACCGAATTCACCCTTTACATCACAGGTTTGTGTCCTATGGTCCACCAAGCTGATACAGATAGGAACAAAGCCCTAATCGTAGCTTCGACAGGAGTTTCCTTCTCCTGGCAGATACCCGAACTAACTGTTGGGATCTGCCGCCTCTTTGAAGGAGTGTTCTGGCAGTATGGCTGACATGGGTAGTTAAAACTCGGGACATAAACATATATAATCAATTTACCTCTCGATATCCAGCTAAGCAACTTACCGGCTTCGATTCCTTCACTGGTCATGCACAGGTTCAAGCAAATGATGACAAGAAGCGGTAGCGACATTTTTTGTACGGGCGACTTGGGTAATCTTGCGGGACTGCTTTTGTTCTGCGTTTCTGCTGCAAAAGAGTTAAAGGGAAAAAGATGTAAACTTTAAAACAGAAAACAGTATTTTCTTCAAAAAATCAACGATTCATCTTTGAAACAAGAAACTCAATTAATCCAATACACACATAACTGCATGATGCGATCAAATGCACACTGAACCATTCCTTTTCATTCACGATACAAATGAATATGCTGTGAAGTATCGATGGGAAAGAAATTAAAAAGTGTTTTGTTTAAATGATTTACTGAAGTAATTAAGCACAAACACTTGTTTTAACCAATCATGGGTATCATTTCGATTACAAAGAAAACAAATGAGACAAACATTTTTCAAACAGCGAATATGAATTATAAAAATGTTGAAAATAGTTTACTGATACACCAATTATGCTTAATTTTTTACTAGCCTTTGTTTCATCTTATTTCTGATGCTTTTTATCATATCAATCAGATCCTTATTCTCCGACTATCAGGCAAGCAGTGTGAACCGGAAATGAAGCATAGAAAGAAAACTGGTGGGATTTGAACTCGTAATCCTTATACTTGTGAGACTGTCTTTTCGAAACAGCGCTTTTACCAGTTTGGCTACAAATACTCAATCTGAACGTCGCTAAAAATGGCATATGGCTATAGTCCTTACTTCTCTGATCTTACGCAGCCATCTTATTTCTTTATGTGCATTAAGAGTAGTAGATGCAATAGTCCCCGAATACCTTGGATGAAGAATTATAAATAAGTCTTTGCCTCATCTTATTTTTGTTGTTTTATTTATTGCAACATGAAGATCTTTGTGATAGGAAGCGACAAAAATTAAATGAAAGAAAGACAAAATTATCAATGATCAACAAAAACGTTAGTTAAGAACAATAACAAATATAGTTGATCATATATACCTATTGTTATTCATTCGGTGCAGCTTAGTCTGGTACAAGATCAGATTAATCGGGTATCAGATGATAATTAAAATCAATCATACAAGAGACAAGCTTGTTTATCTTAGCGTCAGAGTACAATTTCTGGCCAGGCCATTACTTTTCACACCTACGAATTCAGGATACCACATTTTTTTAGAAGTGATTACGTGCAAAAAATACTTGATTTCTTAAGTCCTTACTACAGAGATCAGGGTATAATTGACTCTACCCATTTTAGTGCAATGGCGAGCTGATGTCTGGGGGCTGAAATTCTTTGTTGCATCTGGAGATAGATACAAGTTACATTATTGCTGGCCTAATGTTGATAAAACTACAGTTGAGTTTGTGAAAATATTTTGATTTTTTGTTACAAATTCAAGCTTTTAATCCACTCGTGACATTCTTTGAGTTATCATTGGCCAATCCCAATTTTGGCAGGAATGAATGATTTCTCCGGTATATTCAAATCAATAAGCGTCCTGTGTTGCAGACATCTACTTCGAACCAAAAGATTTTTACAGCTCCTACCCACTACATTATTGTCCTGTCACGTACTTTTAAAATCCACAAGGTTTAAAGACAGGAATATGAGCAGGTTTTATTACAAAAAAATCGTGAAGTGATATTGGACTGTAAAATTCGACAAACCTAATAATAAAAGTCAACCATTAATGCAAGATCAGAGGTAAAATCCCTTATCTTAGCTCAAAGATCAACAAGACGAAGGATATAATTAATTTTCTTTGCTTAATCTTATGGAAAAGTCCGTTTTATGGCACTAATTTTTCCTGCGTAGATGGTCAAGCAATGCTGACCAATGACCCATTATAAGACTTTTACGTCGGTGAGAGACGCAGGAGGTACAAGAGTGAACATCGTTAAAGAAGGAAAATCTAAATCACGCCGCTCAAGAATGTGACTCGCTGATAAGAAGCGAGAATAGAAGTAATAAAGAAAGACACGGGTGACGACACTAAGTGAAATTTTGTGTCTCCAAGAATCGGAATTCCAAACCCAACAACCTGGAAAGAAATGGAGAAAAGAGCCGTAGGCTAAAGACGAGTCCTACTGTGGATCAATATGAAGTCTGCCTAGAAAGTATGCAGCCATTTTGAATATCTTGAGAACCGTTTGCGTTGCTTTCGTGTAAAATGGCAACTAATCAGACGGGACCTAACTACGTATGCTTGAATGAGCACTCCCCCGTTAGTTTATTCAGTCGGTAGTGTGGCACAATTGAGTGAGCGTTGTGTGACCACCACATTCACGATGACCGAGCCCTGTCAATTGATCACGTCACGTGAAGGGGTTTTGGCTTAAAATTATAACATCAAGCCCCCTCTACAGTCCAGATGTGGCTCCCTGCAGCTCTTTTACAAATCGATTTCAAATCATGGACGAGATTAAAGAGAACATGACGAGACAGCTGAATGACGATCCCGATAGAGGATTCTGTAGGTTTCAAGAATGGAAGGGATAGTGGGATAGGAGTATAAGATCCAGAAAGGGCTATTTTGAAGGGAACACAAGGCGATATTGTGTTAAGTTATTTCTTTGCTTATATCCAAAGGCCGGCTACTTTTCGGATACACCTCGTCGTTAGTTGGCTAATCTTGCAGATCGTTACAACTTAAAATGATTTCCAACCGAATAAAGTGCACTACATTCATTCCTTTGCGCCATATTGAGCTAAATATTGTAGACGTGTAAAACTTACTTGTATTTGCGGTCATGTTTCATACTAAGCTAAGCTAAAATGTTATCGGTGACCATTACTAATGTATAATGAATTAGATGCTCACGGGACGCACCACATTTGTGGTCTTCTGCCGGATTGACCAAAGCCTATTTAATACCTTTAGAGTCCGTGCTGTTGGGAACTGGAAAGCAAGCAAGACTTGCAGATCATTACTACAATACTTAGTACTGAATGCCTCAAACTTATGATAATATGCTAGGTTTAGTCAAGTTTAACATGTTTATACTGGGATTCTCATCGAATCTTATAGATAATTACTACTGCTGTGAGTTGGACCCTGAGTGAACTGAACCTATAACGTTATGCCAGACTAAGCTAAGTTCAATGTGAACAGGTTCTTCACCGTGGAGAGGCAGGCTAACTTCGTACGCCATTATTAGTGAATTGAGTTCAATCCTTACTGAGTACCCTCATTTTATGATATTGTTCCAGATCGAACAAAACTTGATCCAGTTATATTGGGTTCCAGGCTAGGGAGTTGTTATTAATGACTTACTCTCGCAGACAATTACTACTGAAGTGATTTTGAACATCACTGAGTGCTCCACCACTATGTCCCTGTGTGGAACAGTGCTAAACCTAGATGATATCAAGTACCAGTTGAACTGAGAATTATCAGATCAGCGCATATTCATTCAGATTGATATTCACTAATGTTTGCTTAGTCTAGCAGAAAGCCATAAATGTGAAGCACCCACTGAGGATCAAACTCTCGAATAGTTTGCGCGATCAGCTTGCGAACAATTACTTCAAACGTTCCGAATTTAATGCAGATGAATGTATGAAGGGTTGGCCAAAGAACAGGCGCAGAAATGGGTTATATCAAACGTTCTGGTGTGCTTACATGCATGACTATAATAGGCTTAGCATAGTCTGAGTACAAGAACGAATAATCGAGTGAAACTAGCCTCTTGAAGCCTGCTTAATGGGTCAGAGAGTTATGTTTTTCCCACCGGTGCTACTGGTCGATATTCGAACCCAGGTAGGAGCCCCGATTTAAGATGCTGATTTTCAAGATTGACAGGCCCTCACTTAATGAAGTATTTTCATAGCATTTCCACTTCCCGGAATTTAGCCTTGTGCTTTATTAAACTTTGTAATTGTTGAGACTCGCTTGTTAACCATAGACCCACATCGAGCAATTTCAAATGCCTGGATAGAAGGGACAATATCCACATGTGCGTAATTTTTTGCATAAATATAATTTTATGTAAGTGTTATTGTGCATTTGTTCACGGATACTTCTGTATGTGTGATGGCATTTGCATCTCCGTATGCTAGTGTAAAAAGAGGTGAGAGAAAGATATGGGCCTAAGAACGTTTCTTTCGTTATTAAAAAAGGAAGAAAGCTGTGAAAGAAAATCGGAAGGACAAAAAGAAGAGAATGAAAAAAGGGAAAAAGAACATGAAATAAAGG
Organism: Thysanoteuthis rhombus; assembly: GCA_963457665.1. Lineage (NCBI taxonomy): Eukaryota > Metazoa > Mollusca > Cephalopoda > Oegopsida > Thysanoteuthidae > Thysanoteuthis > Thysanoteuthis major. The sequence goes on along the minus strand of OY735203.1, from coordinate 40,829,584 downwards.
AAAAATTATAAACATATTAGATAAAGGGAAGAAAAAAGAGAATGAAGGATTAATTTAAAAAAAGGAAGAGGGAGAAATGAAAAAGTAGTAAATGAACAGAGAAAGTAGGAAAGAGCTAGATCGAACGACAGAAAGTGTAGATGAATGAATGAAAGGGAAGATCGATAAAGAAAGAGGAAGGGGTGGGACTGGGTAAAGAGAAAGGAAAGAGAAAAGATGAATAAGAAGAAATAATAAAAAAAGAAGAAAAAGAGAAATAGAAAAAGAAAAAGAAAGGAATGAAAAAGAAGTGACTGGGTTGAATAAGGTGAAAGAAAATGAACAAGAGAGGGGAAAGAAACAAAATGACGAATAATAAAGAAGGGATAAAGAGAAGGAGAAAACGAGGAAAGGCTAACTGAAATGAAAAGAAAGAAAGAAAGAAAATATACCACAGAAAGGGTCCCTGAGAGCAAGCGAACACTTGTGCAATACGAAAGGATATAATAAATTGAAAAAAAAAATGTCTTTAAACAAAGATAAGGAGAGTGAAACAGAGATGAGAGACAAAGCAGAATCAGAATCTGGAACATGTATAGTCGTGTGTGGCCTCATCTTCCACTGTTGTCCTGACATTTGCAATTTGTTTTAATCAAACGTCGCCACATGTTTTGACTGAACGACGACCTCTTTACGCCAGTTTATCAAGACGAGAAATAGGGACGAGTTTTGGTTAAGGAATCTATAAGATAACAACGCTTCGATTAACGGACAAGGAAAGAACAGAACAAATAAGATAGGAAAAAATAATTTTTAAAAATACAAAAGAAAAGGCACTGAAAACTAAAATAGGTGCACGCGGTCTAAAACGGCTGACTGAAACTCTTTTGTAGTATCTACTTTTGTTTCGTTGCTGAGATGTATATACCGTTGACGCCAGTCGTCAGTGTTCAAACCCTGCTTAAAGCTAAGATTTCGATTGCTTACTTCCAAGCAGATTCAGATTGCCAAACAGTTATCGGTAGATAAAATCAGCAGACTGAGTCCGAATACTCGCTGAAACAACTTGAATCCATCTCATCTACTCAGTTTTGGTTGGAAATCATTTTGCCATTCTGATAACTCTGGATCCGAACCATGAAAGTCCAATCCCAGGTCCCACGCCGTGAAAGACTGACAACGGATAGAGTGGGGTAGGTCCTCTCGAATTGTACAGTTAACAGGGCTCTTGTAAAAATCTTTTTTTAGGTCGAGCAAGAGGAAATGGATTATAATAGATTGCTCCTGTTGGATGAAAGAGAATGAAAAGGACGGATGTAGTCTCCACCTCTTCACGACACCTAAAATTGTGAAATTCCAAACTGTCTTAGGGTTCCAGAAAAAGCTAGTAGAACGTACTAATTTCATAGCATAAAAGAATATTGGGTTTTAAGATATATTTGATGAAGAGGTTGATTCTACGAGGAAACTTCAGGATTATTGACAGGGAATCAGGTGCGAATTAATCTGTTTAGAAATATATGTATTATCTTTGATTGCTTCATTTTTTAAGATAGTTTGCAAGTTAGTTCTGCAAATCACTGTGAGTGGTGTGGTGAGTTCGATTCTCATTGGTTACTCCACTATTGTGACCATGTTCTAGATAAAGTCAATTTTAGTGTTGTTCAATAAGCTATTTCTGCAAACTGTAATAGCGTAGTGAATTCGATCCTAACTATTGTTGCCTCGTGCCACACTAAGGCAAACTTAAGAAATATCTGTGTAATTTTTTTGTTGCTGATGCTAGGTTCGTAAGTGCAAGACTTGATGATATCTCCCTTTTAACATTTTTTTCAATATTTTGTCAAAATGATTTTTTGAAAAATTGCCCCATCTCTATTCCTATGCCGTTAGTTTGATTTCGCTGTTATCATCTTTGAACTGGCATTCTTTTTCTTTCTTTTTTCTTGTTTTTTCTTTTCTCATTACCTACCAAACTCTTTTTAGTGTTTCATTTTTCTTAGCATCTGAAATTTTGGCCTTTTTTCATGAGAGCATATTAATCAATGCTGACATCTTTTACGACTGAGATAATTGCTGCTCCCTCTTCGAAAATTGATTTAAAACAATATTCAAGTCATTGCTTTCCTCAATTCAGCTTTTTACCATATTAAGCTAATATTCGTATGAATCAATGCAATAACTTTTCGATTCCTCTACAGGAATTTTTATATAAAGAAAAGAAAGTAGTAAGGACACCAGAGTGTAGGTGTTTATGTATATGTGTATGTGTCTTCATAGGGAACTGCGTGTGAGTATAGGTTAGCATATACTTGCAATATGGCAGAAATATTTGTACGTGCGCATGCATGTGTATTAACAAATCATTGGCATATAACGCCAAGAAATGGTTGACAAGTCATTCAAGTAAATAGTAACAGCTAAGTTAGTTGATTCAAAACTAAATACGCCACACTTGTGGCCTTGTCAGACAAGCCAAAGCTACGTATAGATATGACTTTACAGTTGGATAGCAAACCAGTTATGCGTGCCTTTAGCTCTGAGGTGATTAAAACCCTAACCAGGTGCCCTGAGCTTGTATTTTGCCACGCAAAACTACGCTTAGTAAATGAATAAGGGGCTTCATTGCCGAGCAATAGTTGGAAAGCTCATTAATCAAGCATCACTACTGTGTAGTGAATTCAATCCTCGCTGAATGCCCTACGCATGAATGTGGAATCTCATCGTGAAGCAATAGTTATCAAGCTGATAGCACGGACCATAATTATTAAAGTGAATTTTGGCTGGGTGACTTACTCTTGAGTATTTTGCTGTTGTAAGCTAAGCTTATATTTCAATGACAGTCCAAACATTTCGTTTCCATGATGAGCCATTGAAAAATGCTGGCTAAATTTTGTAAAATTCATAAGACAATCAGATTTGTCTTTCAATCATCACACTCAGTCTAAAATTACCAAGTGCTTACGAAGAAGATTAATGATCCGATCAGAAGCAATTGACAAGCAACTGATCACCGACTGATGATTGGTTGGTCACTCATAGGTGCACCATTACAATGACAATGCCGAGAAGCAGTTAGTCACGGGGCGTTAGACAAGTAGGGGTCATTTCGACAGGAAAATCGCCCATAAAATCAGTTGAAATCAATCAATATTAATTGGCACATAATGTAATCGCTTAATCGAACAATCATCTTTTTTTGAGGAACCTGTCATGGGAGACGGAATTCAACAGAAGCATTAAGATGGCTGAAATGATAGAGGCGAACAAAAACTGAAGGTAATGAACAATGGGAATTGAGAAGAGAAAATATATATACATATACATATGTATATATATATTTTTTTTTCTTTTCTGCAGATGGGTGTTATTTTGTATACATAATGCTTTTAGTGTCGATTTCTGGGAACAAAGTTATATGATGTATAACCCATAGAACGTATAACAGGGCTCACATGTACCTTTCTTTTTTTTTTCATTCTGGCTGACAAACATGTCTTAAGGCAAATACGTAGTTCAAAGAAGGGAGGTGGCATATAAATAGTATGAATGTATAGCTGTCTTCATGAATATTTGTATATATCTATAAAAATGCCTCAATAATTATCACATTCTGTCGAACATAAAGTGCCACATAAAGATGTACATATATCTTTACATAAGTAGTCACATCAATAAGTCGGAATGAAAAAAGAGCTTTATTTGACACAGCAAGTATCCATTTTTGAAGATGATCTCTTTCATTGTCAATGCGTAACCTCACGCTTCTCCTTGAATAAGTAGGAGTCAGTTGATATTAAATCACCCAATTTTAGAAAATAAATCACAATTCAAATCAACTTTGAATATTGTTTAAGGAAACAGACTTTGGAACTATTGGCCTTACAATGAGAGATAGGTCAAGCGATGCTCGATTCAAATCTCCTTCTCGTATTCAATCGAAAGAAACTGCAGTATTTCATGTGCATTTGTGAGAATTTGTAACTGTGTCTGACCTTGAATAGGAATAGGTTTTGAGCTTCGATAGGGCATGATTCAAACAAGTGGGCTCAAAACGTGAACACCACTAACTGTTGTCCATTGTCATACACCATGTATAGTCCGACCAGTTGATCAGATTTTTTTAAGTTACTACAAAATTAAAGTCGTCGTTTCGAGTTAAAACAAAGGTTACCTGGTTAGCTGTTTCAAAATCGGACACGCATGAACTAAAAATAGGTGAGATTTTAAAAGAAAGGAGAATTTATTCATAATATATATGTATATATATATATATATATATATATATATATATATATATATATATATATATATATATATTTTCTGTGTGTGAATGCTTGAATGACCGTCATAGAATATCTGAAACGTTGTTCGAAAAAGCAAGTTGATTCTTTTAAAATTCTAAACAGTGTTTTGAAAATCGATCCATTTTTGAGCGATGCCATAAAATACAAAGAAATAAGAGGATTCATAAAATAAATTCCTAGCAAGGGGAGAATAATACATGTTAGCGCTACTACCGCACCAATGGTGGAAAAAGGACTCAAGTCAACATTGCAAATATCATATTATAAATGAAAACCCCACTCTAAATTGCTAAAAAAAATGAACTCTTTCACAACTGATAAATCTTCTGACGAAACAAACGTGATATAGTTTGAAAGCAGAATTTTTTCCTGGGAGGCCAGACCGTTCTTATTAAGTAGTGACCAATTTTTAATTACCTTGGGTGAGAAAAATTGAAAATATGTGAGACTGTTTGAGAAATAACTTTCAAAGATGACCTATTGGAAATTTTCATCGGATATTCAGGGCTAGAAACGGATACGGTGTCTAAAGCGTCATTGCAACGAGAGAAACACGATAAGAAAGGAGGGAGAGAAAAAAAAGAAGTATTTTTTCTGTTTGTTTACGTTGTCCTGTTAAAGACACATAATTAAAAATTATTACAAACTTTCAAGTGTTTCAATCTGCTTACTTTCGTTAAAAAAAGCATTTTTACAATAAAAAGTGAGATAAAACTCAAAAATGAAAAGAATCAATTGCGCAAACGTTTGTAAAAATCTGAAAAATATTCCCCTATGCTGTAGTTACAATATGAATTTGAAATCTAACTTATTGAAATTGCAAGCCTTGAAAAAGCTGACAGATCCAAATTAATATTAATATATACACACGACAATCAGAAAATGCGACCACAACAATGAACACTATTGTTTTAGAAAACAATAGTTCTTGTGTGGAATCGAACCACATACCTATCGGTTATAAAGTGAACACAAAACAACTGCACGACGGAACATATGCACCACGAAAGCATTTGAATATAAATAATGTCTGACTTTCAAACTATTCCACATTTCCGACATTGAAACACCTGTTACATCATTACAAATTGGAGAATCCTGGTTGTTGAAAAAATATTCCCAGGTTCAATAACAGTATGAAGAAAGTTTCTAAATTTTATATTAATGATTGTTGGATAGATTAAAATTAAATCCAGCTCAGCGATTCTTCAATTTCTCATTTCACTGAAGTTGTGGCGTCAACCCTTCCGAAACGTCCATGAATGAAAAATATATTCACCCTATTTGTGTTTTCTGCATTGTCTATAAACGTTTTCATATATACATACATACACACACGCACACTCATATATACATATAGATACATACATTTTATATACACATATATATACATATACATACACGCATATATACATCTATAAATAGATATGAATATATATATATATATATATACACACACACACACATACATATATATACATACATATATACGTATATATACATATTTATACAAACATGAATACACAAATATATATATATATATATATATATATATATATATATATATATATATATATATATATGGGGGTTGCGTACAGAAAAGTATGTACTGCATGGAAGACATAATCCTGGCAAAGTGCGTGCATTACGGGGATGTGCGTCATAGCCTAGCACAGTGTCTTACTAACATTAATTATAAAATTAGATTCCAATCTTTCCCACGTATGACTGAAATAATTCTATACGTTATAAAATTGATCTTACCTGCTACCAGGAAAAGCCTTTTTGTTCCCTCATGTGAAGTTAGCCGGACCGGAGACCAGTGAAAGTAGCTTGACCGGAAACCAGTGAAGGCGAAAACGGACGCCGAAGACATGAACCAATTGGTCAGTTTCCCCTCCCCTCATCGGTCCACTCTAAGGACGTTAACTGCCTGACAACGGAAACGCGGCGTGGGGCTAAGGACGAACAGTTTTGCCAAATGATGGCGTGAATTAAGAAGTCAAGATAATGTCTCACTTAGCGACGTGTGGACTGAGTACAGTACTGTGCGTACGCGTGCAGTGACCACTATCAAAACACAAATATCTTTAAGTGTTCCACGAATTGTGTGTGCGAGTATTGCATGCGGTCACAGGGTTATATATGTATATATATATATATATATATATATATATATATATATATATATATATATATATATATATATATAGGTTCTACCGCCCAATTCTCTTCTCGTTTATTCTCTGTCTACGTCTGCAGTATTTGTTTTTTTTTCGATGCGACAATTATGATATTAAAAAGAGGATGTATGATCTGACAGAAGAATATCATACCGAAACTATTATTTGAAATGATCTCCCGTTATTATATCGTGAATGTATCATTTAGCCTTGAAAGCGTAAATTGACTGAACAAATAAAGAAAATGAGGCTGCTGTAAGAATCGAATTCGTGACCAATAAGGTAGCCGTTTATGCGTTGCGCTGTTTTAACTATTGAGTTAAACAGCCAGAGATGATTGAAAAAAACAAATAGAGCAGATATAGACAGAGAATAAACAAACTAAGAATTTGGAGTTAAAACCGTTATTTTGGCCTTCGCAGTGCAGTTGGCTGTTTAGCTCAATAGAAAGAGCAACGTTATGTTGGAGCAACAACCCTATCGGCCGCAGGTTCGATTCCTTCAGTTGCCCTATTTCCTTTATTTGTTTACTCTATTCACGTTCTCTACGTTATATGAAACATCAACCATGTGATTAAATTGAGACTTTCAATAGAATATAATGCAATTTACAATCATTCTATCGGATCAGACATGTATCTCAATAACATAATTATTGCGTTGAAGGAGACGAATACAGCAGATATAGACTGTGAATATATATATATATATATCATGCGTATAAGTATATGGATACTTTTCCGTTAATGAATGAATTATTCAGTATGCTGTACATGTCTTCTGTGGTGTACGTGTATCTTTAAGATTATAAAAGGTCAAGTTTCCATAGAAAAGAAATTTAGCATAAAATGTTTTGCTTTGAGAACAAAAATGGATATCAATGTAGATTTGTTGGAGGCCATGGTGAGTTTGGACTGTTTTGAGTATGGGGAGGAATCGTGATGATTTAGTTGGATCTTTTGTTTGAAGAAGTAGCTGAAGGGTAGAGGCTATCTCTAGTAATGATCGAGGCTGTAGGATATGTTAGTAGGGATCCCTGTAATGTATGATTGAGTATTATTTGGGAAATGCGTGTTTTGTAACATTATGGTCATCGCAGACGTTCTAAAAAACAGATAACTCAGAGTAACTCAAGTAAAATTAACCATATATACGTGTATTGAGGTAAAGGTCAAGGTAACTATGTGTGACGTTCCAAATTTTTGATATGCAAATATTCACTTAGATACCCTACCAATAGATATCTATACATGGTCAATTTTACTTATATATAAATATATATGTGGGTGTATATATATATATATATATATATATATATATATATATATATATATATATGTGTGTGTGTGTGTGTGTGTGTGTATGTTTGTATGTATAAGTGCATATACTTGAATATATATATATATATATATATATATATATATATATATATATATATATATAAAATTGGATAATTGTATCATCCACAAACAGTTGTTTGGTTGTATTACAACTCTTCAGTGTGGCTATATACTATCTCATCCCATCCAGTACCACGAGGTAGGATCGAAACCAGAAAGATGGCTTCAGAATGAATGGTGATTATCAAGATGTGTCCCCTCCTTTTAAAGGATGCACTCAACACAATCTGCATATACCCACGTTTTCATTATTTGTGTATGGTCTGCGCTCATCTAGGCTCAGTAAACTTATTTTGCGATACATTTCTATCAGCAATTCTCTCTTTATAAATATTGTAAGACCTACGATCACATTTATATATGTAACAACTGGGTTTAGAAAATATCGAGAAAGTGTCTTTACTAACTTCACTATAATCATAATAAGACAGATAACTATTCCAATTTTTCCGAGATCAACCTGACCTAAAAAGATGAGCCGTGTTTTTTTTTCTTTATGAATATTTTAAGATACTTGCAAGAAAGTTACCAGTCGACATTGTATTTTTTCCTTCTCAGATGATCTCCGACTTATCTTCACCCTTGGATAGCGATATACAATGATCTACAGACACACTGACGAATCGTCCCATATCTTTATAAAGCCGTTTTCGCCTGAATTCTTTTTTTAAACATTAACACAAACTCTGTTCAATTGAAATCATTGCACATAAAGACAGACATAAACCCAATATATATGAGCTGTTATCAAGAGGCAAATCTACCAGAAAACTAATAAATTCATATGGGTACAGATTGATGTACCGCTCACCAATATGGCAAACGAAATCACTTCGCAGAAATATCTTTGGGGAAAGGTATGATGCAATTCTCCTTGTATTCGGTGTCATTGCCAGGTAATTTAAAAAGATGTATCATTACTTGCATGTCACGATGAATGGCCGAAAAGAGAAGTGGTGGACGAGCTCTTGCACAAGGCACTCTCCCTTTATTCCTATACCTGTATCAAAGAATGTATCAAAGTACACATATTGTCATGGGAACAAATTTCAAATTGGCCAACTTTTGGTTATCAATTATAACTTTGAAGATGGGAAAAAAAGAAACATTTAAGACCTATTGTGCTTTTTATTTTGAGACTTACGGAATAAAAGTTCGACTTAAAAACAAATAATGATTCATTCACTTTATGGGGAGAGTACAATGAATACTATGTGAGAACAATTGAAGTAGATAGCCATCCAAATCAGGATATCGCTTAAGAATAATTAACTTTATATGATGTGAGAGATGTCTGAATCAAGCGTTGGAAATCATTCCAATCTAATTGGTTACGAGTTAGTCGCTTTGATGTATGACTTCCACATATGCTGTGTGAAAAACCCTACTGGGCCGTTATTCCGTGGGTGATTTGCTACTTATTAAAAATGTTACTTTTTTCAGACAAATTGTGTCTGGCAATGAAAAAGGATGACTCGCCACTAACCGTACGAAATTGATACTATATACACGATGGGATTGGAAGGGACTCCTCTATCAGTTCATCCCGGAAAACTAAACAATTTATTCAAACAAATGCTGATCATAATTAGACTGACTGAATACTGCAATCAATGGATCAAAAGCATCCAGAATTATTCAACAGACAGACATAGAATTTTGTTATAGTTTCCTATTGACTGATCTCTAATTAAGAGAAATTACATTAGAGGTACACTTAGTGAGGATTATACTAATCATGCCACTATATAAAAACACAACTGTCAAAATTGAAACCACTACATCTACCTAGGATTACGAATCTCTATGAAACCCACGAAAGAAGAATAAATCAAGCAAAGAATCACCCTAGGATGGCAACCCTTTGGCAGAGCAAGCTCAACCTTCAAAAACAAGACGATCCCAATAATCCTAAAAAGAAGAGTATACTACTAATGCATTCTCCCGATGGTCATTTATGGAGAAACATGGAACCTAACCAAGAAGCAGACCCGCAAACTGAGAAGCATGCAACGCCTACATGAGAGAATCATGCTCAACCTCACACGGAGAGATCACAAGACTGCACAGTATATCAAGAAGAAAACAGGGATTCGAGACATCATAGAATCTATTTGAAAACTTGAATGGCAATGGGCAGGCCATGTTGCAAGAATGTTGCAGACAACCGATGGACTCACAACGTAGATCCTCAAAGATCACATGCGAAACTGAGGCCGACAAAATGGAGCGGTGGACTGGACAAATTCAGAAAATACTGTCTCCGTGATGCGTATGATGGAGGAATATGGCGGATCCTGGGAAAGGCCTACGTCCAACGACGGACGATAAAAGACTGATGATACAGCAAATGCCTCCAAGACTAGTTCGATAGCCATAACCATAACAGTGAGGTAACTTTTCACAGACTGTGTTAGATAGGGTTTTTATACTATTTTTCTAGCGGATTCGAGATGATTATATCCTTCTCTCAATTCCTATTCATATTTTTCGCATTATCCGTTTTGCTCTTATCTGCAGCTTTCATTTCTTATCAGTTGAAATATGTTTATAGAATCCTTGCCAAATGACTATTGCAGTTTCATCTCATTAAGTCCTAAAATAGATGCCAGGCGAGAGGCAAACTTGGTTTAATCGGATTCCAATGGCCAAGTCTGGTAATGCAGGTACGACAGTAACAGACACTTGGGATTCTTCCGATAATTAAATTCCCTATTATGATGATATCCGGTGAATAAACGCTACTTGGGATTTTATGACTCTAAATCTATGAAAACATGGATTCAAAAAAAAGAAGTAGGTTGAATTAGGCTGAGAAACTAGAATCATGCCGGGATATAAAAATGATCATTTGTAAAAATGTAAATCATACAAAATGAACAATAATAACAACTATCGGTAAGTGGGGCAACATGAAGTTGTTATCAAATATCTGATTTATATACGATGGTTTCCGTTTAGAGAGAACGTAGAGACCACGAGTTTCGGTCCCTATTAGCGGTCGGATAAGAATAAAAAAAAAAATATTACATTAGTTTGATCCTGAACAATAGGTCTCTCTAAGCGACTATATACTTCAACCGAAGTGCCATTTTATACCAATCAATTATATGTGCATCATAGTTTCAATGATGTATTTATATTAACTTATTGAGCTCTGTTTACTGTGTCTAGGCCAAATGATACAAATAATTGTTTTAATCATTCTATCGGATCATTTATCCATTTCTTGATAACATGTTGATAAAAACAAACTGACCGGATACAGACCGTGAATGAACAAAACGAAAATTATGAGTTGAAACAGTTTTTTTAAGCATTTATATTACTGGCAGCTATTTAGCTCAATAGTAAGAACAACACTACGTTGAAGCAGCTACCCTATTAGTCCAAGGTTCAATTCCTGCAGCAGCCCCATTTTATGCTTTTCTCACACGTATATATATATATATGCATATATGTACATAAATATATATGTATATATATGAATAAACATGTACACACACACACACACACACACACATATATATGTGTGTGTGTATATATATACATATATGATTATAAATTGCGTTATATAATATAGAAACATTTATCTGATCTTCCGTTGTTACACGGTTGATGTATCACTTGGCCCAGACAACGTAAATAGAATAAATAATCGAAGGAAGTGGGATTAATGCATGAATCAAATCTGCAACTGATAGGGATGCTGCTTCAACGTAGCGTTGCCCCCACCTCTTAGCTAAACACCGCTGGTAATGCAAAGGCCCAAATAACTGTTTTCACACCAAATTTTCATCTCGGTTATCCTTGGTCTATATTTGCTGTGTTCGTTACTTTCAACACCACTGCTATGTATAAAGAAATGAATGTATATGATCAGACAGAATGATTATAAATTGTTTTATATAAGAAAGAAACGCGCAGAATAATGTTTATAGATAACAATGATGATGTGAGCAAAACTGAAGTCGGTTTTGGTGGAAATTCAAGAGATTTGTGTATGAAATCGTTAAACAACAGGAAAATGAACATTATATGAAGCAACTTGGAACGATAAAATGTTTCAATGATATATCCGGAAAGCGGTAAATACTATGAAGGAAATGTCAGCCCTGGAAACTGAGATGGGGAAAAACGTGATAGAGAAAAGTAAAAGAAATTCTCGTGTTTACAAAGGCTTTGGATACGATTTATTAAGTCTTGAAAGATATGCAGGAAATCTGAAAGACGCTGAACTCAACAAAAATAGTGGTAATTATACACACAGTCATGAAATACAGTCGAAGAGGAAACAAAACTGAGTTAATCAAAGTAACAGCTCTCTCATCCCCTTTCGGTCTCTTTCTGACTCGCTCGAGAATTGGCAACAAATCAAATGACAGCGTTAATCCAAGAAACGAAGAAAAAGGAGAGTCACGATATAAAAAACAAAGCAAATGCGAAGATTTTGTAACTGAAATGTGCTTTAAAAAATCATGGACTTCAGAGGAAATAGAAGCAGACACCATGCTGAAAATGCAAGATGCCCTGAAATCCGACCTTCTTCTAATCTGTCTAACATTTGATTTCTTCACATTTATTACGAGTTTGTTTTACTTTCAGATTACAGAATTTCAAAATATTGGATAAGTGGATTGGATTGTTTATTGCGTTGTTACTGCTTAATGGAACCTGTGATTCCTCTGATATTTGATAATTCAATTCAATCAAAATTGACTGGGGAGATTTGACTTCAAGATTTGGACTTGTAGAATAGTTCCTTTCCTTTAGTATTTGTTTGTATTTTTGATATTTTTACAGTTTGATTCGCTTCTTTTATTAGATTCGATGCATGACCATTACTGCATGCCAAAAAAAAAAAAAGATTTCATGAAATAACAGGACACAAGTTGACCAAGTATATGTGCACCTGCCACGAAAGTCCAGCTCAAAAACAAAGCCATCTTTAAATACCACTCTGGGCTTCACTGCAAATAGCGAACTACATTCTCGTCTATAAAGCACTACTTGCGTAGTAAGTATAAGGTCTGGGATAAACCGTGTTCTTCTTTCAGAACAAATGATCATTCGCTTTTACATTTATGTTAAGCGTGTTAAATCTAGCCACGTTATTTTGTCTTTATCTTATCTTCAATCTAGAATTGCGTGCGAAACTGTGAAATTGAGGAAGTTGCTTCTGGACAAAAAAAAGGAATCAAGTTGACGAATGCACTTAGCGTCCATGTTTATAATTTCTGTTAGTTGGAAAGAAAAATACTACGCACTATATTCAGTGAGAAAAAGAAAGAAAAATTACTATAACTGTTGATGCTACGTATGACATAGGTGACTATATATATATATACATATATTCCAAGTGTCTAATTCATGGCTGAGGTATTTGCATATATCCCACTGGAGCAAGTGATAGGTTTTCCGGTCACAATTTTCGATGTTTAATTTCCAAGTGAGAATACTTTCCCGCAGATGACTCTCCCTTAGAACATTGAAAATCCATTCGGAAGGTTCATGTAACATAATTTCCCTGTATTTTATTAAATTTACCAATTTGCTTTTTGCCTTAAAAAGACGATATCATTTTTGAAAAACCAATGGAGCTGAAACATAGAACCTAACTAAAAGACTGACGCTTAAACTAAAACCCATGCATCGTGCACAAAGAAGGACCATACTCAACATCACGTGGAGAGTCTAGTATATCAAAGAAATAACAGATTCATTTTGTAAAAAAATAAACATTAGAAAACTCAAATGGCAATGGGCACGCCATGTTGCAATAATGTCAGACAACTGCTGGACATCACAATTCACAACGTGGCTCCCCAGAGATTATATCTGAAATTGTGGCTGGGAAATAATGAAGGCTTGACGATTTATACGAATTCAGACGATATTGACGCTACAACGCCCTCGATGAAGTTGTCTGGTTGATCTATAGACGGCAAAAGCCTAAGTAACCTTATGATTGCTGTTGTCATCGTCTTTTTTTTTAGGAAAAATCGAAAACACAGACCTGAAAGAAGTAGACCTCTACATATAACTTGGACAACGAAGCAAATGATCACTCTAGGTTGGCAAGCTTTTGATTGAACGAGCTAAACCTTTAAGAACAAGAAAATCCCATTAGTTTCAAAAAGAAAAGTCTACAATTGAATCATCCTCCCGATAGTCACTTATGGAGCTGAAACATGGAACCTAACCAAAAGATTGGCCCTCAAACTGTGAACCATGAGAGAATCATGCTCGACATCAAATGGAAAGATCATAAAGCACTGCATCATATAAGAGAAAAAACAGGAGCTAGGGATATCATAAAATCTATGGCAATAGCTTGGTCATGTTGCAAGCATGTTAGACAATCAATGGATATCACAGCTCACAACCTAGGTCCCCAGAGATCATATGCAAAATTATGGCTGGTAAAATATGAGATGGTGTGACAGAATAGACAATTTAAGAAAGTATTGGCTTCGCAACCCCATGATAGAAAGGTTAGGCGAATTCTTGGGAAGGTTTATGTCCAACGACGAATTCCAGACGGCTGCTGCTGCTGCTGCTGCTGATGATGATGATGATGATGATGATGTCCAACGACAGACAAAAGGCTGCTGCTACCGCTCCCTGCTGCCGCTCGCTGCTGATGATGATTATCAAGCGAAGATTCGTACATATTACTATCCACGCTGTGCTGAACTGCCTCATAACTTAATTTCGTATTTCCCACGGATAACAGTGACCAGTGTTTAAGACCAGGTGAAAGCCGAGGTATAAACGTTAGTTTTCCAGGTACAACCACTGTACAGCAGTCTATCAACTTCATTTCCTCATTTTACATAGAGCTAGGATAAGCTAATCTAATAAAACATCAGACTCATTAAAAACTTTTCATTCGAATTCAAATTTTATGAAAATCCTTGTAAAAGACTCATGACATTTCCTTGCGTATCACAATCTTACGGCCCAATTAGACTTTGTACCGATATAAGCTAAGTATGATAGATATTTACGTGTATCTTCAGAAAAAAAAATACAAAATAAAAATTGAGGTAGGAGTGTTTGTGAACATAAGTAAGTATATGTTTAAATATCCTAAATTTTTCCCTAATCTGGTCACAAGTCTTGGATATCCATTGAAGGTCAAATTAGCGCAGGTTACTTAATTACCAAACTTACTTTAGTCTTACTTCAAAGCTCAACCCTGTTTAAAATTAGAATTCCGTAATGCTAATTTTCAGGGAAGACAGTCATTTTATCTTTGAAGAGTGGCTCAATAAAACTTCCTAACACCTATTTTTCTAAATCAGACTTCGATCTACATTTAGCGAAGCTTTGGTAATGTAAAAAAAGGCGAAAGGATATTCTCCAGAATCATCTCTAACACTAAAGAATAAGGCAGGCCCGTCAAAACCTACTCAAAGTGGATGATATCGTTAGCTAATGAAAGATAATGTCATCGTATTGCTGAGGGGGGGAATAAAAAGTAAGAGAAGCAGCTGCATGCCACAAGGTCACCTGACTTGAAGTCGAGACAATATAATCATATTATAACAAGTTCACTTGGGAAATTATTGTTTTTATTGGCCTCTGCCAGGGTCGATTATTGTGGTAACTTCGACCTTAGTTCGCTAACTCCGTTTTCCGTACTTCCTAATATTAAAATTACACCCATTCACCAATAACTGTCCGGCATGATAGCAGATTTTGATGAAAATTAATTTGAAATGCGAAGTCCATAGAGTTAAACGCTATATATTACCGGTTGCCGACTTCATGTGTCTTTATTTTATTTTAATTTTTAATCTAATGAAAATCGAACCCATTTCTGTAGTAATGTCCTTATAGCTGAGCTTGCTAAACACTTCGACAAAAATTTATATATTTACTAAGTTTCGCTTAAAATATTACAATTCCACAGCATTTTATGATGATTTAATTGACCAACCATCGCTCCACAACGACGGTATAAGATAATTTACAAGCTTATTTACTGAGGATCCAATTCACTTGAGAAGAAATAGTCTCCTAAAGATCCTTATTTACCGCTGCTCCATGGTAAGGCATCCCATTTTTACTAAAATCAGTTCAGTGTCGCACAATATCATTAATGTTGGACACTCAGTGCGGGCCGAGCTCACAAAAGTAGTATTAATTTGCAAGACCATCTCACTAATCATTGCTGTAGACCTTACGCCTACACAGTTTTCAACACTCCTCCCTATTAACACACACGTAAATATATTTGAGCGTGTGTGTAATATACATTCAACACACTCTCACCCATATGCAAGCACACACATATATATACATGTACATATATTTATATCAGTATATACGTGCAAGTACGAGTGTGTATTGAAAATATGATACTTTTGATATTCAATTGTACTTCTTATATTTTTCTCCAACAAACAGTCGTCAAAAGAAAGACAAGATTTTCTGCTAAGCGATGCTACAAGAAATCTTCTTTGAAGTACACTTATTACGAATCTGATGATATTCTTATTCGATCGTATGATAGAATTTAGTGTAGTTCTTCCCCAGCGGTACAATGCTGTTTATCTTGAACCTTCATTTCGTTCCTCCCTCATTCATTGTTTTATCAGATCCCTTCCATGGATATTCCTGAAGTGTTGAGGGAGTAGTGCCTCTAGCTCAAAATATTTATTTTCCTTCTTACTGTAGTAAGAGGTGAACGAGCGTATGCCCTAAGATTACGGCAATTATTCGCCTCGGGCCATCAGACAAGTGCGGACATTTTTATGGGATTGATGATTTAAAACAATCTTTGATGTCAACACCTGATTGAATTCACAGATAGGAAGAATGTAGGAATTTCCATGCATTTAGTCCAAGACTTTTGATCTGAAAATGTTCACATCTATCCGTCGAGCTTTCAATCTCTTGTTTTAGTATAGGAGGTTAGCACGCTCATTGTTAGCCACAGTACTCCGTATCTAGGTTCATTTAAAAAACAAAATTCCGAATCTTTGAGTGCAAACAATTAATATGTATTTGGCAACTTGTTGCTGCACAATATTTCACCCTTGTAGCAAATAATAGATTTGTTAAATGCATACATATAATATAGTATAATCTTTTAGTGTAAATGATTGTTACGCACATAAATATTTATCATAGAGATGTATACATACATACAGGTGCGTATTCGATTCGTACATACAGATATTACATACGGATATTGATAAACGTCACCAGACTCAAAAAACCGTTCCGTGAGATTTGGGCTGCGATTGACTGTGCTGCAATGATCACAGAAAAGTATTACTTTAATTTCCATGTAGGTTAAGGGTAGATTTGCAGGAAGTTTTGAGCGCCAGCAAAGAACTTTAAAAGAAAAATGTGCGCAGCTAAGCTGTCAAACCTTAATTCAAGCCCTCCATATCAACCGTAAACGACGTTGAATCTCAACTTTTAACATCTAGGCAAACAAACATAGAATTAAGTTATTTGGTGGTTCTCAAGAGCGTTTCCCATATAAGTTAATGGTTATTGCTTCGGCAATTTTCATCATTTCGCATGTTGGGGGAAACCTACACTACTGTAAATATTTCGTAAAAGCAAAGTGATGTAAAGCGAAGTTTCGAAAAGTGGGAGATACCTGTATAATATCTCATCGTTCCCGGTCACAGTTGAAAATAGAGGCACTTAAGATGAATGCTGCTACCGTCTGAACAGGTAATTTTGTTATGGGAGAGTGGTTTTCCAAGTTCTAATCCAGCCAATTTTTGTGTGAAATATCAGAGACAACTTTCCAAGATATGTGGTGATGAAGTAAAGCGGAGGATGATTTGGAATCATGCCTTTCCAATGGTATTAAGTTAGAAGTGAACATGAGTAGCTTTAGCTGGAATTCGACCTCGGCTCGCTGATTCCGTTTTCCGTGCCGTTACCCGTTATACCACCCAAAAGCTGCATGCATGGGAGCATACACACTTACTTATATACGCACACACAAATGTATGAGTATGTATGTAGGTATGTATGTATGTATGTATGTATGTATGTATGGTAATAAACACATATTACATTTATATGTGTGTTAGATTACTTATTTACTGGTAAGCCCTCAAGGAAATAAGCCGACAAACGGTGCTCGTTTGAAATCTTAAACTGATATTTTTTCGCTTGAACAAAAACAAAAATTTTGGCGGTGCTGTTAGACAAGCGTATCACACAAGATCCTAAAATTCCCGCTCTTTGCCTTCGACCGCTATTATTTTCTTCATCTCTCCTCCAATTCACAAGCTGAAATGTTTATTGAACCTATCCCAACCATAACACACTGAAACTTGTAGCCACACTTTCTGAGATCAAAACAGACCATCGGTATATGTTGTTAAAGAACGCGGATGTATTCACTCATCTACCTTGTTTTTTTCCTCAATCATCAACAAGAATCAAAAAAAAAAAAAAAAAAGATCGCCACAGCTCACAAAGATATGCAGATTTCTTCGTTTTGGTGTTGAAACCAGTGATCCGAAATGTGTCAAAGGGACGAATTTGTTTGGGTACTATTCTCCCATCCAGTCCATGACAATCAATGTTCTGTTCATTTTGTATTCATGGTCCCTTTAATGTTTTACGTGCTTCACTGCTACAAAATGATAATATTAATGAATAAATAAAATCTTTTTGACCCTGTCCAAATGGTGACCCAGGTTCTTGCACGCTCCACTGACTCATCTGAGGGCGCCAAGTCGTGTTCTGCACTCGACGTAAAGCTCCACTAAACAAGAGCTTACAGAAGAAAAAGCAAAGACGATTGTCAGTTCCTTAAGATGAGTATTTTTCCTAGGATTATTTCAAGTTATGTTCGTTCACATGAAATATAAGACTTCTGTACTAATTCTAAATAGATCAGAATTTTTCTTCAGTTTCGTAAACATTTGAATGTCCGATGATGACCCAATTTTGTGGTTGTAAATTTTAAAGAGTAACTAGATGTTTCACGTGTACAAATGCGATCTCCTTGAAAATCTTCATCGACGATTCTTCTTTCGCTTTCGTCTGCTTGAAACATACTAAAGTTTTCTGCAGGTGTGAAAGAATCGTTTTATATGCTTTTCAGACAGTAGGATCCGTCTACATTCTACTCATCATCATCATCATCATCATCATCATCATTCTTTTAACGTCCGTCGTTGGACATAGATCTTCACCGTTAATCCCTCAGATAACGGGAGTCAAAATAATCAGTCCTCATGTATTCTTAACAGGGTCATAACGCAGAGTCCAGTGATTCTATTCGACTGATATGAATAAGGAATACAAAGAATACAAACAAATTCATCCAAAACACTTGATACAACAAAGAGCAGTTGAACTGGAAAAGTATCAGTTGAAATGTTGTTTCGAAAAACTATGAAGATGGGGACAAAGAATGTACGAAATCTTGGACAAAACACCTTTCATTCGAAAAAATAAGATATATAAAGGACATACGTATATATATATATATATATATATATATATATATATATATAAATGTATATATGAGTGTATATATAAGGTTTATATATATATATAAAGTATATATAAGGATTATATTTACAAATATAAGGTATATATATGAGGTATATAGATGAAGAATATATATAAAAGTATATATATATATATATATATATATATATATATATATATATATATACAAGATATGTAAAACATATATAAGATATTCATAATATATATATATATACAGACGTATATATATATATTTATATATATATAAAAGGTATATATATATGTATAGATATATGATATATATGTATACATGAAAATGTACATATATATGTATGTAAGATATATATAGGCATATAAGATACACGTAATACCTCTGTTCAGGTATATATATATATATATATATATATATATATATATATATATATATATACACACACACACACATATATATATATATGTATATATATATATATATATATATATATATATGTATATATATATATATATATATATACATATGTATATATATATATATATATATATATATATATATATATATATATATATATATATACACATATGCCAAGTTTCGCTTAGTCTGGCACGTGTTCATAATTGTTGGTTTTTAGCTGAGACTGAAGTTGTTACACTCCACGAGTTGAACACTGACTTGGAATATTTGTAAATGGATAACGCCTATTCGACAGAATGTGATAGACATTTTTATAAAAACTTTTCTCCTCGGCATCGATTTTACTTGGTATCGAATTGAGCGGCCTTAGCCCTTCATTTGTTCATTTATTTACATTCTCTGAATCTCTAACACATCATAAGGAAATAGAAATCGTTTTTACAGTAATAATCCACGGGATTTAATCACAAAGCATTGCTGTACGGTGAGATGCCCATGATTATATAGAATCCATGGAGTCACCCTGCAACCGAAGAAACTCAAACTTTAAAACTATTTGAAAGAAATTGATGCTGTCGCGAAGACTCATATTCCCAAGTCAAAATAATATAAATATAATCTGAATCCTTGTTTGGAAGAGAAAGATGGTATTTCCTCTCCTGTCAAACGAAGGGAAACCAGCTGTTTATTCTAGCAATGTCTCAATAAAATAGATTGTGGTGAACTTGGAATTTAAGCATCCTTGATCTGATATGTTAGCGAGACAGAATTCAAACTCTTAAAATGAGCAGCTTCAAGAAAGGGACCCCTTAAGCCCTTTCAATTTTATCTCAACTAGTTGGAGTAGATAGTACTTGACATTAGCTTTTAGAACATGAACCCAACTTCCAATCCTCCACTTTGTTGATAATTAATGCATACACGCACGTACCCAAAGGCAGACATATGTACACATATGCACAAAGACTGATATACATATACACATAGGGATAGGTAGGCATATATACACGCACAGTGGGGTACATGGACGCAGGGATAAAGAGGTAGACGGACACAAGCACACTCACACTCGTAGACATACGGGTACATTGACTGACACGGACACTTAAACGTACAGAGAGAGAGGGGGAGGTGAACTCATTCACCGATACATGCACAGGCACACACACACTCTAACACATACATATAGATAGATAGATAGATAGATAGATAGATAGTTAGATAGATGGAGAGAGAGAGAGAGAGAGAGAGAGAGAGAGAGAGAGAAATAACTACACATATATGTGTGTGTATCTTTTAAACATACCCAGAGGCTTATAAACATAGGAAGGAATTTCTTTGAAATCACTGTACATAAACGATTTTAAACTAGTTTTTTCTCTTTGTTTACTTTTATATTTTATTTTTCTTGTAACACGATTTATATCATCACTGTGTGTGACTAAATGTCTGTAAAATGTTTTCAAAGGCTCAATTTCTGATATATTGTTGCCGATATGGCTACGCGCAATGTAGGAGCGTTAATTACGACACCTGCGATTTTTTCTAAATACAACCCTATATTAACATGATTATTTGCCTACATGATTCAATCAACACGCAAGTCATTCCCAAATTTACAATTGATTTTTGCTTAGCTCAGCCTAGTCTGGTCCAAGGCAGCAAGTGTTAGTCGTCCATAGATGGTAAGACTTACTTTGCATTGGTAGGTATTAACTAAATTAGATTAGTTTTGGTACAAGGCTACACATAAAGAGTACTCATAGAGGATCTAGCTCACAACTCAGTAGTAATGATTGCTGAGACTGTAGATTGTTGATGTTATTCCATGGAGAGGAGGCCGAGATGTATCAACAAAGCTATTTAGTGCAAAACTGCACATCAGGGGAACAAAGAGGGGATCAAATTTGAGTCAATAATGATAGTCTGAGAAATTATCTTGCTAAATACTGTTCCACTACGAGACGCCGTGATAATCATCAACCTCATCTTAGCTTCGTACAAGGAATCGAGTATGGGGCACCCAGTGATGATAGAATGTACTACAGTAATCATAGTCGTTGAAAATACCTTCTTAAAAGCTACTCCGCTTTAGACTGTTTCCTCAATCGGTTTTCACTGGAGTCTCTTCGTCCATTTTTAATTTCACTTGTGACTTTTCACTTCTTGTGTTCTTTATTTCATAATGGCTATAAAATCACTATTCAAATTTCAAGAGGTGTTAAGACTATTGAAATTATTTTTGTTTCGTTGGTGTTACCGTAACTTTTCATCCGAATCAAGTGAAAGAATGAGTTCACTAGTCAGAAAAACTCTTAGTAAATAATGACTCTTCTGAATCTATAGACAGTACCATTTGAATATTTTGTATTTCCTAAGAATATACATATATACAGCTTGACTTGGTGAACGAAGATTTGAAAGAGTTCTCGACGTCTATAGCAGACGTCCAAGTGGCCAGCAAGGTCGATACAGGAGAGGCAAGCTTTTCAGCAGCAGTTGCATGAGAAAACCTGGCTGCTGGAGGGAGCTCCTGCTTTGTTTGTTGTATTCTTGGCTTGGTTGAACTTGTGTCGCCATGATTTTTTTTACTGTTGCCTCTTTTGATCACTTTCTACGATTGATGCACCGAGAGGTATAGATTATTTTCAGGGAGTCCCTGTATCTCTTCCGTGGGGCTATGCATCTGGACTAGTTCTCCGAAAACGAAGATCTCTTTCAGCCTATGGTCCTCCATCCTTGCAACATGATCTGTACATGCTTGTGGTCCTAGCTGTCTGAGAATTTCGTGATAAAGTTTTTTTTTAGTTTTTAGGGGTGTTGTTCTATATTTTATGTCTTTTAGCTGATACTAATTCTCATGTTTACATTTCGAATTTGTTGTTCTTTTATTTTATTTTTTTTTTATTTTTTCGGGAGATATTATTTTTCATTTTTCTTCCAAGCATAGTCTGGACCATTTTGAAGAACTCCTGTACGGTGCAACCTATTTAATCATTAACTATATAATTATAGATGTTTTACCTCTTTTTTTAAAAAATGTCCATGTATATTTCAGCACTTGAAATTACGATGGAAGAAAAGTCATTCTCCTTCAACCTTCAGAAATGTGTCTGGATCAATGAGAACCTGAGGAAAGACACGAAAGTCGTACAAAGCTGTTGCACTGTCTACCCTTCTTTACGGTGCCAAACCTTGGGTCATCTACCGCAGCCACTTACATCTCCTTGTATACTTCAGCCAGAGCTGTCTCCACGCCATTTCAATGCATGCTGGGATGACTTCATCAAAAACTATGAAGTCTAGCATAAAGTCTAGGCTGCAATTAATACAGCTGTGCTGGTCAGGCCATTTTTCGAACGCTACAGACCCAAAGCCACAACAGGTCGGTGCACTGTTCCCCAACACCGTGACAGAGATGCACAAGATATACGATGACTTTTTTAAGACCCTGGTATACTATATTGGACAACAGAGGCTACAAACTGGTAAAAATGGTACCACAAGATTTTCCAGGCTATCTGTACCATCGAATCCAATAACAAAACCAGGACAGAAGATAAGGAGCGGTACTGTAAGGTTGATGTTTCTTCCTACCACCAGTCCTACCTCCTGCACGAGATGAGGGAAGATTTATTTGTCTTCCATAGGCCTCGGCAGCGATCAGCGATTCTACAACAGGCGTTGCATCCCCTCCAAAATCTTCATCTACGAGACCAAACCGTGATTATACCATGTTAAATGTATATGAAGCTATTATCTCTAGCCTTGGGGTTATGAATACATAAGCAATAAGGAAGAATGTCGTATAAGTGGTGAAAAATTCTGGGAAAGGATCTTAGAAAATGGTTAGATGCTACACAAGGTGAAAAAATCGAAATTGTAACAGGAAAGAAGAGGTTACTTGTACGAATAATTCAGGGGATGATAATATTACAAATGCTCATCCTGTATGGTTCGTAATTGTATTAGTCGTATTGAATAAAATCTTTAAAAACATCGAATAGGTTTACGAATTTGCATGTATGAGTAAGTGTGCATGATCGTCGGTGTATATACACGTGAAGACGTATTATAAGTATAAAATCCTTATTCTATGGGTAAGACTTGTATTACATCTGGCAGTATAATTAAATCATTAAATTATTCTTTCAAGAGGTGCTAATCTTACTATGGTGATTTCCGTACATTCGAATTAGTTCTGTTCTTTTATTTTCAACTCTTTTCAAAAGATATTATCGGGTGAACGACGTTCACAGCTCACTCTGATTGGATAAGGTAATAATTATCTAATGATAGCATTTTCTCTTTCTTTTCAGCAAAAATTAATCAGAACCATAAGGTGCAACAATTTCATCGTGACAAGTCAAAATGATTTATAAATCAAATCTATGCATTCGAAAGGGTGATGATTAAGGTTGAATTATTGTTTTATTAATTTCATCATATCTCTATACTTTGTAATGTTGAGTTTTTGGCATAGTTCGGTGCCTCATCATCAATTTTGTTACTTAGAATTGTTCAGCATTTCACAAAAAGTATCCATATTTTGCAAACTCAACAGATAGCCCTATGTCGTTACAGAACATTATAGCATCAAGGAAACAGCATCAATAAAAAATAATCAGATCATTACTTACGTCTTTTTAGAGTTATTGTCCATAAAAGCGGGTACATCCTATTTTAAATATTCAGTCAGTGGAAATACTGTTTTTTTGGTCCCATTTTACAGTACAGGTCATTTGACAAATTTCACTGAAATACAATAGAGAAGAAGATTAGATGGATTTGTATCATACGAATTCCAAAAAGAGTTTGATAGAGTAAATCACGGGCATGCACCGGAAGTATTCAGTCCGAAAGAGTGGAAGGAAGGCGGAACATTTATTTTATAAAGAATTACAAGGATATATGTTAACATTTTGTGTCCAATACACTGATCAGCAACATGCAAAAGGCCTATTTATTCACAATTTACAAAGTGACATTGACGGTACATAGTTGATTGATTAGATTTTGAAAATAAGATTAAATACACGGGCGATATCCGTACCTCGCAGAAATCTATCACAATGGTCCGTATGTGTACTAGAACTAATTATAGAGACACTTATTTAGAATTATCTGAAAAGAATTAATGGATATTCTATCTGGAAATAAAAAAAAGACCAGGATATGAGCATTGTTGGTCCCAAAATGACCATAAAGACTCTGGAAAGCACTTTTATGAGAAGAAAACAACGAAACAACGTTTTTAGATAATGCATAGTTGTGTAACCATGCACATTTTTAAGGTTGTAGCACCAAAAATATGACCTGGGGAGTCCGGACACGCACTCACACATAAGCAGATAGGCACTTAGATAGACATGGATACTCAAAGACAGAAGAATCTATATCGCACTTGGCAGCTTGGTCGGGTTATTTGTAGAGCAACGATGATTCCATACTTCCGAGAATATATATATATATATATATATATATATATATATATATATATATATATATATATGTGTGTGTGTGTGTGTGTGTGTGTGTGTGTGTGTGTGTGTGTGCACGCGCACGAAAACTGGAAGGAACATTATCATTATTACAAGATACTAAAATGGCAATGACAAACAATTTAATCAAAATTTTAAGAAGAGTTCGCATTAAAAATCATTCAATAGAAGAATATTCATATCAAAATGAATGAAATGAAAAGATATGCAAAGTGCTCGATCTTCTAAAATAAATCCCTGCTTTTCTAACTGAGTAAATACCAGCCACTTGATGATAAGGACGCTCTGAGTTCCAGAATAAAACAGAAAAAATATCTTCTTCTGTAATAAGTATCAAGTTCACACTGATATCTATACATGCAGAGGGGGGGAGAGAGAGAGATGTGAAACGTGAAACTCTCAATCAGAATTCCTGGGATAAAACGATTATATCTTTTTCATTAGTAATATCTGCTTCGTGTAGGTGCCATCAGCAAACCAACAAGACATCATCTAACTGGATAATTCGCTTACCAGCCAGAGACAAAATCTACTGGAAACATACTTAATAGAAATTATTCAAAACTTCGATAAATGACTGAAATGCACTTACATCATTTTTTGGCACTCGGGATAACAACGACGGAGTCAAAAAAAAGACTTCTCCTGTTAGAATTATTCTGAAACTGACTGGAAACTCTTTGGTAGAGGCACTGAACCAATCCTCTCAGTGCAATCCGTCACAAAATGATTATTTCTTTTTTTTAATTCTTCCTTCCTTTCTCACTTTTTCAAACAATATGTGCATTAGGACCAGTCTAATGTGCTCTCATGCAGTTCCCTCAATATTTGTGTTATCATTTTAGTCGTGGAGACAGCGGTCGTTTCCGGGAGCCACCACGATCGTCATCATTATCATACTTATTAAAAGTAATTATTGGCTAACTTTCTTCTGGGGCCATCCCTGTCATCGTTTATTAGTACCATATATATTGAAGTTTTTAAAAACTACTAAATGATCACAGTTAACATCATATTAGTAAGATTACTAATTGTAGAGGGGGTAGAAGATATATTCTGATATCATCACCATGGGTGGGTTCTTTCAATTTTTCAAACTTATCATTTGTCTTTGTCGATGTTTCATACTTTTATTTCATAAACAAGTGACAGCATGTCTCTTTAATATTCAATCACTCTCCTTAGAATTCTTGCTGATTTTAGCAATGCTGTCATGATGATTTCTATTCTTCCTTGAATTTCCATTTCTTCAAATTTCTTTACAAATCTCCTCGTGGACTGTTCCAAGCGATCCGTTGATGATAGGTGTAACTGTCGCCTTGATGCTCCACATTTCTGTCTGTTCTTTTCACTTCCTTCCACTTTCTTGTTTCTTGCAACGATGATTATATCAGGTCTTTTTAACTGTATTTGGAGATCCATTTGAATTTCTCTTCTCAATGATGCATTCTTGCGCATATATAATTGACTTGTATAGTTCAATCCTAGTCAACTGAGCAGTTATCAGTGGATCCATTTTCCTGTCCAGTATTGTCTATTTTAGTACTCCTTATCGAGCCATTCATCGAGCATTCGCATTCATCCATCTTTATCTCCACATAGCTCCACACTGGTCTGCTATGTACAGTCTATCTTCACTTTAATGTATCTTTGGTGCTCTTATTCAGGGACGTCATTTATGGAGATCTAGTCCCCCGTTTTAGCTCTCTCCTACGCAGCTATAACCTTGTTATCTCATATCTAATCCTTTTTTGTTGTTTTTTCTTGATATTTCTATGGATTTGTTTTCCTTCTCAATCTTCTTGCTTCTCGCTTTGGAATTTACTGATTCAATATTTATTCTCTTGCTATCTTTACTCTAACTTCTAGCAATGATAATCAGCTTCTTGTTTCTCTGCTACAAGCAGTTCATTAGACCTTTGATAGCAGAATAAACACAATCTTCAATGCACTCGAGTCTTCTCCCACTTTTTAGGTTTTCAGATCAAGTCTATCAACATTATGTCTAGGCTGCAAAGCTTTATTCTTGGTCATTAATTTTGATCCAGTTTTCTAAATTTCTCTCCTGTCCAGTGTAGAGAGCATCCCAGATATCTCAATATGGATACTACCCATGAATTTATGCCTTAAACCATGTTTCTATTGTAGAGTGTAGTTTCCAAAATTGCCCCCATTTGGGGGGGATATTTTTTCTTTCATTTCCTTTTGCTTTGAATCCATTGCTAATCTTTTTTAATCGTTCAATAACCTGATGATATAAATGTTGGGTACTTCAATTCCTTCCACTGCTTTCTGTTTTCCTTTTCTATAACTGCTATTGTATTTTCATGCCATATTCATTATCACAGACATCAGCAGTGCTATTGGCTGCATCGTTTCAATTTTCTACCGGATTTTCAATTGCTCCAAACTCATTGAAGAGGGCATTTAAAACTGCTCCTAAGTGCAAGTCCAGAATGACCATTATATCAGCTAAGATCTATCTTATTCAACTAATATATATATATATATATATATATATATATATATATATATATATATATATATATATATATATATATATATATATATAGTTTACCACACACGATTCATAAACATTTCTCCAAGCTAAGTGCCAGAAAAGTTGTATTTTATCAAATGTACCTTAATCTAACCACAATCTTGGAGAACCCGGTGTGTATCAAACTTACTGTACAAACAAAAGGCCTGCTCTTCGAGTAGCCTCCCCCAAGCGCTTTATGATTTTAGGCATGCCAGCCAATTTTAAAGAAATATTTTATCGCAAATATTCGAATTTTGTCAAAACCACTTGAGCTAAAGATGACTTGCAGGTGGTCAGGAAAATATTAGCATTTTTTTTTTCAGAAAAAGCGCCGGCAAAAGAAGAGGGCTCGCTAAAATTCGAAACAAGTGATTATTTATTGTTTTTATATGTTTTAGAAGTCGTCATCTATTTTGGTGTCCTCCCACGGCCTGGCCTCCTGTTGGGCCATCTGGGTGCCAGAGTGAGGACATAGAGACATGGTAGGGGGAACAGAAAAATAAAAATGAATGTCTCAAATGACCCCACCTCAATTTGCTGCAAAGAACTTTCGTAATAGGATTAACCTGTTCCCCAAATTGGCCCCTCTCAACCTCCTTCCAAACACGAGACCGACAGCGAATGAAAATATTAGGATGAAAAGACAGTCAATGTCTCGCCTTCCAAAGCAAATAATGGAAGAAGTAAGAAAAATACGAGGTGGGTGCAGTTTGTTACCTCCTGCCCGGACGAGATACAAAGGGAGAGGTTAAATAAATGCTATATAGACAAAGTTTAACAACAGCCGCAGTGCATTTTTACGTGCATAAACTTTGACAAAAATACAAATATAAAAGAATACACATTAGCTAATCTACCAACACACACTCACACACACACTTCTTTATGTCTCTCTCTCTCTCTCTCTCTCTCTCTCTCTCTGTATATATATATATATATATATATATATATATATATATATATATATATATATATATATATAACTTACAAACATATATACACATTAATACCTTCACACTCACACATACATACTTGTATAGATATATATCAAATGCCTATACTTGTTCATGCAAGTATTTTCTAGTTTGAAAAACATATAAGTACCAATGGGTGAAAGTAATTCTAAATCCTCTCGAAGAATTGTCTAAGCTACAATGAAATACGTTTACAGAAAGCAAAAAAAAAATTAATCGGCTCATTATTACTTATGCATTTGAGCTACACGACGACAGAACAGTCACCCTGTCAGATCGAGTGAGCTAAGTTGAGAAAATAACTTCATATCGAACAACTAAAATGCATTTTCACATACCCAGGAACAGAAAATGTACACCTGTATATATTTGCACGCATACATATAATCATTTCGATAATTTAGCAGAGGTTCACAAGAACGTGTCATTTTCGTATTTATGTTTGTATATATGTATGTATACATACATACATACATACATACATACATACATATATATATATATATATATATATATATATATATATATATATATATATATATATGTGTATGTATGTATATATGTGTGTGTGTGTGTGTATATATATAATTCTGTAAGTGTATATTTATATGTGTGTATGTATACATACATGCGTATATATATATATATATATATATATATATATATATATATATATATATATATATATATATATATATATATATTGGATTTATATATACACACATACTTATATAAATATGATTCAGTTGTGGGTAAATATGGATATTCATAAAAGTGAGAGCTTTGAGACGAAGTCATTTTTTTCATAATTATTTTATATATACGATGTGCATCCAGCAAAACACATTCATTATCTTTATTACATTAACTTACTTTATTTATCTATCCGCCTCATTAACTTAATTAATACATTCTACGTGTCTCTAGGAATGAATGTTTACATAAAAATGAAAAAAAAACGAGGAGAAAATTAGCTAAGGAAAGGAAATTATTATCATAGACATCTTAATGACACACAAACATAGCAACTTATGCTGACTTCTGGATCAAGAAAATTGCAAATTGTAGTTCGTCACTCAAAAATGAGTTCGCTTCATTTCACAACGTTCCTCGTGTTTAGCTGCTATTTCTTAATTAAATAAATTTGCCCGTCAATTTCAATGTTTTAATTTCAATTTTACATTGTGAGTCTTTTTTTTTACTTTATCCAAATCCTAAATTTTAAAATTGTTGTCTCACTCCTTTTTTTAGTTGCTTTCTCTGTTTAGTTTTCCTTCTACCTTTTCTTATTCCTGATTTCATCCTATTTTTTTTAGATTTTTTTCCTGTATTTTCTATTTCTATTATTATTCCTAAATTATTGATTTTGCTCTCGTTTCTTGACAAAAAAGTCGAAGCACTGTCTTCAGAACCAATTCATACATTATAGCTATGTGACCAAATCCTCAAAAGTCTTATTCACTTTTCACAGGTTAGAGAATTTGTTCACTGTGAAATATAAGTCATCTTGATAAACTACTCTTATTGATCAGATAAGCGATCTTGGATTGAGTTTGATTGAGTCCAAGTAAATACCAAGCCAATGAGTTATATAAAGGAATCTCTTATACTTGAACGCAAACTCTGGCTAATCGATAATTTTGTTGAGAAAATGTCAAATGTTTTGAAACGTTTATGTCGTAGAGCGATATTTAGTACAATAATCTTGAAGACCATTGATGGAGCAGAATGTTTGGTTTCTTGTAAGTCTTCATTGATAACCACCCGGTATACGGCGTGAACATGAAAATGTCGGAAAAAATGATGGGAATGAATTGGAAAAGATAAGCAATTGTTTATCTTTGAAATAGAAAATTAATAATCGTGCATAAGGTCTTACAACCCATAAATGAGGTCAATAGATTTGATGTGAAGGGAACAAGCAGTAAGAGCAATCAGCAGAAATATTGATGACTATGTACATGGACTCGGCTGACAGAGGTCTAACGGACTGAACACGTGTAGTAAAGTTGGGAGGGAATAAATAGGACGGTTAGAAATTGCAACAAAGCAGACAAAAGAATAACAGATGATGGATCAGAAAATTCGAAATGTATGGCCAAAAGGTGGGAAAAAAGGACAGAAATATCTGGACAATAATAATAATAATAATAATAATAATAATAATAATAATAATAATAATAATAATGATGATGATGATGATGATGATGAGGATGATGATGATATCTTTTTTTAAAATACCGTCACTTGTATGGGACAGAGAAAAATTGCTAATAATCCGAAAAGTAGCTTTGATTCATTTTCCCCATGGAGGTATATGACCCGAAATCGAGTTTGATAATCGGACTCACGGACATAAAAATGGTTGAAGACAAAAATGATCCTGTCCCATTCACTATTCTGTATCGATACGCCTTGGGTATAAGGGATTTGCCCTGACAAGACAATGATATAACGAATGAAAAATAAATAGTTCTGGACTTTCTTTCGCTTTAACCATCAGAAACTGGAAAAAGCATGTGCCATTGTTGGTTGGAATAATAAATCATTGATTCACTGAAATGGTGAACAACACTGATTATTCTGAAATAATATCATAATTTGATGGCTATCAACCTCATCTGGTCTACCCGACCCTTGAGTATCGTTAATCGAGAAACATCCTGCAGAAAAAAAAACTCAGTAAGAGCTTTTGAAAGATTCGATAATTCACAATACTTTCGCTATGAACTGCACATCTTTTCCATTTCCACCTATCTTGAAATGAAAAATCATGTATAACCAAAATATTCCTCATTTCCATTCAATTATCAATGATAGAATCAACATTACATGACAACTTTGAAGAAATCCACGCCGATGTGATAGTTATCAATATACATTAAAACCAAATTTTTGAATGAAGTTAGTTGAAACGAAACGACCAACACAAAACCAACGAAAAGCTTTTTGATTTGAAATTGATGTAAATCCTCTTATTTTACACCTAACAAGCATATATCACAAACCGACACTTTATGGATAACCTTAGACATACTGTTACATTTTTTTGCCACTGAAAAACAAAAGGTCACGTTTTGCGTCTCTGGAATACGAAGCTACATGTGCGAGAGAAAAATGATACGAGGATATAACAAATATGAAATAAAAAGTTCTGAGCGTTCTCTCATTTGACCATCTGACAACTTGAGAGAACAGGTTCCACTGATGGTTGAAATAACAAATTATTAATTCACTGAGATATCAGCAAAGGCAGGTATGAGTCAACAGTTTGACTGATTAAAAAATCAAAAGTGGCAAGCGAGTGTGAAGCTCTAGCGATCAATGCAGGTAACAAATCTGATCCAGAATGACTCAGGACAAAAACGACTTATGCCTCCATCTTGCACTTGAAAACCCTGAAATATGTAACTATCCTGCAGTTCAGAAAAACATCAATCTCTGTTGATTTTACTCCAGAAATAAGAAAACAAAGACTTGGGAAAAAAGAGATAAATTACTGGAAATAATCATATTGCATGGATATAATTCACAGTCACGCCACGTTGGTAACGTCGAGTGATATTCGCTGTGTTCAACTCAACGATACCCAGTCAAGCGTTGAAATGTAATTCTTTGAAAATCTTTTACAATTGCAGTAAAAAAAATTCTATTCGCAATTCAGGTATAAAAATTTGCGAACAAAAGATTCAGTGATGCGTTTGGAAACTAAATGATTAAAACTATGAAAATCTAAAAACGTATGAACGAATTGTCATTTATGCGACTTTTTGAAATGATAAAGCATTTTGCCAGAAGCTTACTTTCGCAGAATTATCGTGAAATCTTCATAGTTCTTGTCAGAAAACTGATATTCATTATGTCTGCTTTTTGTTATTCTTTAGTTCCATAATATTCCCCTTCTCCAACCGCTGCAAATTGGATTTCATGCCTGTCGTTTACGTCGGCAAACATTTGTAGGCAGATCTTTTTTGCAAACAGATTTAATCTTTTCCGAGGTTACCAGCAAATACAGAGCAATTTATTCAGCAGCTGAGCATTCTACTAATTGCCATTCAAAGAAAAGTTCAGCGTCTATGAATTAACGTGTGCATCAGTGAGTCGGTGAGAGAGTGGAGGATAGTGGTTACGTGCATGCGGGCAAGTAGGTATTTCTGAGTATGACACTTCCAAAATGCTTATGTGCAAGCGTGCGACTAGGTTAATGGGTTTGCTTGTAAATAAATTTGAAGGTCGTTATTTCATGTAGGAATCTGAATCCTTTCATGTCGGAAGTAATACTTTAGATTTTCAAGTAGATTTTCAGAACTCTTTTCAGCATTATTGACAATCGAGTGAGCTTGAATGTTCTACGTTCAATGGTTACATACATTAGGCGTTACGCTGGTCATTTTAATGAGAGACTCAAACCAATATTTTTATCTGTTCATTATAAACTTAACATCTTTTAAAATGGCAGCCCCTATTTAGTATGGTAGAAAGTAATATTATGAAACAAATACGTTAGGAGCACTGTATTTTGCCAGTGAATCAAACCAGGGGACCTGTCTGCCCTAAAAATCAGCATTCAAAATTACTGATTTTACTTATGATGACGTCCGACTGCAGTGGGAAATGCATAACTGTGAGCAACAATGCAGACCTTATATCTTACTGAAAATTTGTTTTGTGCAACATAAGGCTAGACGAGGAGAGAGAATAATGAAAAATATTTCACCAATCTTTCAATTGATTAGAGCTTACCTACCAGCAATGCAAATCAGCGAACTGATGATTTCTAGCTAGGCTCAGTAGTACATGAAATACGCAACCATTTCAACCAGTAGGATGGTCTAAACGGCTACTTCTGCAGTGATATCTCTCTCTCTCTCTCTCTCTCTCTCTCTCTCTCTCTCTCTCTCTCTCTCTCTCTCTCTCTGTGCGATTGCCTATCCGAATGCAGCTGCGTCTACCTTGAGTCTTGACAATTGTGTAGCAAGTTTTGTGGAATATTCTTGAGTTAATAAAAATCCGACTGAAAAAGAAAATTCCGACCAGAATACAATCAAACATCTTGAGACAAACCTTGGAAATACATGGCAATTCACCTCGAGTCGTTAGCAATAACAGCTGCCTTAGTAACAAATCAACTGCGATCTCATTTCTCTCGACCACGGATCAACCAGGCAACTAAAGTTAAGATCTTTTGTGTCTGTATTTGTACCACGGCAGTTATGAATTGATAAAGGTAAATTTAAGCTACAAAGATTAAGATTAAAATTTTGAAAGCTTTTTCCGAGGAAAGGCAAATCATTTGCAATCAACAGATAAAATTCAAAATTTATTTGTAAAGGTCGAGTAGAACAACAAAAATAGGAATAAATATGCCAACTGAGATGAGCTTCAGAGAGAGACCCCATAATATTTGTGCACTACCTCCCCTTTCTTTTCCATCATACTAATTGCTGCTAATAACGAACAAACTATTGAACTGCCGTGACCATCAAAGGTTCTATCTTTTTTATATGTGCGTGCTCGTGTGTTCCAAAGCTCCTAACCAAACTGTTCTGTCTACAGACTTGAAAATTGGCATCAGTACTCCACAAGACACTTGGGGGAAAAAAAGAAGCTCTTTTTTTATGTTTTGGGGGCCTTGATCTCATGGGTTCATTAATGACAACTAGATGTTTTAGATACTTTTATTCTGTTTAAGAATGTTTCCAGTGATGTCGGAAGTATAATTCATTCTGACCAGATTTGTTATTTTTAGGGATTCTTTTTGCATAACTTCGAATTTTGACGCTACGGCTGCTCAATTATTGACTGTGATACCGATTATCCATTACTACAATCAAATTTTAATCAGTATTTTCTTCCATTTTGATTTTATAGTAAGTTTTCATCGCAACATTACTAGGGCTGTCAATATATGGAAGTGAATAAACATAAAATGTAAAACGTGGAGATTTTTATTAAGTTTGAAAAATAAAATCTCAGAAGAAACAAATTCTGGAAAAATACCAAACTTTTTCGTTACTCTCCTCTTCGATTCACTGAAAGAATTTAATAAAACTGTCAAATTTCAAGTGTGAACACAAGCTGCGAAGTCTACCTACTTGAATTGTTGGTTTAGTATGATTGGCTCAACTTGCATACACGTGTCATTCGTTTTAGTCTAGTAAGTATTTGCACAGACCAAAGAAAAATGAATTTTTCGCGCATCGTATTGTCAAAAAGGGTTTTGACACTTTCTTTATCTTCGCTATTATAAATAGACAGTCACAGAAGCCAAACACCGACATAACCACCAACAGGGAACAACAGGGTTGGCAACTCAGTCAAATATCTCAACTTTCTATATTAGCTTAATGCAGAAGTTTCAAGCAGTTTTCATTAACACTTTCAGTCATACAAATTTATTGCATCGTAGTCGTCAAAGTATATTTCCTGGCTTTCAATGACTTTATGCCACCTATTAGCTAAACTGTTGTATTGCATCATAAAGGAAGTATTCAAAGTTTGATTTGATGAATTCTCCAAGGAATCTTCTCGATATGTTCACTTTCGTGAAACTGCAGATCAGACAAAGACCGTAGCATAGAAGTAAGCAAGTGATAGCGTGAAGGAAACAGTTCAAATGAATACGTTGCATGAGGGAGAACTTCCCATCACTGTTTGCTGCATCATATTATTCAAAATAAGAACGGGTGTTATCAAGCAATTAAATCAACAGTACAATCGTTCGACTTGAAAGTATTTATACGTATATTCCAATGCATTATCTCACTACAATTGAAGAAATATGTGTGCACGCACGTATGATTACTCCACAGGCTTTTGTACTAGGTAGACATTCTACAGATATATTGATCAGCAGACAAGGCAGTGCTGTGTCGAGTTTAAAGTTGGATTAGCTGTTCTCTTGAAATTTAGTCAGAAAATTAAGGATCATAGATCTCTTTTCATAGCTTCTATGAATTGTTCCCCTTGACTTCTGCTCTTGTTTTTTTTTTCTTGATTTAAATTTATATAGTTAAATTGGCAACACTGTAACTGAGATACTTCGAATACGTAGTTTTGTACAACGGAAGGAAAATTATTTCACATGACAAATATGGCAGGCTTCTTTACACACCATGATGTCCGATTCCATGAAAACATGCATCTTGAGAACGGACACTATCCTTGTTCAAATGAATTGTCGATTTACATCTGAAACTTTATATATTTGATATTTAAGTTGTATATTTCTTCAGGAGATCTCGAGTTCATCAGTTATAAAATTATGTCCCCGAAAGGAGGTGCAGTTAACAGCACGGAAAATGGGATCGGTGAATCCGGAAATGGACAAAAGTAAAAAAAAAAAAAAAAAAAAAATCGACTAACAAAAAAAAAAAATATTGCCAACGCAAGTGGTTTGAGAGATATTCAAAGTGACCAAATAGTTTTCAGACAGACTTTTTTTTTGTCATCAGCAACTGAATATAAGGTAGAACAGTCTAATTTTTGTTTTGTTTTTTGTTGTTTTTTTTTCTATTTAAAGTAGATTGCATTTACCTCATTTCAGGGCATGTGGGATCTACGGAAATATGAGATTGTTTTCCTTTCATTCCTGCAGGGAATATTAAAAAAAAAAGTGTAATCATTGAATTTTATTGAATTTTTATTTGAATTTGTCACAATACCAAAAAGTAGAAAACGGACAAAACATGCAATCATGACAGCACAGTCAACGACTTTTAGTTTGTATCCAAAGCCGATTAGCCAATTCGAAATTCCCCGCAAATGAACGTTCAGTAATCTGAGATTCGGGAAATTGAATGCCCACCCCCTTCAATAGCATAGATTAAGCACTTTTCTCATTTAGTCACTTTAAGTAGAGTTCTAAACGAATATATTCGTCTCTGATAATCCGAGAATAACTTTTACAATAAATCACCTGTAGTAGTAGTAGTAGTAGTAGTAGTAGTAGTAGTAGTAGTAGTAGTAGTAGTAGTAGTAACTACAATTTGAGAACAAAAGACTCAATGGAAAATTCAAGAAACAATATATCGCAGACAAAAGATCATGAACATGGCTCTGCAAAGGCCACCTGAAGAAAGAAACAGGACTGCTGTCATGGTAGGTCAAAAGAAATGTAAATATATGTTGAGATTAAGAACTCGAGAGCTAGACAGGCCGAATAGTAGTTGTTCTAAACTGAGTTATCTTCATTACAAATCATTCAACAAAATATAAAGAAAAGTGCAACGTTTTTAAAATCTTGAAATATGGCGTTAAATCTATAATCATCTTTCCTTAGTAAGACGCAGTATTCTTGTGTTGAACATTCGAATTTATGTTCATACATACTTTCATATCATTTAATGAATGATGAAGATATGAAGAATACTGTCAATTTTATAATTTTATTATAACAATCATAAAATATTTTTGGATATCAACAAATAAAGCCTTATCGATCAATATCTATATAAGATATTTGGAATTGTAATATTAATAATGGCAATATTAGAATAAATCATATTACAATATCATGGAACTAGGCTAGGTACAAGTACTCAGCACCTACGTCGTTTGCCTAACAGATACCCCAACTCTGCATATTAACCTCACAGATATATTTTTGCCATTTTGCGGAAAAAATAGGTCTTATATGTCACCAAATGCGGTTATACTGACACCAACATTTTGGCAGAGACCTGCCGTAACTTGCACGAAATACCAACAAATAACGGAGCAAGTGGCTCATGATGAACTGTTGCCATGTCAATGAACATTCCCGTGTGACTGGGACGTTTGAAGAATGCATACTCTTTATCACTGTTTTGTTTTTATTCTTTATGTACTGTTATGTTATAGGTTATTTACGACTTGTGGTTAATGTTAATTGATATATGGACATTTCAGATGTCTAAAGTTGATTGATTTATCACTACTGATAATATCGCAGGTGTTTGACAACTGATAGGGGCCGGAGAAAAAATAGTACAATTTTACCTTTGCGTACTCCATTCAGGCACATTTTTTAACCTCACCACAACCACCCACCTTCCAAAATATCTAAACGACAGTCTTCTGTTTGACAAGAAATGAGAGCAATCACACGTGAACACCAACTGGAGCCCTGGTGGGGTTAGGAGTGACAGAGTGGCTGGTCAGACGTCGCAGGTTCAAAACTATGGGTCGTTGATGCTTCTTGGCACGAAATCTGTTCAGATACTATATTCAATTTGAAGACGCATGGCCCTTATTTCTAACAAAAGCATGTAAATGCTCTCATGCACTCATAGACGTACATGTATTTGTACACGAACCCCATTCTGCCTTGACACGTGTACACATACGCATGCATTCACATACACCAAAAACATATAACCCATACAATTATTGATTTTTTTCCTCTAACGCTTGCATTAATTCCTAACCACAGAAAATTGATCACTGATTGTCAATGCATTTCCACGGTAACGTCATTTGTGATACTTTTACTGTATAGATATAGTAATAGTCTTATGCTTAAAGAGTAATGTAAAAATATAGACGGTGGCACGGGGCCACAAACTTGGGGTCTCTGTCAAAGAAAAGTTACTATACATAGCAAGTGTATAAGCGTGTGTTCGTTCATGTTTCCACCATGTAATGACATGCTTGTGTGTGCGTTATAATATATTCGACCGTGTGAGTACACATTGGACAATGTCTGTGTGTCTGTGGGCGTGTGCAATTGTGTTTTGTTGTCCTTTAACTGCGGCTAATCGAGGAATCTGGTGATTCACTCACAACTAAAAACACTTCATTTTTTGTGCATTTTAGAAT
Organism: Thysanoteuthis rhombus; assembly: GCA_963457665.1. Taxonomy (NCBI): domain Eukaryota; kingdom Metazoa; phylum Mollusca; class Cephalopoda; order Oegopsida; family Thysanoteuthidae; genus Thysanoteuthis; species Thysanoteuthis major. The sequence continues at coordinate 40,791,004 of OY735203.1, read as the reverse complement.
GAAATTATCTACTGTGCACATGTATTATAGAATCTAAAACAATTCATAAACAATATGCACTTAGTATCTGTATTCAGTCAGTAATGCTTGGATCCATTGTGTGTACTCCTGTTTATAAAAACAATTATGTACTGACTGATGATGCCTCTTACTTTAGTTTAATCCGAAGATTGTTTTACAATAAATGGTACATTATTGATTCACTTTTATCGTATTGATCATTGGTTTAGTTTTGCAGTAAATATTAGATTATATATATATATATATATATATATATATATATATATATATATATATATATATATATATATATATATATATATATATATACTCACTACCTTGCTGAGGTTTTTTACTGAGTCATGTTTCGTATGAACTATCCTTCACTGATTGTAAAATATCAAGTTACATGTCGCTGAGTTCTGCTTGTGTTTTGAACAGAAGCAGTGTACTCTAACAACAAACACACCGTAGATGCGCCCACCAACATTCCCCAGCCTACCATAGTTTAACAGAAGTCCACATGAGCAAGACAGACGGCATTAAATTTACTAGCAAAGGCCTGCGAGTCGAACTATAAAACACCGTAGGCGAAGAAAACAACAATGAATATTTAATCAGTTGGTATTAGATGATTTCAGCTTAGTAAGTTACAACGCCTAATGGGCATAGGAAGATTTTGTTGCGCCAATCTCCTGCGTTGGAAATCCTGGCTTCTTTTCTTGCGCTCAAACAAAGGTACTGGAAGTCATGGTAAGTGCAGGTAAAAGCCAGGATTTTGAATGCTGATTCGTCTTGACAAGTTGGCTTTTCCTTTATTTCCATTGTCAGAGGTGGTAAGATTGTGTTGCGCCGATCATCCAGGTAGAAAGAGCTGGTCAGTTTGCTTTAAAAATCAGCATTCGAAATCCTGACCTTACCGATCAACAACGTTTGGTACAAGTGGGAAATATCTATCATTTCCATTGTTAGAGGTGGTAAGATTGTGTTGCACCGATCATCTAAGCAGAGAGAGCTAGTTATTTTGCTTTGAAAATCAGCATTCGAAATCCTGTCTTTACCGATCAACAGCTTTTGGTACCAGTGGGAAATATCTAACTATTTCATCCACGAGGCAGACTGAAGAGGCCACTTATTCAAGGATCAAAGTGAATCTGTTGACATTGTGACCAATTCAATCATAATTGGACGTAAGAACAAATTGCATTTTATTTATTCAAGCCACAAAGTTTGAAAACGATCCTTTTTAAAACTTTCATTTGCTTCTCAGCGTTCACTTCTTGCTTTGAATTCTGTTCAATGAATACTTTTTGACATCAAAAGCTCCAAAGACGTAGACCTCGAAAGAAACGACGCCCTCCAGTCATGTGTCTAGCTTGGTGTTCAAATGAGGCAACATATCATTCATTAGGATTCTGAGACCCTCCTTTTACACACAACAATTTCTAGGGTATCAAACTTGTTAAAAATAACGCTACTTCATTATTAATTCATGTTTACGTTCGCGTAATGTCGTTGACGGTGAGGTATTTGTTTGTCATTAGAGTGGGTGGTGATATATTTCATACATGAAATAAGTATATTCCTTGCCGGTAAAACTACCAGCAAACCTCATGTAGCTTGTCAAGAGGAGTTAACTCATGTTAAATTCACGATATTTACCAAGTTCAGCCTAGAACAACACAAGACCAAATGCGGTGATGGAGATTATGTTACAATCATCTTACAAAAAGAGGGGGTCTGGATTCCTAGCTTTTGCCTGGGTTAGAGGAGGCTATTTCTGAGTACATTCACAGAAAGCACATTGGATTCTTCTTGGTCCATCTCTCTCAATATATTATATTAAATTCCCAATCAAATGATAATTTTGGCACATTTATGACGATTTCAATTTTCTGAAGCGTACCACCAAGATTTGACTAACATTTGATCATTCCATAAATTGTCTTTCCAGGTGTTGAAAAAGTTAGGCATTTCGTCTTTGATTTGAGGCGAGCATGAATTCATTCGATTTGATTGATTTCTGTTGACATACGATTTAAATCCTTGAACAATATCTCCATATTCAGCTATTGCACGAAATTTTAAACGAACATATCAGAATGTATTTTGCAAAATGATTAGTTTAAATAGTTGCCTCGAGAAATATTGTTTCATGTAAGACCCCATTCATTTTGATTGGGCCTTTGGGAAGCAGACTGTCACAAATCTCCCAAAAATAGATTAAAGAGCAAAAAACAGTCTCAAGATATGATTTGTATCAGGGTTTCAAACATCTTTACAGATAAACATTTCAAGATTAAAAAACTAAACAAAAAAATAAACAAATAGTAAACCAGAATTGAAATAATTTTTCTGAAATTATTTATTTGAATTCTGACGGGATTTTAGTGACGTCTAAGATCGAAACAACTGTTTGTTTTTTCTCGTTTGACAAAATGAGAGGGTAGCAATGAACAAAACGTCTCTAAAATGGATAATTATGAATGAGTCTGTCGTCCGTATATTTATTTGATACTTTGAAATGGAGTTCCCCATTTGCAGTTTTTAATATAGGCTCAAGTTTCATAGTTCGATATCAATGATTTCAAAGACAGGTCAAATTAACCGTTTGATCTGATTATGAACTTATGCACAGAGTTAGATTATCCAATAACAACCAAGCAAAATAATTTCGATCCCCTCGTAATGCACCAATTACGTTTTTTATGGTCATTGAGTGATAGAAACATAAAGCTTTATTAAGTGTTAATAAAAAGTTTTGATCAGATCATGGTCTGATTGAAAGGAGATCTGGCTACAGGACCATTACCTGTAGAACGAATTGACAGAAAACAGAGATAGTTACTGTGAATAAAACGTTTTTATTGAATTAGAACTTGAACGTGAAACTTAATTTTGGATTTGTGCTTACACATTATTTTGGCCCAGGTGTACCACAGATTTGTATCGTTACAAATGAAATTAACTGGTGGTAGGTTTAATCTTTTTATTTTGCAATAGGCTAAGGCCCTCCAAGATTATCAGATCTTAGACTTATGCAGTCCATATCTAAATGCAAACCATGTATGGACTTGCCTGTCGACCTGTGACAGACTTGGAACCCCCGCTAAAATCTTCGTTCATGAAGTCAAACTATAATGACAAAAGCTACAATTGCAATCATAAGCATGTATATATTGTATTGAGTACGTATTGTACGCTTCCGAAAGATGTTTCGGTTAAGGTTGGTAGCTGCGATGTGAAGTAATGTTTAGCTTCCTGGTCTTGCAGACAATCACAATTGTGTAGTGAGTTCGATCCTAACTGAGCGTCTCAAACTCGTGGCCTTGTGCCAGTTCGAGACAAGCTTTGTAAATATGCAAACGTCATCAAATGCAATAATGTAAACATGAATGTCAAATAGTGCCTTACTGTGGCACAAATTTATCTCATGGAGCATTACTACTAAGTAGTAAGCTCGGTCCGCACTAGGTTCCCATGTGTGAGCCTTATGCAAACTGAGAGAAGTTTATTAAATATCCAAATACCATCAAATTCATCATTATAAAGGAGACCGTCAAAGAGCGCCTCAACTTGGAGCTAGCTCGCCTCACGGAGTATCATTACTGTCTAGTAGGTTTCATCCTCACTTGGTAACCTACAATTGTGGTTTTGGGTCAGATTTAGTAAATATGTAAATACCACCAAATGAAATAATGATTAACATAAACTACAAAGGGCATCTCATCATAGAGCTCGCTTGCCTTATGGATCACTACTGTGGCCTTGTAATAGATTGATATAAGCCTAAAATTGATCATGTACGTTAAACACGTGCAGGCCGCACTAAAGGAGTTCGAGGGTGGGAAATTTAGTGATCACTCTGCAACAAAAGGAGAGAGAAGTAACTCATTCCTCGATTATGCCTTTTCCAATTTTTAGATTGGCCATCTCGAACAAGGCATGCTGCCAAAATACGTTGAACACTTGATGGTTTCTGTGAGTGACAGACCAGACCTGTTTCTTTTCCTTTTGCGTTGGTCTGTGTCTGATTATCTTTCAGTTGGACTGCTTTTCACAAGTAAACGCAAGGGATGAGTAAATTTGTTGAGCCTGTCCGTGATTGGTGAGCGATCCACCTCATGGCAAGCAGATTCTACCCACAAATAATATTGACAAAGTGAAAATATTGTCAACACCATTATTTCTTTTACCCTTAGGACATAAGTAAACATTTGCTGCATGCATTATGAACCGAAGAGGTAATTTCATAAAACGCTTGTATATCAATCAGAAAAAAAAGGATATCTATACCAAAATAGTAGACATATAAAAGCTTAACAAAAAGGTTCAGTTATTTGCCATCCACTAAAGATCGATCTCAAGACACATAGCTTATGATCTGAGAAGCAATAAAAACGCAGCATTTGAAGAATTATTCCGCAAAGGAAAAATGCAATTTGATTTTGGTTTTGGTGGGAGAGGATCAAACTTTAAAATGATCGGCGCAAGCTTTTTGGTTGGGGATTCCAAGATATCATAGAATCCATCGAAAAAGTTAAACGGCAATGGGCAGGACATGTTGCAACACGACTCATAACAGGGATCCCCAGAGATCACATGCGAAACCGAGGCCGAAGAATACAAAATGAAGAAATGAACAAGACACATTCAGAAAATACTGGCTCTGCGACACCCATGATAGATAATTGTGGTGCATCTTGGGGAAGATGTATGTCCAACGACTAACGTTAAAAGACTACTGATGATGATGATGATGATGATGATGATGATGATGATGATGATGATGAACAACGAAGAATACCTATGAATTTTATTCAGGGACGAGTTTCAACAAATGTAACTAAAAACAATAACTTTTGTAGCGATTGAGGAGGTGATAATTTCATTATTCCTGTTCATCGATTCAGTTTTTTTTCTTTTTTAAATTTTCCCGCTGTATTTTCGAATTTGGCCATTGTATTTTTTTTTTTTTTTTGCTTGTCGTAGTTTTTAATTGTTTTGCAATGATTTTTTATTTGCTTGTAGTTATATTTAATTTCCATTCCATACTTTTTTCTATTTGCTCACTGTTATTTTTAGCTTGCTTGAGAAAAGGTTTAGTCTTGCTGACCAGTTTGGAAGAGTAGTGAGATCAATCCTCATTTGATGTTCAAGTGGAATGATCTGGTGCCAAACTTAGTAGGTAACTTGGGGAGAAAAAACATCGAAGATAAGTAAGGGATGGGTAGATTAAAAAAACAACAAGAAGTTAAAAGGAGTAAAGGGGGAAAAAAAGTAGACGGCGAGAGAAGAAAAAACTAATGCAGTAGATTGATCGAAGTGTGATTGGTGGATGAGAGAGATAGAAAGAGAGAAAGAAAGGAAGAAAGAAAGAAGACAAACATGAACGAAAAAAAAAGAAGGTATAAACAAAAGAAAGAATGAATGAAAAAAAGAAAAAAATCAGAAATGACAAAATAAGGATTAACACTGATACAAAGATGAACAAAGATGAAAGAAAGTAAAAAAAATCAGATAAAAAAAGAAATGGAAGGAAGGAGATACCGAGCAGAAAACAAAAAAGACGAAATAGAGGAGGAGGAAGAAAGAAAAGAGTTGCTTGAAGTTTCACGTCGTTAGGCCTGGTGTGTGTAAACGCGTTAAAAACAAGCGGTGACCCTAGTCAATTTACTGTCACTAACCTCAGACGGAAAAGAGCAATTAGTGACGAGATTCTGTGGTGCGATACTTACGCCCCGGTGTCAGTGCGTTGCTGAGAGATGTCAACGTTTTAGAAGGACACTGACCGCCACACATACACACCCTTAATTGCACGTACTGACGAACACGGATATCGTCTCATTCAAAACACGCGCAGTCACCCTTACAGATGTCGTGGGCGTTCCCACAGATATACTCATGAGATAGACGCCAAAAATTTGTAAATACATACACGCATTCATGAGACTGTAAAAGCTGAGATATTTAGAGTCTTTCTTACTCTAATGATACCCACATACTTTCAACAATGATTTATAGTCGCTATCGCTATTATATTCTTTGGACGTTTCGCCATAGAACGATAGTTACCAGCTCTCTCCACCAAACTGTTACTACCGTAGTGAGTTAGGATATCCGACAGGTGGGACCATGGAGCCATAAGCGGCCGCTGCCACTCTTCTAGGGAGGGGCAAAAGATTATATTCTAGGAAGAAGAAGAGGAAACATTAGGGGGGACTCAAAAATCTCTTTGAATGTTAATTGTCAGGTAAGGGACTGGAGAATTCCAAAAATACGCCTACATCTCAATATCTATCGCTGTTCATAGTTACTACATAATACCTAACCACTTCAAGTATCAAACACCCAAACCCCTCTCCCTTAGGGAGAGTACCTGATTCAAGAGAGGGTAAATGCCGCGTTTGAACTCCCCTGTAGACCGCATGCATGCACCGTGACCTTAAGTAATAATTTCACATATATATATATATATATATATATATATATTTAAAAAAACTTGTATAAATTGTAGAACGTCTTCCGATGCTCTGCGATTAAATATTTTTTTATCTCATACATAATTCGGGTGACTTTCTCTTTTTTTTTTTTAAATATTCCTTCCGATGTATTTTTTAGCATTCCTAGTTTTCTGAAGTTCGAAGATGAAGTCTATTAATTATCAAGTATTTGATAATTATTATCTCTGAATGGCCACAAATGTGAGTTCCAAAGCGGAGAGCGAACTTACATTGGTAGAAACGATGATAGAGACATATTTCAACGGGACAAAGCGCCCTGCTGCACAGCACAAGTTCTATGGAAATTGTTTCGGGGACATGAATAAGATGTCGCTGAATTCCACTGGTCACAAATTTCTAACATTCTGATACGAGGTCTGAGTGGAAAACCTTCCAGGTTTTTTTTATCAAACTCTTCATCAGACGGGTGGTCATGTTTTTGCTCCACTCAACGTATGTATGTATGTATGTATGTATGTATGTATGTATGTATGTATGTATGTATGTATGTATGTTATTGAGTCTTTACGACCACTAATAAGAATTTGAATGCGTATCTCATTTTTTGTCTATACTTATTGTCACTTTACCCTGCAAATAACTCCTATTTAGTTCAACTGCTCTCATTCTGTGTTGCCATAATGTCGCAGTATGCAGCGTCTCTCGAGAAGGACAAACATGCATTTAAAAGTCTTCTAAAATGATATATTTATATTTCCTGTCATGTTGAGTTCTTTGTCTGTGTTAATACCAGGTTTAATGTGTCTGCCAAATTAAGGAATGTCCTTTTCATACAAACCTGACAGTTTTCGCGTTAAATTTGCCTTTATTGCTTTTTAAAGTGTCAGAATTGCTTAACAAATGTATTATGGCCATCTATATTGATAAATATACTAAAACTCTAATATTTTCATTTTCCATATGTTGTGCACTTACACACATACGCATTTATGTGTATGTACACAAAATGTATAATATATACATATATGTGAATGTATTTATGAGTATATAAACAAACGTACATATATATGTTTATATATGCAGAGACATGTACTTATATATATACATGTATATGTGTGTTTGTGTGTGTGTATTTATAAACATATATGTAGAGAGAGACACACACATGTATATATGTGTGTGTATATATATATATAGAGAGAGAGAGACAGACAGACGGACAGACAGACAGAGAGTCAGAGAGGCATATATATAGGTAGAGAGACGGACAGACAAACAGAGACAGACTGACGGATAGACATATATATATATATATATATATATATATATATATATATATATATATATATATATATATATATATATATATATCGCGAGAGCGATACACACATAGACACTCACACATACATATATATGTGTGTGTTTGTGTGCGTGCATGAGAAATGAATGACATTTGAATTTGTATTGAAATTGTCCAAATTTAATTCTGAAGTTTCGTCCATTTCATGGACTTTTTCACTAATAAATGAAAGGAGAAATTAGAGAAGATTTCTTTTCAAGTACAATTTGAATTATGGCAGATTTCTTTGAAAATATTGTGTGTTGGACCTGCATCGGATGTAATTGGGGGTATTCATGAGGATATGATCAATTTGTTGTGCAGTTGTCTAACAGAAATTTAAATTGTATATTGATAGAAAACAAAGGAACAATATGTCGTCAGCCTGATTTTGGTGGTTGGGGAAATCCATATCTCATGGTATGAAGAGGAGGTTGTTTTTAAGTTACGAACAGCTTCTGTGTATGTGTGTTGTATGCTATAGTCAACATAGCGGTATGGCACTGCGTAGTGTTAACTCTCATACTGAGCATTTCTACAAATGTGTGTGTGTGTGTGTGTGAGTGTGTTTATACGTCTATCTCTGCGTACTTCAGTAAATTCATGTGATATGGGAATTACGTGTGCGTGTCATCTATTATTATTACTAGTATTTAAAATTTGTGTTATACTTATATTAAGTTATAAAGTAATATAGATGAAATAATAAAACAAATAGGTGAATGAATAAAATTAAAGATAATTATTCCATATTGTCTACATTCTACATACTTGGTTTTATTCCAAACTTTACTGTATGATGGCATTTTGAGAGCATTTTACTTCTTTGATTAAGCAAATTCTTTTGGTTCTTGAACATACGAGTTCTCAATTTTTCCTCCAGACATGAAAACCTTCTATCATTAAAAGTATTAGAGGGTCTCGTGTGAGTGAAGATTCGCCATTTAATTAAAGGATTAGGGCTTTTTTGTTGTTGTTATTTATGATTCCAAAAGAATTTAGAAAGTCCTTTTTTGTTATTATGTAGAAAATATCCTTTGCAGTTGAAGTATCTGGGTTCCCAATTGCCCATAAATTCACCATTGTAAAAAAAAATAGATAAATGATAATAATATTGGGCTGTTTACGATTGGATATTGTCGCTAGGTATATATCCGTTCGGAAATGTTTATCAATAAATTTTTAAGAAAAAGTTCCCAAATATTTATTCTAACTATTTTGCAAAAGGGTTGAACCACATCATTTTCTGTTGTTTTTTTTTTTTTGTTTTCATCAAAATTTAATTTACAATTGAAATTATTCTTTTGCAGAGCATCAACTAGAAACATTTTTATTTTCATCAAAATTTTCCCTATGGAGAATAATTATTTATTCTAATGTTGATTGAATTGGTATTTGTTTCAAAATATGTGAGTGATTTGAATTAATATTTATAAAGGTAGGTGCCTGGTTATTTTTTGAAAATTGTTTTTGTGTATCATCATAACTCTAGGAGTGTCACAGATTATACAAGCAATTAGAATCTACGTTCAAACCTCAAGTTTAATATGATTCTCACAAGAAATTTGATATTCAGATTTCTAAATCACCAGATTTGTCATGTCAACATTAAACGACTACCATGGATAATGTTCGTGGTAACCTGTTGATCTCGGGTGCCCGGTGACTTCACAAGTGTCACATGGTACATTGCTCTTCGGCTGAGGATCATATAAGCACATAACGTGTCATTTGAATGGAGTATATAGACAGCGGATAGATTTGATTATTCTACACAATTTGGTAATGACGGAAAGTGTAAAACATATGACAACATTTGATATAAAAGTAGTCAAAATATTATTGGTCACAGTAAAGCCTTTCACTCCATGAATGTCTCAAAGTTTGGAGATTAAACGAAATTGCCGATATAGCCGCCAGGGGGCAGGGTCACCAAAATCACCACTAAAGACAGAAGGTCCTAAGGTCAGTAGCATTGAACTGGGCCATCTGATATGCCATTTCCTCAACTCCCAAATTCTAAAAACTGGAGAACGACTGCATTATAAAGGAGACAGATTGTAAGAATACGTACTTCAAAGAATAAATACTTCGTTGAACTTTTTACAACAGAACGCTCTCACCATCTTTGAGATTGTCAATAATATTGGTGACTTCGTTCTGTGACTGGACCAGCTGATCTTTAAGAAGTTTCAACTAACCTCAGGATCACATCATATCATCATTTAAATTGAATGACAAAAAATACCTCTTTCAAACCGAATTGATGATTTGTAAAGAATTATTTTGTCATTTAAGTGACACAATCGTGTGGTCATTCATGTGCGGAATGAAGAATAATATAATCTATTTGGGTTAATTCTCAATACTATGTTCTGAAGGAAATTTGTAACATAATTAGATTAATGTTGAACATCATTCACCACTCTTGAAAAATGGATATATCTTGAAACAAGTGTCAGGTGTTTTCTCTTTCTAATATTCCGTAAATATTGCTCTGTATTGTATTAATAATACTTTTTCGATTTAATAAAATTTCAATCACAGTACTTTTTACAACTTTTTTTTCAAATATAGAAGTATATATCTGGCATACAAAGTATAGTGTATGAGTGTGTCAGTGTTCTGAGCAAAAGTGCATCCATGTGGTCTTTGGCCTATCTCTGTTCAAAGAGTATGTTAGGGATGCATAGCACTTGTTTTGCACAGAACTCAAGGAGTAGCTATCTATAGTCGTTTGGATTACCTACTCACTGTTTTCCTACAAAACCTTTCCATATAGTGTCAAAATCACTGAATATGATGGCTTCATCTTTTGTCAGGATTTCCATAAAGAGGCAACGCATGTCAGAGCACAAATATTTTTTCGACTGGTCTGCTCTAAGGGATGGAGCATATACACTGAGGAGCGTGCAAAAGTAGCTGCCTGCTGATGATGCAGTCAGAGTGCCTGGGATTGTATGTTAAAGGGAGGTCAACCATACGAGAATAATGTCAAGCTCGGGGCGTCAATCTGAAATATTTCTGAACAGACTGGTGAACCAAATTGCTGAGGATTACCTCTCGGGGAACCAATGTAGGACACTGACAACAGTTTTCACCGTATGATATTATTAGGAAAAACAAGATGCTGTACGTCACATTAGGCCAAGCCCCTGAAAAATTTGGGGAAATTTTGGCAGCCTATTGCCCAAATCCTCACATTGATTATCTAACGCAAGACCCAGCTAGGTCATCAAACGTAGTCGCGACTACTCTGAGCCTTTCCCAATCAAAATGTTATCAAACAAGGCTGCTTCAAATACTATTCAGTGTGATTCTGAACCAGCTTACTGAAGTGATGCATAGTAGAGACAACATCCTCATGCACACACGGGATAACCGTGACTTGAACAACTTGAACAGAAGCGAGGCCCCACAAATGTTGTACAAGGACTCCCTAAAAAGACATCCATTTGCTGAAGCATTAACCCAAGAGAGTGGTAAAAAAGCAGGAATGCTTGGCGAGACAAGGTTCTACCAAACAACCCGTGCCAAAATAATGCAATGAGTAAACTCAGATGAAAAAAAGCAGCATTGCAAGGTAGGAACATCATCAGGCAAGTCGACTTTCTCTTTCAACAGCTGAAGGCAGGTCTGCTTCTTTAGCATCGGTTTTGCTGGTCACCGGAGAGTCGGCAACAAACGCAGAAAACACTTCCGAAGCCATAATATACTTCCTTATGAGTGTGTACCTACTTTTTCATTGATGAGCATATGTATATATGTATATATATATATATATATATATATATATATATATATATATATATATATATATATATATATATATGTTTGTGTGTGTGTGTTGCTACGTATTTTTATCTCCACATCAATTGATTAAGATCTGCAAATAAAACACGCGCTCATAAATTTTCAAGATAATATTTGACTTTGGGACATTGCAGAGAATAACTTTAATGAAACATTTCACATCCAAACGTTTAATTTCTTTGTCGAAATGAATAGAATCCCTTATTTTTTTAATTGCCTCCGAATTAGATTTGTTTAGGGTATTTATTAAGATAAGAATAGTACGACGAAAATGAAAACAAGGGCTGGGTAAATGGGCATAAGAATATTGCAATGCACTAAATTTCCTAGTGGAGGATGCTTGCCTTCCTTTGGAGATAGGAAATCAAATTCCTGACTCTCAGCTCAGACATAAGGCCATAAAGGGATCAATGAGGACTGGATGATTGTATTGCGCCAAACACCTATGTAGGTCGACTTTCCCTTCTTGCTCTTGAGATTCAGAAATCGGATTCCTGGCATTCTTTGGTCTCGAACATCGACTACTATCTCAATCACTAAGTTAGCGGTTGTTTGCTCAGCATAGAACCACGAGTTGAATGACCTAATGGTAATGACATTTAAAGGCGAGATAAATTAGTAGGTTATCGACCAGTTATTAGTAATACACCATAGGAATGCTATCAGAAAGTAGTGAACTCACCCTTCCTTAGACTAGGTGACAATTTCTTTTTACCCTTTACATACATTCTCGGGAATGTAGAAACGTACAAACCAATGCATAGCCAGGTTTGACATTCATGGAAGCAAAAGAGAGAGAGAAGCTGCGAAGATCAATGAAAGTGATCACTGTAAATTTACAGCAGCTGCTTTAATCATGTGACGACTTTCATTCATAATTTTTCTTTTATTAATTATATATAAATATATATATATATATATATATATATATATATATATATATATATATATATATCAAAGAAAGGGAAAGAATTTGAGTATAAATGTGCGTTTAAGCACTTATATCTGTTAGATGTATAGGTGCATATAAACATATTTACATCATATGAGTGTACATATATATGCATGCATGTACATCTGTGTTTATGCAGTTATATAAATACACACTCATATTTATAACTGCACATCATACACACATACACACAAGCACACAAATATGCGTGCGTAGTACACATACACATATGTTCGCCTACGGTTGCATGTATAGTCATTTATTGATAGATATATTAATACACTCATAATTACATATAAAACGAATGTTCGAGGCTTAACGGTTGTAACTGGGTTTTAACAACGGTTAATGTTGACTTTTAACACTACTTTTGCACGATTATTCTTGGGGAGAATCCAACTCTCTGTTCCATTGTCATTTTAACTTTTGTCTTAGCACCATCATTCCAAGATTATTGAAAGTAAAGAGTGGATGGGATGATCACTCCTCTATAATAACCAGTAAAACTCTACTGCAGAAGCAAAATGGCTGTTTTATCCGTTGTCAGCATTGACAGATTGTCACTACCTAGATTTCATTTCATAGTCCTTGCTTGGATTCAAAGACAAAACAGAGAAACAGGTTTCGTTTAAATTAGTTACAAATGTGTCACTTTTAACGGCTTTTCAAAGGAAGGAACCAAAACATGAGTGTTAAATCCTTGACCCACAAGAATTATATTCGATTTTCAAAAATATCCAATAAAATTCACAATGAAGGATGTAGCTCTGAAGTAATAAAAACATGTCCTTCCCATTAGATACACAGAAATCAATTGAGAAGAGTGATTACGAATGGCAAATACATTAAAGAGAAAGAAAAAAGGCAGAAAGAGAGTAGGAAAGGGCGGGAACGAAAAAAGAGAGAAAAAAGGAAAAGAAGAAAAGTACAGAATGAAAAATGAAGGAATGAACAGAAGGAAAAAAAGATTGGATGAAAGAAAGGAGGTAAAAATAGAATAAACGAGAAAAAGAAAGGAATAAAAGAGAGAAAGGAAAAAGAGTGAGTGCAAGAAAACAAATAAGCAAAAAACCACAGAAGGAATTATGCGATGAATAAAACGTTACTGCAGGAAAATGAATAAAAATACCATAAAAAGATGAAAACAAAAAAAAAAAAGCAAATATTAGAAAAGAATTTAGGCGTGATCTTTGAATGGCCAAGAAATATCGGCGAAGTTTTGTCAATAATCAGAAAAAAGACTAGTTTCCCTTCTTTTTTTTTTTTCATCTGTGAATGAACTTTTTTAGAAGACTCTGAGATTTGGGTCACAAGTTCTCAATCAGTCAACAAAACAAGTTACACTTTCTAGTTATACGTCATATACATAACAGAAGTGAACGAAAAAAAAAGGGAACGCTACATTCAAATTTTTTAAAGTAACTAATTTAGTCAAAAAGAGGGACAAGAGTGAGAGATGGACCAAGGAATCTTTCACTGAATAGACATGGAATTTTTAAAAACTCAACAAAATACACTCCCTAAGGGGCGGCGTATCGATGGATAGATGGGAGGGAATCAGATAACGTTCAATCCAGCAATTGTAGCCATCAGAGTTCAATCAATTATCTATGTGCGTGTGTTTTTTCATGTGTTTGTTTGCTTGTCGGTTTGTTCCAACGCTCCTGGTCATACTGTTTTGTCCAGAGACTTGGAAATTAGCATACGTACTCCACTATACCTCGTCTAGTAATTTTTTTTTTTATTTAAAAAATACTTTTGGGGACCCTATTTTGACGGGTTTGTTAATTTGCGTGTTCAACTCAATAAAACTCCAGAAATTATGTTTTGATTTATGGAAAAAAACCGTTCTCGATCTTTGGTTGTCCTTATCTGGACAGTTTTGTCAATATACCATATAATATACACCATTCATAGCCAGTCCAGTAGCTTCGTTCAACATAATTGTCCCAGCAAACTAGGATTGAAAATAGAAAACAACATATTTTCTCGACAAAGTAATTATATGAAATCACCAGAACACCATAGTAAAGGTCCCTAGAAATCCTAAATTAAACTTTGAGATGACGACAATTTTCCAAGACGACTGCTCATTTCACCCTACTAAATTCTCAGGGGCCAGAAAATCTAATGTTTATACACATGGCATTATATATTGCTGGAAAAGGAATTTTGTCAGCTCTTCAACAGTGTATCTTGTCAATTGGTATCTGTTGTGCAATAGAAGTTACAGACAAAAACGTGATGATATTTATTCCGGTACAAACCAATACAATTCTCTTTCCCATGTATAATACTCAATATTTTTATCTAACATTGTTAGAAGAAGAAATATGTCTGCATTCCAACGCTGTATCCTGTAAATGTGTATCAGTCATGTGAATGGGCTTCCTGAGAAGTGATGAAATCTTGAGACAAATCCATACATGGGGAAATGTACTTTCAAAGTCATCCATTTTTAATTTTAAAATGATGACTTCCACTTTGCGATAGACTAACAGCGTGTGCTGGAATACTTACCTTCATGTTTTCGGCTGTAACTTCCTATGCACAACGGATGGCAAAATACATTGTTGGAATCTTGGCAGAATCCATTTTCCAGCGATATATCATGTTCTCTGAATAAACATTGGGTTTTTGTATATATATACATATAAATAAACATATTTGAAAGATAATTTCATCGGCGTGTGGTTGAATACCTACTATCAGGTTTTTTATGTATCTTCCTCTGAACAACAGATATAAATTCTCCTTTCAACAATATATCATGCCATCTGTACAAACTGAACCCAAACAACTTAGTGAGGTCAAATTGGCAGCCATCTTGAAAAATGGCTCTCATCTTCAGCTAGGATTTCTCAGGACTTTTAGCATAGTGTTCTGAAAACTTCATAGAAATGCATTGTGCAGAAAAGTGTTTTAATTTCTTCCAATTTAGCCCCAAATCGTACTAGTTTGCCTTCGCCTTTAAGATAGAGTGGGATATCCAATTACAATCAAACTCAAAATTCTAACGAGTTTGTGTGCGAAAAGAGCTTGCTAAATATCACACCAAGGTAAACACTATACGAATAACAATATCTTCAGGCAACAACTAAGCTTAGCTTAGTCTGGCACAAAAGCGTTAGTGTGAGGCATCTTATGATGATCAAATACATAATACTATTACGAGGTAGACTGACTAGTTGGGCGCTTCTCCACATATCCTGTCACTCATAAAAGGTGCAACATCTTCATTGAGTTATTTATATCATTAAATCAATTTCCAAGTAGACTGTGCATTGTCGAAGAGCAGTGGTTAGAAAAATAGTCGCAAAGGCCATTGCTATTTTAATGAGTTCGATTCGCAGTAGGTGACATACAACAGTAAACGTGTGCCAGACTGAGCTATGTTTAGTTGATATCAGTGAACATTGCTGTGGAACAATGGTTTGTAACGAAGTCTCACTCACTATTGCCATTGTAGAGAGTTCGGTGCTCACTGTAGAATTACAGTTGAGGCCTCGTGAAAAGCTAAGCTTAGTGAGTATCAAGGTATGGGTGCTTCAACTTGAAACAATAAGCTAACCTTTTAAAATATCAATAGAATTCGTCTCCTCGGGGTAATAGTTAGCAATCCGACATTTCTGAAATTTCTTGATTTTCCCCCGATAAATGTTAATGTGAATAGGCTAATACCAAGCAACGACTTGAAATTTATTTGTACGAAAAACCATCTCTGATCTTGGTGGGTTTCCAATCGTGTATGCGTAGGTGTATGCGTTTGAGCATGTGTGCGCGTATATACGTGCATGCGTGTTATTTTAACTTCCCTCCATGACTGGGGATTTCAGATTTGCATGTTAAAAGCACGTTTCTCACTGATGTTACATCCTAAACATGTTTCAGATTCCATATGATTCATACTCAAAACATGACTTCCGGTTGTTTCCCATTTCCTGCCAGTCCTACACCAGGTGGTTTGCGTAGAGCCAAATTAACTGTCACCCATCTCAGCACCACGCTGACTAGGAGGGCTACTTTTTTCAATATTTTGCTTAGTTGTCAGTAAGTTAACAGCATGATTTACAAGAAAGATTGTGAACTCTAAAAGTTTTTCACTCGTTTTTTAAACAAACAATGCAGCGATATACGCTCGTTGAAATAACTTGATCACAATGCGACACATAGTGGAGTTTTTTTCCATAAAAAGATCCTCGCCGATTTAATCAAAAAAGAATGTTCAGCATCTGTTGAATAAAAACGAAAGGAACCTCTAAAAACATAACGAACCAGATTATATAAACCATAGGCTGTTAAAAAGAGGCAAATGACCCTAATTGGCGTAAAAATAAAAATGTGATGGAATAATTAAGGCTGGAAAAATGCAAATAGTTACTTCAGGCCACACGAGATTCCATACATAATTTTTATCCACATATGCTCCTTGAGACTGTCGTCACGTGGTTTAATCGTCTAATACTATGGCGTCACAATTGACAATCTGTTGTTAATCGTCACCAGCTGAATCAACCATTACCAAATCAGGTACTGTAGGGCGGAAGTGATGAAAAATTCTCATGCCTAAATACGTCTAAATTTATAAAGATAGGATATCAAAATTACTTAAATTACAAAATGTAGAGACCAGATCACACATTTCATTATTCACATACACGCACACACACACACACTACGGAACACGGTTTCGCAGATTCGATAGGAGCATAAGATTTTTCGAAGAATGAGAAAACAAAAAGTAAGGATAAAAAAAGCTTTAGTTTATGCATTTAAAAATCTTTAGTCGTGAATAAAGTGTGTGTTTGTGCATGTGTGTCTGTGTGTGTATTTTTCATGGATGTGTTTGTACGTATGTATGTGCATGTGTGTGAGGATAAATTTGTTTGAACTGGTTAAGTATACTTAGTCGAATGATGATGGTATGGCCTTATCAATGCTTTATCGATATTTCGCATGCTTATCTGGAACCTCATATTTGAGGCCTTGCACCAGGACTTAACTAAGCTTGGTAGATTATTCCCAATAACTATTCGTGATACCGACTTGGAGGGAAAACAGTTTATGACTTATATTTCACGACGAAACAATAGGTCTTCACAAATGAAACATTGGTGATTAATTTTCTTGATTGGTTTATGTGAAAATTATTCTCAAAAGGGTAATTTGACTCGAGGATGATCATGGGATAGGTTAATTTGGGAAGGAAATTCCACTTTACGACTTAAGTGCAAAAATAGGAACGTATTTAAAATCTGTTATACGTTGATGGTGTTTATTACGGCAAAAATTACCTTTTGAAAGTAATTTACTGAAACGTAACCAAAAAAATGAATTTTTTTATTTTAAGATTAGTGAATTGCATTGAATCCTTTTACAATAAGCAACAGAAGGCGTATCTGTTTATAAAAAGAGAGATAATTTTTAAATAAGAAGCAGATACGAATATTATTCTTTTTGAAAAGGATTTTCAAATATTTCCGCTATCCTCAATAATCTTTGACCCACCTTGACCCCTTCTTTGAGAAATGCCGCTCTTGCTTATAAGCTAAAATGTAAAAGATTAACATGATGCACACCACTTATTCAAGTGCATTTAAAAGCAGCTTCTCCGTTGATTTAAAAGTTTTTGATAAGTCTCCGAAGAGTGAATTTCCATTGAGTAGCAAAAAGGAAATCAAAATCGCACCGCCAAGTTTTAAAGTTCTGAAATCAGTTACAGTAGCAATTCTCTACTAGAATGGAAACTGAATACTTCACACTTAATGAAGGCTTCACCAATAAATACTTCTCGGTTCAGAAATGCACAATGTCTTCATCATAATTTGTCCGCACAAGAATTTGAAGATGTGTTTTCACAGGCTCTTGCTAATGCCAACGTAAACAAACGAAAATACTTGGAGGAAAGTTTCCGGGTTAGGAAGTAGGTAAAGGAAGTTGGTAAATGAGTATTTTGAACTAGAGAGATTACTGTTGAAACAAAAACAAAAACAAAACTTCCAAGTAAGGACGGACAATTGGAAGCAAAGGTGAGCAGCCAGTCATGAGAAGAGATGGAGCGAAAATGAATGTACATCGCTTGTTAGACTCGTAGATAAATAAAGGTGAGGGGCGATATGCTTTGTTTATCCTAGGTAAGTAATGGACCTGAGAGAGAGGCAAGACAAGTTCTAAGTAAACATACAGTGGGCTAACAATAGGAAGTAAATGAGAGAAAACGATAATGGAGATGTTTGTGGAGACGATGGTACAGACGATGTTGGAGACAGAGGTAGATGGAGATGAAATCTGGAGGAGGCTAAACTGTCATCCTCATCAAAATGTCTTCAAAAACGGGAACGGGATTATGGATCTGCTTCCCTATTTCTTTTCATCTTTGAAAATATTTCATGAATCTTCTGTTCCATCGTCTTTCATTACGAACAGCATCTTTAAGTATCAGAATTTGAGTTACTTTTGGAATTTTCCCACTTAAAAAAAGCGAATCTCCGTTGTGCCACGAAGAATTCGTTTTAGTCTCTTGATTATAATGGCTATCATTAGCTTTTGCCATTGACAAGGAAACTCTTGTTAAATCTTCGAGCTTAGGGTCCTGCTCCCATCCATCCGACCTCAATGAACCATAGGATGCTAACCCTTGGACTGAAGGGTGGTATGGGCCCTGGGAAAGTTAACTCTACCTTAAAACTCCATTGCTCACGCTTGAAGAATTCCGACGACACAGGTCCCCCCATCCATGGCCCTACTTTGTGAATTGCTTGCTAAGCCAAACCGTCCATTCACTCATTCATTCATATGTATATACAATTGTAAATATATATATATATATATATATATATATATATATATATATATATATATATATATATATATATATATATATATATATACATGCCAGTAAAAAATTATGTATATATTATCAAATAAAGGATGCCACTGTCTTTTTAACAACGTGCATTCAAGCTATTACAGATCTAAAAATTACTTCTTAAAGACACAAATGATAAAAATGTGACACAAAAAGATGCGAATTTAGCATGCATTTTAACTCAATAAAATAAAGTCATTTCCTTCAACCAGTTCCTTCAACAAGTTCGTACACGATTCATTACATGTATGTTCTTTACATTAGAAAACCACATAGCTGATACAATACGAACAAATGGGCGATCGAATGGGGCTAGTGAATGATGCATTTATTCGACTGCTGAGTATTGTTGTCTGACGAATATTGAAATCCCCAATTTTGATATATTATTATTATTATTATTATTATTATTATTATTATTATTATTATTATTATTATTATTATTATTATTATTATTATTATTATCTACAATTTCACAGCCGTTGCCCGGTGGTTATCGTAGAAGGTTGAGTGACTCTTCAAGTCTCTTCAAGTCTCCAGCCCTCTTCTCCACACGCTAATAGACCACAGTAATACTGTTGTTTACAGTTTCACACCAGTTGACGGATGGTCATGGCAGATGGCTGAGTGACAGTAAGTCTCCTCAAGTCTTCAGTCTACATCTCATCTCGCCTAATTCCGCTACCATTTTCCTCCCTCCTCTGTTACGCCACTGCAGATATTTATCGTCGTAGACCTTATATTTGTAGTACTCTCCTCAGTATCCATGCAGTTCCAAGCAGTGCTGTGGTCCGTACATTTCTAATGATTTTGAATGCGATATATTACTTGAAGCTATTTGACATGAGTCACTTGGCCTAGACAGTATGAATAGAATGATGTATATATATATATATATATATATATATATATATATATATATATATGTGTGTGTGTGTGTGTGTGTGTGTGTGTGTGTGAATGTATATATATAAGAAACAGACTATATATGTTGGAAAAGTCGAATTTGTTTGAAAGCGATTATTCGGCCTCTACCTTACTGGTGAGCTGTTAAGCACAATTGTAGTTGAGTCGCTGCATTAAAGCAGCCACTTATCGTTAGCAGGTTCAATTCCTGCAGCAATTCCATTTCCTCTTATTTACATTGTCTAAATTGAATAATGTATTAACTGTTTGACGACTGGAAATAATTGCAGATAAGTTTCTATACAACATAACGCAATATATATATATATATATATATATATATATATATATATATATATATATATATATATATATATATATATATATATATATTTATATATATATATATATATATATATATATATATATATATATATATATATATATATAAGCAGTAATAAGAATTTTTCAATGTTTCATTCTGGGTTGTACATTCTTTTTCGCTCGTTGGAAAATCTTTTTTATATTAAACAGAATGTAGAATCAGAAAACATTGAAAAAACCTCAACATATTTAAATATGTATATGTGTGCGTGTGTTATCAAGAAATTGATTTATAATCCGACAACATACTCATGAATGTGTTATATAATATGGAACTCTACATGAAATGACTTCACGTTATAACCTCCAATTATTACATTTGATATGACCTCACGTTATCATCTCCCACTATCATTGAATATCTTTTTTTAAGGGAAACAGAATGCATGATATGTAATAAAGCATTGAAAAAATCTTTACTCATTTTATATAAATATATGTATATGTATGTGTCTTTGTGTGAATATATTCGTATGTATATATATGTATATATATATATATATATATATATATATATATATATATATATATATATATATATATATATATATATATATATTCAATAAATGTGTTAATTCACGAATATTTGCATGTAAGGGTGCGTGCCTATGTGTATATATGAGCGTATGAGAGGGAGAGAGACGGTGGAGGAGATTAATGCTTCACGGGGATGATTCGGTAAACGCTTGCGACTGATTCTGTAGAATGAACAACTTGAGAAATGGGAAGTAAAAGAATTAATTTTCAAGAAAAAAAAAGTGTAATAAAAGTCGCAGGCGGAAAAAAAGCAATGTAAATGACAGGAGGTTAAGTTGTTTATGACGCAAATGACTTTGCCACGACATGCTCGCCGAGTGAAATCATATTTAATCGCAAATATTGTCTGTGAAGTTTTCTTTTCTCTCTAATTCGCTTCTGTTTCCTATCTCACCCAGCCTTGTTCTCTTCACTTATCCTCATTCGTTTTTCATGAAGCCAGAACAGCGGGCAGTAAATTAAAGAGTTCAGTTCAAAATAGTAAGATTTACAATCACGCTGAATATGCAAATACAAAATGCAGAGGCTGGGTTGGAAGTACCGACACATACACATACGCACACATAGATATATACATAAACAGATGTCATCTAATGAGTGGGTAAGAATATTTCTAAAAGTGTTTGTATGCTAATACATATATATGTGTGTGTGTGTGTGTGTGTATATAAATATATATAAATATATATATATATATATATATATATACACACACACACATATATATGCATACATGTAAGTATATATGCACACACATATATATATATATATGTATATATATATATATATATATATATATATATATATATATATATATATATATATACACATACACATAGATGTATATATATTCTAAGATGTACATATATACAGATGTCATCTCATTGAGTGGGTAAGAATATGTTTGTATGCAAATGCATATATACATATATTTATGTGTGTGTATATATATACACATATATGTATACATGTAAGTATATATACACATATAAACATAGATGTACATACATATATATACATATGTGTATATATACATAGATGTACATATATGAATGTATGTATATATACATAAATGTATATATATGCATATGCATATACGTATATATATACATATATGTGTATATATATATATATGCATATATATATATATGCATATAGATATATATGCTGCATGCAAGCATATATTCTCATAACCTTATGCTCAAACGCAAACGCCCGCTTATTCATTTATGTTTATATAAGTATGTTTATACATACATATATGAGAATGTGAGTATAAATATATACATATATATATATATATATATATATATATATATATATATGCACATATACATTCATATATATATATATATATATATATATATATATATGAATGTATATGTGTGTACATGCATATATATGTATATATATACATATATATGTATGTATGTATGTATACACGTATCTGCATAAATGTATATGCATGTGCATGTATGTGTGTGTGTGTGTGTGTGTGTGTGTGTATGTGTGTGTGTGTGTCACTGAAAATGTTTGTTGCGCCAAAACATAAAAATCATGGGCAATTGACTTGATATAAAGGCTCAAATTTCAATTTATCAGGGATTTTTTCTTTTATTTAAAAACAGTATGGGAAAGAGACTGCAATTGTCTGATTTCAATCGTGGTTGGATCGTTAAACTTTGGATTATGAAATAGTTGAGGATATCAATGTAAGTCAGACTGTTTCGAAATGTTTTTGAGTGATCCAGATAGTTATATGACTATGATAGAGGTGGTACCCAAGGAGGTATCCGATTGTGATGAGAGGAGAGTTATCAGAGAGTTGCTGTAAAACTTCAATCAGTCTATCGCTTGTGTGAACGCAGAAAATGGGGCGTAAAGTTCATGAAACGACCTTCTAACATGAAATTAGAGGCAGGATTCATATGCGTAAAAAGTTTGCTGTGTCCAGCTGGGAAAACGATCCACAAACAATGAAGACTGGAATTTGCAAGACGTTATCAGACGAGGGACGAGGAGCCGAGGTCAGAAAATGATCCACAAGTATAAGCATTTCCCTTTTTAAAGGATTCGGTTACGGTAACTATACGCATAACTTCTGATTAGGCCAAATGTTAGTTTGAATCACAGATAACAACCTCCACCGTTTGTGGATCATTTTCAGAGCTGGTCGCTGCAATCTTTTTCAGTGCCTGGTCGCTACAATCTTCCCTGCTTGAATCCCAACTCACTAATTTTTCGAGTGATGGTCTCCTTTTGTAAGCTACGAGCCTTGTCTTTGCCTTCAGGCGAAGCGATTCTAATCAGATTAAAACGTGTCTCTCTGATGAAGATGGCGGTCGCTGATAGAATTTTAACAAATAATCGATTTCACAAGCGAATCGGTCCGCCAGACAAACTTGGTAGCCACAGCTCTAAGCCAGGCATCCAAAATATTTATTACGGTTAGCTTAGCCTGACACAAAAATTAGGTTTGCAATGACGACAATATTTACGCGCAAATGTTATGCACTGTTCACTAAAGTCAGCAAATTCCAAATTCTACAAGGAAATCACACGGGCACGTGCAATACAACAACATAGAAAACACATTGCGTTCTTGTGCACTTTACCTCAGAATAATGGCAAGTCAAAGCAGGCTATTATAATAATAGTGTGAGTTCAATTCTTACTGAGTGCCCTAAAACTGTAGTCTAGTGACTGGCTAAGTCGTATTTAGTAAATGGAAACTCTGGTTAACAATTTAACCTAGCAGACCGTTACAAATATAGCGTATTCAATTTTCACGAGATACATCCCCTAGTCGCCTCCTGCTTGAGTAAGCTTAGTTGATATATATTGAGGACCGTAGAGCTATCGTTAGCAAATTGTTATGTCATATCGCCCAGGAACAATGGTTATCAATCTGTGCAGGAATAAGTTAATCATAATAAATACCTAGTCTAACTCGTATTTGAAACGGTTGCGATTTCCCACCGGAGCCAATGCTTGATTTTCAGGCTCTGATGAAAAGATTTTGAACGTGAATTTTCAACAGAGGCAGCCCCCTATATTTGGGAAAATGGTGTAACACACTAGTCATACCGTTTATCCCCTCATCTATCTCTGCTCTGAAACAGTTTAGATACAGTAAATAACTTTTGATTCTTCTCTATTACGTATTGATCAGCAGTTTAGTCTCAGAGACCATTACTCCAACCGTGAGTTGGGTGCTTCGTATTTGTAAACTTTTTTCAATTAAAATAAGCCAAGTGAATACGATATATATATATATATATATATATATATATATATATATATATATATATATATATATATATATATATATATATATATATATATATATATATAGCGCAAACTATGGGGTAAGATGTATGAAGTAATACGATAAAAAAAGATACACATGAAATGAAAGAAATAAATTTTGAGTATTTTTTTTTGCATACTCTTCATAAGTCAATTACAAGTATATACTTATATTAAAGGAAATAGCTGAAACAACAGTACCCTGGCAAAAATCAATCCATCACTTTGATATGCTTTGATACGCTCACCGAGCAAAAATTACACAACGGAATTGACATCACAATACATTTTGCTGGCCGATCTTTTGTGTGAACTTACATATTGGAAATACCTGATTTTCAACCTATTTTCCTCTCCTTTTTCTGTCTTAATCTTGACTCAATGGAAATAAGGCTGGCATTTGCAATAGGTCTGACACAACAACGTATCATACTGGAGGCATGCATATCAAAGGACTATATCAAGTATTATTGACGATCCTTGTATGATATCTTTATGTCCTGCCTTGATCATAAGAACTTTGTATTGTGTTCCACGGGGAATTGTTGTATTTTTTAGTTGACAAGTCTAAGTAAAGACGGGGTTTATTGCCAGAAACACATACAAGCAAGTGATTTCATTTTGTGGTCATTTCTCAAACGGTCAATTCTGATGCTATAAAACCAGCGCTACAGCTATGATATCAATATCTGTGATTAGCACCCTGAAAAGTTTAATGTCCGATGAGGAGACAGGAAGCCAGCATTTGGCGATATCATATTCATTTATGTACATTTTAGTTCAACAAAGAAAAAGAGTTTAATCATCCTGAGTTCTTTTAATCTCATCAGAGCGTTAAGATAATTGAATCTGATTTGCCACGAACCGTTACGTTCCTGCTGTACACAAACAATTTGGGTAAAACTGTAAATTCTCCTTATGTATATTTACAACGCTTGGCTCAGTATGGGTGTAGCCATGTGGGTGAAAAACTTTCATTGAACTTATCTTCCAAGTTGGCCGGCTGCCTCTCTTGCAAATCATTTGAAATCCTTTTCCCGAACACCGATGGAAATACATACTTATTTCTGCCACAGGTCGTGTATATGCGTATGGATATCAACTCGTTTTAATTTAATCCAGCATCAAGTTAGATAAGAGAAATGGTTATTAGGAAGATTGTGTTACGCCAATCATCCAAAATGACACGATCTACTCATCTTGAAAATCAGCATTCGAATTCCTGACTTCTACCTGTGCTTGAAGACTAACTTCACGCATAAACCTTCGCTATCCAAATGTCCTGTATTCAGTTTATTCCACAGGTGTGAGTCTTTTAACTTGAAAGCTACCTAATGCTACCACTATTAGTATCTCAGTTAGAAATTTTGTTTGTAGTTACAGTACTGGTTTCTGTACAAAGTTTCTGCGTTTTAGGGAGTATGGGGTGCTTTCCATGGAGATCTTTGTCTATTAAATAATTGTTTAAATTTTGATTTTAAAATACTTCCGCCAGATGTCAATAAGGAAAGGTAATATAACCGCATACAAATCGCATTTGCACTTGACATAAACAAATCAAAGAAAAGCTATAGTGAGTTGAACATTTTCGTCACAAGAACAGATTCGGAAAAAAACCAAGACAAGAACAATATGCAAAAAGCCAGACTAAGTTTTGAGAGGGAAATGAAGTTCTAATCAGTCAGAAAAAGGAAAAAAAGGACGGAATTTTTCTTCAACAAAATTCTTCCTCGTACGCAGTTGGACACTAAACCACTCACTACTTCCCTACAGCTCCCCCAACCCTCACGTTGCTGACTGCTGGCTGGTGAGAAATGAATCCGCTCTCAGTGTTTTTCTCAAACTACTCTTACAATTGAATTTTCCCTCACGCTGACGTTGTGATGTTTGAGGTATCAATCAATGAAAAGAAGAGCTACTTTTAAGCTGTACGCTGATTGGCCAGGTGCATCAAAACTCTTCGTAAGAGAGACTGCGATTGGGTTACCGACACACAACTAGTTTCCGCTAAATCTTATGATTTCCTTTCTTTTGTTTTGAGTTCGAACACGTGTTTCACCACAGAAAAAACAAATACCAATTAGAAATCAATATCCACGCTCGTTCCCACGAATAAACTAATGGAATCTTCAATGATTGATTCTGACATTGAGGTAAAAGGGGTACGTAAAGTCTATGAGTTGAAGAAAGTAAATGATAAGGCTTAGAAATACCCATTGATAAAATTTAAGATGTGCATTATATATATATATATATCAAAGCTGAATTTTTGGGCAGGGGTTAGGGCGTTTTGAATATATTTTACTATTGAAACTCTCCAATCCAAGAATTTACATCGCTTACCACTCACTACATCATATCAACGCACCAGTGGTTAGACAGAATACATCGTGATTGAAATAATTCTTGAATTATCGAAGATTTTGAAACAATTAGTTGTTTACTTGGAAGCACTACCCGACAATTATGACACTGTTCGGTTCCAAGCCACATGTTCTCTTGTGCGGAAAAGATTGACAAAAATTTGCAAGAAGTTCCGTAACCATCGTATTCAACCACACATGTATATGTGTGTGTGTGTGCATGGTGAATAATTGGGAAGGGTTTCTGACATAACATGGAGGCACACAGAGACAAAGTTATGGCTGCATTAAGTCTTTTGTTTGTATTGTTGCATGTGGTTTTTCACTGTCGAATATTGACTGTTTATTCGTTAAGCCACTGAAGATGTTGATTAGTGACAATCAACCACTCAGATTTCAACACAAAACACAGTGCATTCCGCTCAACCTTGGTTTTGATTTTTTCAAAGTACCACTTCTTTCTAGGATTCTTCAATTTCTAATGAATCACTTTCTCTCTCTCTCTCTCTCTCTCTCTCTCTCTCTCTCTCTCTCTCTCTCTCTCTCTCACACACACACACACACACACACACACACACACACACACACCTGCTATTTCAATTATTTCAATACCTGGTGTAATATCGAGGAAAACTAACAAACATTTATTTTATTAAAAC
Organism: Thysanoteuthis rhombus; assembly: GCA_963457665.1. Classification (NCBI taxonomy): domain Eukaryota; kingdom Metazoa; phylum Mollusca; class Cephalopoda; order Oegopsida; family Thysanoteuthidae; genus Thysanoteuthis; species Thysanoteuthis major. Next base: position 40,763,410 of record OY735203.1, on the reverse strand, counting down.
ATTCTCCCTACTATTTGGTCTCCTCGGTAACCTTTTTTTTTATTTTGGAAGTAAGACAAATATTTCGTTCAAAAAGATAAAAACAAAAATGTCTCACCATCCTTTTGGTTTCTTTAAGTATAATTTGCAGATTAAGATACAACGTGACAACACAATGTCGAATTCCTTATTTGGGATCACCACCTGGAAGAAAAAAGAAAAAAATTAAAACACAAGAATAAAGAAAAAGCAAAGATCTGAAAGGACACAACAGAATTTCTACAAATATCTCAGAGATATTAAGTCTGTCACTGGGTCACAAAAGTGAAGCAAACTGTAATTACTATTCTTGCTAAACTGGCAAATTGTCTTGCGAGACTACCTTGTAAACCATCATTCTAAGCCATAATTAGGTACTTACTATGCTTAGCTTAGTTAAACATATCATCACGAGAATGAGATACCCAATTTTAAGAGAAAAGTGAATGGTCAAGTCAGAGTGGCTTGCTAATTGCCGCTTTTGTAGGGCACCTTATTAATTTTTAAAACGAAGCCTCGTGTGCAACAAACGTCGGAAATAAACCCACAGCAATCAAAATCGAAAATGCTAAGCTGAAGAAAGTAGACCCCTACATCTACCTAGTACAACGGATCTCCGTGGAATCATCAAAACGGAAAAAAAATAAGAATCCTTCAGCTCAACTTTTGAGAATAAAGAAAAAAATCCCATTCGTCCTAAAAAGAATGGTATACAGCCAATGTGTCCTACCGATAATCACTTATAGAGCTCAAAAATGGAACCTAATTCAGAGACTAACCCTCAAACTGATAACCATGAGAGAATCCATTAGAAAACTCAAATGGCGACGGGCTGGTCATTTTGAAAGAATGGCAGATAACCACTGGAAAACCGAGTCACCAAATAGATCCCTTGAGATCACATGCGAAACCAGGTTCAGCAAAATATAATATTAGGCAAGACGAACTAGACAAGTTTAGAAAGTATTAGCTTCAATAAACCTATGATAGAGAGGTCTGGCGTATCCTTTGGAAGGTTTATATCCAACGACAAAGGAAAAAAGACTGATAATTTCCAAAATAGTGAGATCGTTGACTAGGGACGGTTGCAAAACTTTTTGCTTCAACTATAATTCATTAATTAAACTTTCATTGTCTGATAATTACCCATACCATTTAACAATTATTACATAAACACATCGACCACAATATTAATTTTAATTGAAGCTTTCAGATGCAGCAACTGATCCCAATCTTGAGAACGGTTGCATCACTAATCAAGGACGGTAGCAACATGTTAAAAATACGTTAAATTTTTTCGAATAAACTTCTGCTTCTTGCCTCAATGAGCATGATAATCTAAAATATGGTAGTTGTGATATAATGGTATCATTTGTTTGTTTATTTATCAAATAATAATGAGTTTTGATTGTTCATGCATAGAACATCGGCCTCTTCAAGTTAATGTTCAGTGTTAGACAGGGAGAATGGAACAATTGGCAGTTTGATTTAAAATGTATTTGTTGTACAAAAGTGCAACTGTTTTGAGAACTGATTTTTGTCCGAATCCAGTGAATTTGAACTGCGACCTTGGGTTTCCTGAAACAGTTTAGAAATTTATAAAAAAAAGTGCAGATACCTTAAAATGACATAGCTGATGAGCTTTTTTGAACTTTATAAAAAATTGATTTTTAATAACTTGTTGCAATCATCTACAACCTAATCAACCATGATAAAACACCATGTGCTAGTTAGACACATTGACTTTGACACGTCACTGACAAGTGAACAAGACAATGATTCAAACTTAGTTTTGATTAACTCGTGCAAACAGTCAGGAGAATATGACAAAAACAGCTCATGAAAAATTACTTTCATACCCCCAAAACACGTCTTTGTTTTTTCAATTAATGCAGCGGTCAATTTTGAATGTTTCTTCTGTCCTTTTGGTGGAAGGGGGTCCTACTGTGCGTGTGTACTATGTTTTATCATTCTAGAATGTATCTGATTCGAGGAAAAAAAACTTGTTGCAACCGTCACAAGTCTCCCCTACCCAGTTTTGAATTCCTCACACCAGTGAGGCTAGCGAGACTAGTTTGTGCTTATGCGCAGAAATCTAGAATTCGTCGAGTCAACATAGTTTTAAAACAAAACAATAGCAGTCAACACAGTCACTCGACACTGTGTCTCACGTGACCAATGTAAACGAACAAGTGGAGTTTTTTTTGTGAAGGCTGCTGTGTAGTAAGAGTTTCATTAAAAAACAAGATGTTATTTAAACGAAGCGCGAATGAAAAGTATTCGAATGCTGAGAGGTTGGAACAGGCTGGAATACATAGAAAAATATGATCCTGAAACAAGGAAAAACGAAAGAAAGATAAAGTATAATTCAAAGCTTAAGAAGCATTTTGCCATCAAGCCTAAAGCTGGATATTCGTCGAAAATCGTACGCGAGTTTTATACAGATTTATCTGATTTAAAGAGTAGCAATCCTGTATTGAACAAGACTATCAAAAGGGCTACTCTTGCACTCAGTGATATATGTAGTCTACCTCATACCATCGTGCATCCTGCTGAGACATTTTGCGGTTCCAGCTGAGGTCGAAAGGCCAAAGCTCTTAAGGCGAGAAAAGCTTCTTAATTTTTTTTTCTTGGTTCGTTATCGTGAGAGACATTTCGTGATCGATTGCATAAACGCATGCTCAGGATGGAGATCCAGAAATTTATTATTCTGAATGAGTAGTGCACAATGATGTAGCACTTAAAGACCAGTTTGGAGATCAATTGATTAGAGAATGGGAGCAGGAATATGGAGTAAGATCACACAAAACAAATAAAAGGTATCCAATTAAAAAGGAAAATCAGGTTAGAGAATAATTTTAAGAAGTCTAGACCATTTAAAGATTTTTTTCCAGAAACATATGAAGTTAATCCTTGAATAATCATAGAAAATCAAACATCGCACGGAGAAAAACGATGAGCCTCAAAGAGACAGACGTATGTGTGAAGGGGAATTACATGCGTGAACAGGCAACCGTTTTTACACGGTTTTCACCAGATCCCCGCATAGAGCACATACTAGGATTCACATTTGAATGTAAAGGTATCAGGACAACCTTGATTCCCCATCCGGTGTTACATTCCAGTGTTACCATTCAATCACCCAAAAAGATTATGCTATCTATGCATTGAACGATTATGCCGTTCATTTTATATTTAAAGTTGAGATAGCTCTGCAGAAAAGAGGATATGTTTTAGTTGTACTTGGAGGTGGTACAACAGGATGCATTCAACAAAACAACAAGCACATTCATCGCCCTCCAGAACTTGTGTATCGTGATGAAGGATCAGACCGAATGCTGTCCCAGCATCAAGCAAATAAATCGCAGGTAGAACTGATGAGTATGAAGTTGATACGCAAGTAGCTATCAAATAACCGTTTGTAACAAGTGCGTTGGATAGTTCAGAGGACAATCTGACATTTGCCTGATATTGTGCGAGATCTAATTCTACTGGAAGATATCCACAGAAAGAATATCAAAGGAGTCGCACTGATGGATAATCTAGACGATGTAAATGTCAATGACTTAATCGATGAGAAGAATGAGATTGAAATTAAGATCAATAATGACGAAGGAGACCAAAGTAATGACAGCTGCAGTATGGATGACATGCTATCAGAGATTTCCTAAAAAAGAAGTTATAATGCCATCTGAGGAGTAAATAGTAATCAGCAATTCTATTACTAATTTTGCAGAAATGACAAAATCTTAACAGTGCAACATTTTTAGATAGTTTTGTTGTACTCGATTGTCACGAAACAAGTGTGTTATTTCATCAAGAAGGGTACAAGCGTATAATGAAACAAGTTGCAATGAAAAGAAGTGCATTGAAAACAAAAACAAAATTGATGTATCTTGTTTTATAATACGGACCCAAAAACGATGTCTTGTGTTCATTTTTTCTAATCAACTTTTGTTAGTCTTTATCTTCATTTTAAGTTGAGTTGTTTCAAGCAACTTTCAATCGGGCCATTGTATCTATAGCAACGAATTTATCTCGGAGATCATGTGAGTTCTTATCATCCCTTTCAATATTAAGTCAGTTTCTTCCTCGCCTCTCTTACACCAAACCCCCGTTTATCTCAGAGCCTCAGTTTATTTAGTTTTGTTTTTGTTTTTTTCATTATTATTCCGGAGTCCAAAGTATATAAGAATAAGCAAATGCCAACATCTATGTGGTTCATTTAACATATGACCAGATATAACGATATAATTTCAGTTCGAAAAGCTTCTAATCTGATAATTATCTATACTGGAAAAATGTTACAGAGACAAACCAAGTAATATTTTTCTATTGTATGGTATTGTAAAGAAATCATAGAAAATAATAACTTTGAAGGCATTCGTATAGGGGATGAAACATTCATTCCAACCCCAAGACAACACAATATATAAAGGGAAAAAAACAGGAGTCCGAGACATAATAAAATCCATTAGAAAACTCATTTGGAAATAGGTTGGTTATGTTGTAAGAAAGACAAACAACCGATGGGCATCATGACTTGCAACATAGATCCCCACAGATCACATGCGTAACCGAGGCCAGCAGAATACAAGGTGGAGAGACGAACTAGACAAGTTCAGAAAGTATTGGCTCAGCAACACCCATAATAGAGAGGTCTGGCGACTCCCGGGGAAGGTCCATGTCCAACAATGGGAGGTAAACAACTAATGATGATGATGATGATGATGAAAGCTGGTCTTGAAGAAAACAGCAGAAGTCGTTTTCGAGACTAAAGAATACTGAATGGTCTCTTGGACGTTTTGTCAAAAAAAAAAACGTTTCGCCAACACACGTTCTGTCATGTTGACAATTCGTCGAAAATCTTTTTGCTGGAATGAAGTTTCACCGGATAGGTTCATCGCTTATGGGCTTTTTCTGTCAAAACCTTTTTTTTTTTGTCGGAAGGACATTTTTATTTCGGGTCTTTTACTTATGAATCTACATGTTTATTGTCTAAAAATATGATTTCATATAATATTTCAGCTTACAAAAAATGAATCAAACATAAGTTGATTCGAAATAAATTTCATGAAACTTTTTTATTTCACTTTTGTTCCTCTTTTGCTGGCATACACGTTTTCGTCTTTTTCTATTGACTATTCAAAGGTTTAAAAAAAAACATGGAAATAACTATTTTAACAGATGAAACTTTTGTGTTCAAGTTTGTTCGGCTTCTTTTTATCCAGAATCGATGTTTTGCTGATAATTTTATCAATCCTGTGAGTAATATATGCATTTACTAATTTCATAAATAAACATTTAGACAATGTTGACTAACATTGTATTCAGAAAGAGCGTCATTTTGTATGTATATGAGAGAAGTTAACTGAAATAATCTTGAAATAACAATTTCCTGTCAATTGTCTTAAATTAAACACGTATCTATGAAATAAATATATCATGGAGTTGCGATTTGATGTAAATGTTATCGGTACGATTAGAACGGAATCGGTAAATCGAGTTGGAATTTAGCAGGTGTTGCTTGAGTACACTAATGTTCCTTGGAAAGGCATGAATTCACACCCCTGCGCTGATTCCGTCGCCAGATATCTCGGCAAAATGTCTTTCTCTTGCTTTCATGATGATTTACTGAGTAGAGAGTGTGTGCTAGAGATTTTGGGCGAACCACTCGTCCTTAACTACTGCCCAAGTCACAATAGCTATAAAAGTCGTTAAACTCATTGCTGCCCTTGACAGGACGTGGAACATATACTGTATAAACATTACAGTTTTACATATTAGATAAGAAACTCTTAAATCTTTTGACATGCAAAGCAAAAAGAGATTATGTTAGTGTATGATGTGTAATTGGTTCAACGTATTCTTATGGGTGCGCATGATTATGAATTCATGTATATAAACGCATATTTCACAGTATCCATGCATAACCTTTCTCACATATACTGATGTAAATACACACAGTTCTAATTAAACCATTATGCATGGGAAAATAGCCATACGTACAATTAAACAGGTGACTGCGAAGTCGAAATATTTTGAAGTATGAACTGATTCTTTTCGGAAATGAATGCTTGCATTTCCGGCTGATTTACAGATGGGATTACTGGCGTAACCACTGTCTTTCTTTTTGCTTGATTCACTTTATTGAGAGATTTAAATGGCAACCCAACATTCAGGTAATTGTCGTAGAAAAAACTTGTAATAACCTTTCGCTTTCCCGTCCTCTCATCAGATCAGCGAGCAGTCAAGTTGAACAGCAGACCTTATCAAGGGAAAGTCTTGTCACATTTCCATTCAATAGTGTATTGACAGATTGGTAAAGTTTTTGTAATGTGCTAACTACGTCTCTCGCCCTCCACTCTCTCTCTCTCTCTCTCCATCTATCTATTTATCTATCTATCTATCTATATGCATTTATGTACTTCAAAAATAATGTCAGCGCATTACACCACATAGATCATTGGTTTAGACAGGCGTACTGATTCAGGTAACTAGATTTCACACATCCCTGTTAGTTAGAATTACCCCTAGATAACCATAGAGGGAAACATACCATGCACATTATGCCAGCCAAGTCATGTTTTACTGACTGGTGCATACATGACCCTGTTTGCCATAATTATCTCCAACCGATTCCATTCCGTATTGTACCAGTATTTATGGTTTGGTGATTGCCTACACAGCCATGTCGGCCAAAAGGATCTCTGAACGACCCCCAGATCATAGATACCATACACATGATAGTAGGAAAATCATGCTTTGCTGACTCTTAACCAACAACCTTGTTCACCAGAATGTTCTTTAACCGACTCCAGCCTGAAATGTATTATACGCATTATACCATAAAAGTCATAGTTTGATGACTGGTTCCTAAACAACTCTCTTCGCCAGAATTACCCCGAGGTGATAACAGAATTAAATACATAATACCCATTGTACTTGGAAAGTCATGATTCGCTAATTAGTGCCAGAATGTTTGCTATGAAATCTCTAACATATCTTGTGCATTATACTAGGAAAGTCATGGTTTGGTGACTGGTGCTCACATATTACAGTCTGCCACAATAATTTCTAGACGACTCCAAAGATAGCATATGCATATAAGATGATAGATATAACTCAATGAGGTATCATTGAGATTTTACTTGTAATCTGTAGCAGATTCATGAAATCGTTACACAAAAGGATGAGAAATAGAGCTGCGACTTACCGGATATTTTTTGTATCATTAAAACATGTTATAAGTTCCAGAGCCTCTTATCTCTGACAGGTGTGCATGTATCGAGGGCCTACCGTGCACATAAACATTCGTATGCCTATTTATGTGCACACACAGAGGCACACACACGTTCTCACATTAAATAGACATAAATGTATCAATGTGCTTATAGTGAGGAAAGAACACAAAGTTCCTATGTCGTGAATGTCGGTCATAATTATACATTGACCTAAATCAAATCCGATGTAATCACATTAAAAACTGAAATCATATGCTGACATGACAACACCTGCAAAGTCTTATTCACCTGGAAGGTCGTTCGTTGGGAAGTCCAGGCGATCTTTTGTCCTTGTTAAATAAACATACCAGTTGAGAGCACCTGGTGTGGATCAATGCTTAGCAAAACAATCTTGTAAACGACTATTCCTATAGTGAGTTCGTACCTCACTGTGCACATCAAATTTGTTGCCTTGTACCAAGTTAATCTAAGCAGTGGCCTGCTTCGTTGAAGAAATAGATTCCCACGGGTGCTAATAGTCAACGTTTGACCTTATATTGGTGCATCAAACACTGGTTTCATTCTTTAGTCACCAACTGAGATTGGGATCGTTATTAAACGTGTGGAAGTCCTCAATGAGTTGCCGTCCGTTACACTTGCAAACGCCTTGTTATTTGGCCTCATCGAGGCGCTAAATTCGTGGTTTCCAATTGAGAACAGATATGCGATGCAGAAGTCAAAAGTCAGGGGTATAGAACCAAAGAAATTGACACGCAGATCGTGCAGTCGGAGTTTCAAGCACTAAATATTGGATTAATTAGAATAAAGAGGCAAAAATGTTATTATAATCACCTACATTAAGTAACGCTTTTGATTGCACCCAAAGGAAATATATCAAGGTATGATTAAAAAAAAAATTTTTTACTTCTAAAAATGTTCAAATTTTACATTATAAAAAATTTTGAATTTGTTTATGGTAGAACATAAGTTGTAAAAAAAAGTTAAAAAGATGTTATTACACTGACCTACATTAAGTAAAGTTCTTGAGTTGTGGCCAAAGAAAATATATCAATTAAGGTATAATTAGAAATGATGTGCAGTTAAATCACGTTTGACATACCGATTCTCATATGATCAGTGGAGTTATGCAACGTCGTGCTGGGTCATAACCCAGATGGGACACCGTTTGGAAATACCCGATGCTGTAAGCCGTGTCATACCAATAACTTAAAGGTCGCATCCACCTTTATAGGAAAAGATAGTAACGATATAAAACAGAAACCTTCAGGTCGATAATTTACTATTTCTGACACTGAATCGGACTTTTATTTTATTTTTAAGTCAATAAAATTGCCTGTAAAAAAATTACAGTGTTTTAATTAGTTTATTTAAAAGTAGAAACTTCATTGTAAGTGTAGATATAAGGCTTTTCAAAATGAAAAGATTAATTCGTGAGAAAGTTAAAAAAATTGTCCTCATGATAAACATCTTTTTTTTCACTTTGACTCAATATGATTTCTTGTCATTTGAGAAAGGAATATTTTCGATCAATATTGAATCAAAATTTACTTTCAAACAAATTTTAAATATTATTTGAGAAGAACTAACGAATTAGATGTAAAAAAATTATCAGAATATTTTTTCTAGTTGGTCCAAAGTACCATTTTTTTTTTCAGATAAGGTAAAAGCCAGGATTTCACGTGCTGATTTAAAACAGGTAGGTCTTTTAACCGTGAATGATTATCACATCATAGGGTGAGACGTTTGTATGTAATCAGGAATATATTATAATATATTACAATATCTGATGTGTGATGGGTCACTTTCATCAAGTGCTCGATATATTAAACATCAAAAATGAAGTCAAGTTGGAGGAGAGCTTGAAATGTGATGAAAAATGAAGGATTTGCTACACAAACATGTTTATGTTTCTGCTTCTCGAAAACATGAAATAATATAACTGTTCGCGGAAAGAAACAAATAAAGAAGAGAACAAAACGTGAATAAGCAAAATGGGAAATTGGAGCTGAAAGATTTTTTTGCCTTTACAATTACTGGCGGCTGTTTAGCTCAATGGTAAGAGAAACAGAATATCAAAGTTTGATTCCTGCAGCATCCACATTTTTTCCAATTATGTATTCCATTTGCGTTGTCTAAGTCAAATGATACAATTTAAAAGTAATATAATGCAATTTTTAATATATATATATATATATATATATATATATATAGACACATATCAATATGTAAATATGAATAAGTATATATGTATATATATATATATATATATATACATATGTGTACACACATATATATACATACACATTCACGCATATATACATATATACACACGGATTTACATTTATTTATACATATATATGTATATACGCGCGCACACACACACACACACACACACATATTTATACATATATATATACATATAGGCATTACCCGATTAACATCGTTTTGTTATAACATCGTTTAAGAAATTTCTCCTATTTTCACAAGAGTTACTTCCCTTATTTTTAGGGATAAATATCTTAAGAACAATTAGATTTTAGTCTCATTTCTAAGTGAACATTCAAGATTTCAACAGATGTTATAAATGCTGATGGAAGAGCACGATGATGATGATATACCTCCATCCTCATCGACAAAAGATTTATCTCTGGCCTTTGAGCATTCGTATTGAGCTATGGCAATTTCCTATGAAAAAAAATCTCTCTAAGAGAAAAAAGTCAAAGAATAATGAGCAGAAGGTACAAATGTTACAGGGAATAGTATCAACAGGAAAAAAACGATGCGCGTCAACAAACTGAACATGCAATATAAACAAGAAGATCCAAACCCAGAAACATCATCCCACTCTGAAACGATATCCGACCCCTCAGAGATTTCTCTCTCAACACTTGAGGGATTTTGAATGGGCATTCAAGGCGCAGTACTTCAAATCATAAATTACCACGTTCACGTAAGCATAATAATTTTATAGTCTATTCGTTGAAAAATATTGCTATCAAATTTTATGGAAATTTAAATAAAGAAGTATCTGAAAAGTCTACAAACAAAATATACTTATAGTATTTCTTATCTTTCAGTTCAAGGTCTACAAGTAAAATAGATATATTTTGTGTTTATCCATCATTTTCGTAAGTGTAGTACATGTGCGGTCAAAGGAAGAACATGACCGAAATTTGCCAACAGAAAGTGCCTTAGGGGCGCCCCTCCCCTACCAGTTGTCTTTCTGTCGGCAAATGTCTCCCCTTCATAAGTTGATTTGTTGAGAAATTTGTTAATTTTGTAAGATATTTGACACAGATCCTTAAAATGGATGAGATTTCTTTATTTATTCGTTGACCATGTCCAATTAATCTACCTTTTGTTTCCGTTCATTTCAAAATTCATATTACTTGCGACTTCGTTATTGGTATTTTGAGGCCTGCACATCCTCGATAAAGAAAAATGATTTGATACGCTTCTGCTTTTACTTACAATATAAAACTGTTGTTTTTGGTCTTTATTCAGTAAATGAGTGAGAATATTTCAACCAGAAACGTATCGAAAGAGTTGCCAATTAAGTACATTTCGTGCTAAATTCAGTGCGTTTCTTGTTCTAACAGTGCGAAAAAGCACTAAATTGGCACGCTTAAACATTTTTGTGTGCCGAAGAAACATAATCCGTATTTATATAATTGTTTCTATGGTAAAATTCGTTTCAGTTTTCTGGAACTTAACAACGGCGTTAACCGGGAGTTGCCTTTCTACCAGGTGAAGGGTAGAAGAAAGACACTTCTGTCAAACCTACGACCTTGGCACCCTACTCCTATCTATGTCACTTCGGTGGACCATAGGATGCTAACCGTTGGTTTAAAGGGAGGGGTTAGCCCTGGGCAAGCTAGCCCCACCTTAAAGTAAACTGCACCCATCGGCAATCTCTCTCAAAAATCTTCGTCCGCTGTTCTACTAAGTCATTCATTCAAATATTTACATAAGTATAAAGAAGAAAAAAAAACTAGATAAATCTGAACACTGCGTTTCGAAGACGCTCCTCAGAATTCATTTGATAACACAAAGACATGGAGGGAATATCAGATAAGTCCGTAATTTACGTTTCTTTAGTATCATTCGAAAAAAAAAAAACAAAAACAATCGCTTTTACTTATTTCCATTTCGAAAACTCAAGTTCATGGCTATTTGTGGTCGAGTTAACATGTCTTCATTTCTAAGTTTCTTTCATCTAAATCAATTATATTAAAAGTAATCATTTATTCTCCTCTTTGTAGTCCTATTTCAATGTGATTGGATTGTTTTCTGTGTGTATTTTACTTTATAGAGTTTCAATATTGTTAAATATGTGTAGATTATTAGATATTCATTTTCTACTTTTTTATCGCCACTAGTGTAGTTGTAAATGGCAGGCAACTGATGAACATCGTGACTCACGACATGGATCCCTAAAGATCACATGTGCAACTGAAGCCGGCAGAATATTAGATGGAGAGACGAGCTAGACAAATTCAGAAAGTACTGGCTCCGTGACGTCCACGATAGAGAAGTGTGGCGAATCCCGGGGAGGATCTACGTCCAACGACTGACGTTGAAAGACTGATGATGGAGTATAGTTATTCTTGTGTAGTTCTATTCGTTTCTGACACCGATATTATTTATCGATAATCGTATTAAATCTATGATATTTTAATGTGTCTTTCAATATTTGTTGGTGTGTGTATACTATGATTATTCTATGTATGCCCTAACTCTATTACTACTTATTTCTTTTATTTTACTTTCTGTTGATATTGATTTATATATATATATATAGTTATATAGTTTTTTTTTATGAAGTCAGCCTTTGGATGAGAGTCTATTATTCATTAAAGAAATGACTTGCTTTAAAAAGGATTTTGGAAAAACTCTAGGACAATTTTATATCTCACCTTTCCGTGTTTATCTGATGCAAAATATGTTTTATCATTATTTTACATTGGTTACAGTTTTACATTTATTGTGCTACGGTTCTTTTTGCATTTATCATCCTGTATTTTTTTCTCTTTTTTAGATATCATTGACATTCAGATGGTTTTAGCTTGAATCATGTCATAATGCTTTGAAATCAATAGATTCACTAACTTGATTCCGATGTATTAACCATTGAGCTAAAAACAGACGCCTTGGAAAAGCAATGGGGGCATAAATCTCAACCGATCACTCGGCTTATGAATAATCAAATGGAATGTCGACATATCTACCTGACGAGATGTTATACCTGTGGGCCAACGTAGCTAATCACATCAAGAAGCTAAGGGGAGAAACCATAGCACGTTTCACCTTGAAAAAAACACAAAGAAAAAAAAGGAAAGTAATGTGCTAAAAAACGCGATGAATTTCTCCACAGAGGTAAACTTTATTATTGAAGATTGATATATTACGCTTCGTTTTCTATTATTCTTTTGTTTCTATTACACTTTTTGACCACGAGAGGACAGTTTGCTGGGACGTTTTAATGCTTAAATTATGTATATTTATGCCTTCAATGATTCTGCAAGGCCAAGGCAGATCGCTAGTCCCCCGGGCTCCCGTCGCGACTTTCAGACCGTGATCGTAGAAGTTACCAGGTAGTGCTGATACAGGGACATGGCAAAATATATATGAGAAAGTGAGAGGAAAAGTTATAGCCAGAATGCGGCTATCAAACTATTTTAATACCATTGCACAAGATATGAAACACCGAACAAACTTTTCTCGGTCAATTTAAAGATTGTCCCAACGTTCCCAGCAGACTAAATATATATATATATATATATATATATATATATATATATATATATATATGCAATTTGCCTCCATGCCTCACGAGGCATTTGTCTATTCCATCAAAAGTTACTTAGGGAAATAACAGAAAGGGATATATCAACTTTAAGCTTACTTTTCTGGCTTGTGATATCAAGTGTTAGATTCCAGTTCCCCTACTAACTTTGATAAGACTTGAATATTAGAAAATGGTCGCAAACAGTCCAAGTGATCGAATCAGAATAAATCACTATCAGATTTTAAATATTTTTTTTTAATTATAGCGATCATCGTGTATTTTACATGAAGGAAATGCATTGTTTGTGCTTTATATATTGCACACGTTAACTCAATTCTGTAAAGCACATTGACATCACGAAATATTGGAAGCAGAATTCTACATTGTGGAATAGTTCACCCACTGGAGCTTAGTAGATAATTAAAGATTGATTAAAAAAATGTATAAACAGTGAAGCAGACATAGCAGCTAAGCAATTACGGAATATCCTCATATATTACTTCGATAAAGGATTTCTACGTACATAATGAAATCATATGTATGCGAATGAAATGGAAAAATAATCTTTTTTAATACTGTGCAGTTGCTTTGATTATATGGATGTGGTATGTAATGCATATCAAAACAGCATTAAACCAATAAATTCGTTGCCAAATGATCGTGACATTATACAACATCTATCGCATAATAACCCACTTTAAACATGACATCGAACAACAAAGACAATACTAATTAATCCTTGTCAATTATCAGTTCACTGATTAGATATAAATACAATAAAATCACTGATAAAGAAAGTGACAAACAGATAGACAGAAACAAAATAAGCGCCAGGCGTAGAACAATAGCAATTGTTGGCGTCAGTGCATACCACTGACCCACTCCGTTAGTGCAATGCGGAGTAGGTGCCTGGGAGACGAATGCCTAGGGATCAAAGACACTTCATTTATGCCATGTCCTATCCAAAAAAGGAAAGACTTGACTGAATCAATTAATAATAATAATTTTGAAGAGTAAACATGAAAAGCTCACAATAAATCTCAATAATTTACAGACAATAACGAATTGTATGCAACCGAATATCTTCGAAGTTTCGCCGCTATATCTTCTACAATTTTACTGCAATGATATTTGTCTATTGCTTCCTTTTGTATCTGAAATAAGAGCTTCAATGGTAAGAGTTTCAACGTGTCAAATCTCAAAAACAAACCTAGAAAATTAGCAAAACATGATTTCCACAATCGTATATTTACTACAAGATCACAAAATTTCACTGAAATTAGTAGTCGTATCAATAAAAAAAAGATAAGAACACATATTGGTGGGTCTTCCAATTCCATCCATTTTGTAACTACTACAAAACGGATCAATTAGCACTTTTAATGCTCGTCCACACAAATAACTTCACTGTAAAACTTCATCTTATTTATTGCTGTTGTACTACTAAAGTCTGCAACGTACGAGAAGTTTCAATTTTGCTGACTTCAGTATTTATGACTTCCCTTTTTGCCCAGTTTCTTTTCCCTGACACACGTTCATGTTTGTAAGATTTACTCTAACATTGTCAGAAATCTGATGCCGGGACATGATCGCAGGGTAAATAGCTTTGAGAAAGAAGAGAAAGAGTAGGCGAAGAGGGAGAGAATAGGAAGTTAAAGGGAAAGAGAGGGGGAAGAATTAGTGAAAAGGAGACAGGGAGGAGAGAAACAAAGAAAGGCAATGTCGGTGGAGGTGAAGAAGAAACAGAACAAGGGATAAAGAAGCCGTTTTCGTCACCAATTTGAAAGGAAAAATGGCGGCAAATTCAAGACAAAATACTGAGTACCACAAAACATCAAAATAAGTTGGAAATTTGCAAATCTCTGGCAAAAAATGCCAATCAACTTATAATTCTAATCTTATAATAAATTATACAGGCATTTGATCGTCTCCTTAGTTAGATACTTAGTTAACTTAACAGAACAGTTTTGAAAAGGGCTAAACATTAACTATTTTGATCAGAGATACCAATCAGTTAATTGAAAAGTTATATAAAACTTCAAACATATCGCAAATCTTATTGTTTTAATTCAAATTTCATCGAATTTTTTGTTGAAAGACTTCATTGTCAATGCCTTGTTGAACCACGATTATTGTTAATTACTTTAAAAACCCGATTTGGCAAGCGTTGAACCAGACAATAAATGAATTAATCAGGTACTTTATCTCAAGTTGCTGCGATAACAGTTTTGAGTCCCTGCACCTAATCAAATCGTCTCCCACCTTCAAAAACATTCTCTGTCAACCATAGGTCTTCAATAAAAAAATAGATCGAGGCTTTTGATGGTCCAACCAAAAGGATAACATATTGAAGACATTGTTGCATGACTCTTCTTTACTGCCTGACTTAATGTCTTCAGCTATTGCACGTTGCGATAGTCCCTGATTCCAAAATAAAATAAAATCCTGCCAAATTATGAATCGTACAGTTCTGGTCTCTTCCTCATACTCAGTAGACTTGGTATCATTTTAAACAACAACAGTAACTGACCAATTGATTTTGAACCATTTATATTATATCAATCGTCAACAAGTTTACTATCTCCATTTTCAACGCAACAGACCATCCAGAAACATGCTTGCACCTACTGCATCCACTACCACAGTAAATGGTCCATTCGGACAAAAATACTTTTTCTAGGCTAGGAAGTCGACCGGGGAGTTTACGACAACTTAATGCCCGTTATCATGATGAAAAATGTGACACGACAAACTACCAAAGAGCTAGTATGGGAAATTCTGTTACATGATGCAAATTCATTAGATCCGGCAATCACTTCTTGTCTAGACAGCGGTTCGGACAAAGTGAACAATGTATTTTTAAATCGAAAAATTCATCGAATTAAAATTTGTGTTGGTTCTTATTCTGATGGAATACGTCACAGAAGGCATGGGAAATACATTGAAGACTGAATAATGATGCTATTAGATTATATAAATAAAAGATTTTGTAAAAGTTATGCAGGAAACTTTCAGCACAAAGTGGAAAATCATATGAAAGATTGAGAGAGAAAGAGAAAGATTCCCTTACTATCGAAAGTAAAGCGTTTCTAAAAAGATTTTCGTACGCTAATATGACGTAAAGCACAGAAACGATTGCCATAAATTTACAAGTGAAATATTTTTTGAGACCCTAAAAAAATGAAGATCAGTGTATGTCAGGCAGTCGTTGGAGCTTGCTGGTGGTTAGAGTTGCTGGTGAGTAGGGTGTAAAGGGTGCACATTGTTTGTATAACAGCTTGCTTCAGAATAAATGCTGAACGCCACTTTTCCTTTGCCTTTTTTTGTATCGTAGTGTTAAGAACATAGTTCTCTCGCTTGTTCAATCGCAAACGTTTCTTTCTGTGAATTACCTTAGCAGGTCAATGACGAGAAATTCAGTCATGACATCTAGAAATAAGAGAAAGTGCAGGGAAAGTTGAGTCGTGCCTTCCCATTGAACATTATGATGAACTGCACATGAGTAATCTCAGCCGAAATTCGAAATCGATCCTCTCTGGTAGGGACTTTACAATAAAATGATATGACGTGAGTGATCAAGTATTTATTTTGGCACTGTTTGAGAATCTTGATAATCAAGTTGAGATTACAAAATGTCAGGGCAACAGTTCCATGAAACTCGACAAGTTGAAAGAACAAATCTTCTTTCTCTCAGTGAATGATTAACGATTTGGACTGGAATGTTTCAAAGTACGTCTGCATTAGTCTTCTTTTTTTGCCTTGCAACTTGACATTTTCATTTCTGCCCTTTTCCAATCTTTATCGGCCGATTTGCAAAGTTCAGTCCGGACGAGCAATCCACATTTTGGATCAGAAAATCTGAACAATTACTCAACAATTCAGACTGACGGAAACAGATTGAAGCTGAAATCATGTCCCCACTCTATCTTGTCCATCTATCTATCTATTCTCAACATGTTCCTATCTATCTATATATCTATCTATCTATTAGATAGATAGATTGATAGATAGATGAATAGATTGAGATTGGTAAATTATCAATGTCTGTATAATCTTTTTCACATTAATCTCTCACCCTTTTCAAATCAATCCATCTCACCCTTTTCAGATCAATCCATCTCACCCTTTTCAGATCAATCCAACCGTCTGATCATATCCATCTAATCTCATCTATTCATATCTATCTATCTATCTATCTATCTATCGATCCATTCCATCGCAATCTGTTCATATATACATTATCTTTATCATATCTTTCACTGTCAAATGTAAATAATCTGATAATGACCGCCAACCGCCCTTCAGACTGTCTAACTCAGCAATCATACATATGTTCTATGTATGGATTTTTAGAAATTCACTGCGTATAATTTTGAATTTTAATCAGATATCCAAAAAAGCTTAACTTTTGTTAATTGATCTTCGTATACATACAATGGCTGTAGTAAAGCACTGTTTATCTGACTAGTCACCACTGCTAGTGCCTCACTACTGTGGCCTCGAACTAAACTCAGCTAAGATCATAGCGCCTAGTTAGATCCGCGGGCTATTGCTCTTAAGTTTGAGTTCAATCCTTATTAAATGCCACAGTATAATGTCCTTGTGTCAGACTTGGCCAAGCTCAGTAAATAACCTTATATATACAAGGAATAGATATTCCTGCTGGCATATTGAAAAAATTGTGTATGTTTTGTGTATAGTTTACTGAGTTGAAAACTCTTCGTTAAGACAAATTTCCCCGTGCACTCAATAGCTAATTGCGTATACTCTAAGCTGTGTGATTGGGGTGGATGTATCCTTTTGGTGGCCATGCATCCTACAAAAGGTGTGACCATGAAAATATGCAGGGATTAAGTTCTAGTCTCGACCAGACTTGAAACAGAAACCAAAGCTCCGTGACTAGTCCCCATACTGCATTGAGACGTGTCTTTGAAGAGACAGGGTGCTTTACCTTGCTGAGTTAGGGACTAATTATAAATGTTCTAATTGTAATGGAAAATTTGTGTTTCATACATTTTTCAATTCGCATTTTCTTAGATATAAATTTTGTAAGGATTTTTTCCAACAAATATATGCGAATATTTCAGGGATTTATCTTAAATGGAAAGACTGTTATCATCCAATCTAAAAAAGAAAAGAAATTTTTAATCTCGTTTTGACGGCCTTAAACTATTCTAATCACGTTTTTCGATTTATTTGTCAAAAGTATTCTGTCGAAATTGCATTCCATATTGATTAGGTTATTTTGAACTCATACTAAGAAATGCACACACCACACACACCTTCTTATATATATATATATATATATATATATATATATATATATATATATATATATATATAGTAGTTTGTTACAAAGAAGAAACAGCTTTTTTCCATTTTTGATATTTAATCACAGTTCTCAATATTCATCTAAGTAAATGGAGCTATTAAGACATCGCAATTAAATTCAAAAGGAAACTACCAAGTATATGTCATCATTTCGTGTCTTACGCACTCTTCATCTACCAGCTATGTGTTTCGTTATTGTGATGTTGAAACAAAAAAAAGCCCCATGTATTTCGGATCCTCCAATTAGAATTAATTGTTTCTGACACCTAATGATGCTGAACACTTTCATTTTGCTTTTGAGGACAACTTTCAGAATGATCTCCCTTTTATTTTTTAAGAAAACATGTGATCGTTTCCCTCAATCTAAGTATGTATTCTTTAGTTTTTTTTTGTTTTGTTTTGTTTTTTTATTTTTTCCTTTCCATCTTGACATTACAAAAGGTGCAAATTCTAGATTCTTTTGAAACATATTTTATATCTTATTTCCATTCTCACTTGTGATGATATAACTTTTTTTTTTTAAGATTGAAAGTTAAGAGTGGAGCCTCGTTATAAACCGATCATATCTTCGTAATGAACATTGTTTATTATCTATTTTTCCAGATTGAGCAATTCTGTTTTTCTTATGCATAAGTTGAAGCGTATCATGTAAATTATAATTGTTTTGAATTTTGATGTATTCAAAATGTGTTGTTTTTTGAATTTGTAATATTTTCAATATATTAGAATTAATGATTTTGTTTCACCTTTTTGTTTCGTTTATGTGTTTAAATCGAGGTCATTAAATTATCAATATAACATTAATGTCTCGGTTATTCTTAAAATAAACCTTATATTTTTCGTATTTTTTTTTTAATCTTGGTCTCTCTTTTCCACCCACTTTCTACTTTATAACTCTAAATTAGTAGTTAATTTTAGATTATCTTGATTTCAAATTTAAAAGTTATTGTCTCCATATGAAGTAAGGGAAGTTATAAATGAAATAATTAATTTGAATTTCCTTAATATTAGACTACAATTAACATTGTTTGGGGATTTTTTTTAAATTATCATCAGAGTATACTAGATATGGTCTGGAGATCAATTCAATTCATATTCCAGAACTTTCAATTAATTTGTTTGATCTTTTGCTATTACTTACTAATGTTATACAATAGTGGTAAGTGGATGATTTATTCCCTTTTAAGCTGGAGTAGTTTCCGAAGACACAGTTATCGGGATTACTCTCGTTTTATTCTTATGTGAGTTTTTATTAAAAGCTTTTCGTGAAATAATTTTTCCAGTAGGAGTCTAAATTATGTAAATTATATTTTGTTGATATAATTTACACTTATACCTGTAGTGATGTATTTTTAAAGTACTTATTCAACATTTATATTTGCAAATTTCATTTTTTTAAATAATTTTTTTTCATTTTTTACTTCGGTAGTTATTTTCCTCTGTAAGTTTTATTTGTTTATCTAACTTTTTGCTGGAACTTTTGTGACTACATTTAACGAGGAACTCACTGTTCAGATTCCATGAATCTGAATTAGTCTTGAAATTTACAATTCTGAATTTTTCTTTCAAGTAAATGTCATATTTTTTTTAAATATTATTATAAAAGTACAGATGGTTTGGGTACCAATTTCATTTTCAAACTTTTAGGTGGTCACTTATCTTCCAGAAAAATCTATCACTGAATAATTGGTCAATTTTTTATTCTTTAATCCTTTCTCATTTCATATCATAATAATTAGAGGAAAGTTTCCATAATAAGTAACAGTTATTTACATATTATACTGATATTACTTTCGTTGTATTTTTATTCATATATATGAGATATCAAGAGATTTTTTGTGAAATAATTTTCTGCGTAAACTAAAAGTCTAATTTTGGGAGGTTATTGTATTGTTTGATATGTTTTTTATTTATAACTGCAGTGGTGTTATCTGTTTTTATGGTATAGATGTTCTTACTGAACAGTTTTTATGTTCGTTGGAGGGGGGGGGTTAAACAAAATTTCTTTTTTTCTGCAGTCATTTTCCATTATAAAGCTTATTTGTTTATTTAAATTTTATTTCAATCTTTCTCTTGTGGTGACATTTAGCTAAGATATCACCTCTCAGATTCAATAACTATGATTAATTCTTGAAATCTATGATTCTGATCATTTCTTCCACACAATACCCACCTTTGCTATTATATCTGTTGGATGGTCTGGAATTGCATAAGATATTCCATTTTATAATTGGATTTAATTTTTTCTCCTTCAAAGACCATGCATATTTTGACAGGGCAGTTCTATTTCTACGTTTTAGTTGGCAAATTAAATTTTTGTGATTATCAAACCTCAACTTTTATTCTACCATAGATGCCCCGATAGAGATTTTTTTTTCACGTTTTGATTTATTCACTTGCTTGGTATATGATGTTTTACGCGAAAGTAATTGTTTAAAGGGTTTCAATTTTTTTATTCTACAACTGTATTTTACCACTTGATGTTAGTTTGCGTTGTAACTGCTTTTAAGAATTTTGTTCAATTGCGATTACTGATAAGTTTTGCAATGTTACTTATGCAACTATAACTGATTTTGATAGTATTTTTTTAAATGTATATAATCGATTATCCCTTAGGAAATGCTTTTCCGTTAGATCCAAGAATAAGTTGTCAATATTACATTTAACCAGATTACAGAATGGTGAATTGAACCTCAATATCTTACTCTTTTTTATGGGGGGGGTCTTTTTTCATCGTTATTTGCTAAATTCATTAATATTAAAAACACTTTTTTAGTACATTATTATGAATATCTTTGACTTCGTTAAACATGTCGATGAAAGAGTTTCTACTATTGATGGACTTTAATAATCATTTGATGATAACTGGTGGATGATTGAATTTGGTATTTATATAAATTGGATGTTGATTTTCCGTCATAAAATGTTCATAAGTATTATTATTCAAGTTACCAAGAAAGATAATAATTTTCCATGTCCTTGCTCTCTTCAAGTACCATGCCTTGGTCAGTAAAGTTGATGTATCTTTTGGCAAAGTTAATGGCCTCATCGAAAGTTTTTTTGTCTATAATCGGAGGATCAATCAACAATGGCAGATTGTATGAATGTAATGAAAACAGTTAAATCTAATTGGATAATGCGAAATTCCGTTATTAACATGAGAATCGGCTTTTTTTATTTCATCATTATAATAACGAAACATATAACCAGTTGCTAAAGATGTGTAAGGTGCCAAATGTTGACATACATCGGGTAATTTCCCTTTCAAATTTAGTTATAATGTATCAATAGATCTATTCACTCTGAGCCCAGTGATTAAATATCATCAACAACGGAAAAAAACTGTTTCTTCTTTGTATTCTTACAAATCACTAAAAACATGATGATATATATATACATTTAACAACCTGACCGAAAGAGTGGGAATGAAATAGTTATTTGTACATTGCCTTTCCATCGGGCTGATTAGCTCTATGGTTAAGAACGATACTCCGTTAAAGCGGCTACATATCAGTTGCAGGTAACTCATTCTCCGGGTTGGGGGTATTTCAAATGACCATTTGCAAATCTGACTGCTCTTCTTTTGTACAGATACACCACTTATTTTCAACAACCGATGGTCTGGTACTTTTTTTTTTCAATCCTGACAATTATAAGTGGACATTGAATTTCATACATTTACCCATAATAATGACCACAATGCAAAGTGGTGGTGATGCAAAGCGCAAACACAAGTCTATGAAGAAGTTGATGTGCTGTGAAAATACAACCATGGTGTTTTTACCTGAAAACTGTGTGAGACAAGCTATTGGCTCATCATTAGTAACCTTAGTTTTGCTGATGACATTGTTCTTATTGCTGAAAACCTTCACGATCTCCCTAAAAATGTTAAATGCACTACATGAAGCAAATAAGAAAGCTGGCCTCGACATGAACTTTGGCAAAACAAATGTCAAGTGCAACAAACATGTTGGGGATAAAGACGCAAAATTGAAAATGCAGAGCTGGAGGAAGTGAATTACTGCATTTACCTTGGATAGTGAGTCTACCTGAAGTCATCCAAAAATCTATAAAGCAGAGAATCACACTATGCTTGGAAGCTTTCGGTAGAGCAAACTCGACTTTAAAGAACAGAGAAATCCCACTAGTCCTAAAAAGAAGAGTATACAACCAATGTATCCTACCGAATGTTACTTATGGAGCTAGAACATGGAACCGAATAAAAATATTGATCATCAAACTGGGAACCATGAGTACATGAGAGAATCATGCTCAACTTAACATGGAGAGATCATAAGACAGCTCAGTATAATAGAAAAAAGAGTCTGAGACTGTTATAAAACCCACATGGCAATGGGCTGGACATGTTGCAAGAATGCTGACAACTGCTTGACATCATGACTCACAACGTGGTTCCTCAGGGATCAGACACAAAACTGGGGCCGACAGAAAGAAGGATGTTGTGACGAGCTAGATAAATTCAGAAAGTATTGGCTCTGCAATGCCCATGATAGTGAGGTCTTGCAAATCTTGGGGAAGGTCTATGTCCAGTGATGGACGCTAACAGGCTGATGATGATGTTGATGACTTCTGTTGTTCTGGCAAAATAGATCATCTGACCTGGTTTTGGAATCAAGCGTGCTGTTAAATCAGTGGTACTCTAAAATTGGTTTGAAAGTCTTCCAGTAGTGTTTAACATCATGAATAATTTTGTTATTTCTCTCATTGTTTTAATACCGTACTCTACCGACATCGAACACTATGGTTGTCATCGCTGTAAACATTGTTCGCCTTATCGGATAGTCTTGCTGGTATCCGTCCATAAACAACAATGTGAGACGCTATTCCAAATCTCTGATGTATAGCGTTTAGTATTTGCCTGATATATCATCTTCACGAAATTCATCAAACGCTCTCTTTCACTGCAATAATATTATCAAAAGCTTCATCTTTCATCAACTTCGTGCTACAATATGCTATAATCCATAAGCGTCAACATTCTGAAATCACTAATGAAAATAACCCGTGATGTATACATTGCCAGATTTTTATGCTGTAGAATAGCGATTTTCAACTTTGTTCAACACACGGTAAATGGAAAAAAACAGAAACATCGTCAAGATATTCCATCAGTTTATTTAGGAAATAATGTATCTTTTGAAAAATTGACGACCTCGATGTAATGGTTTTTGGGATAAGTGGACACTCAAATCGAGCGTGCATTGCGCATGCGCACAAAAAAATCGCTTTCAACGTAGCCAACTTAGATATTTCGTATCTAAATTTATATATTTTTGTTGTATTTAGATATGAAACATCGTTTTTAGGTATTGAATATTAGTTTAAATATTTTTTACTGAGGCTCAGATATTTCAAGATTTTTTTCTGCCAAATAGTGATATATTTAGATTTGCAGGCAATTTTGAGTAATCGTTTTAGATAATTTTCTGGAACAAATATTTTTGGATTCAAAATAGATAATAAAGCAGTTCATATTTCTATTAAATCGAGAAAATATCCTAAAAATAATCAAGTATTCATATAAAAAAATATTTGTTGAAAATTGATATGCTGTGGCAATTTAGACTTCAAACACCCAATTTATCTTTTTGCTTCTCATCTTAGGAATTATATTGACGGATTAAATAGAAGATTATCCTCAATCATTTTTTAATAAACAATCTATTAGTTCTAATAGCTTGTTTAGATTAGTTTCGGTAAGACCCTGTGTTTATTCAAAAGTTTCATACAATTATGTCTATTCAATCAGTTGAAAAATTTCAAATTTTCTATTGCTTCAGTTTCTGTTTCTTCAAATGTATCTATAATCCAGCAGTGGGAAAATAGCATAAAGATGAAATTTAGTCCGTAGATAGGGTATAGGTCTAAGTAAAACATCGAAATCCTCCAAAATCGGAGAATCTTTTTTTCAGATAATCATCTTTCCTTCGTCATAATTCAAAATTATTACAAAATAAACAAGAAAGCGATCAGAGGACGTATACCACTACCAATGACATTCATCAAGAACTCCTGTTGCGCCTAAAATAGTATTTGTATTTTGTTTTAGACATGCATCCTTCCAGAACGAGAAAATCTTAGTAGTCCTAAAAAGAAGCGTATACAACCAATGCATTCTCCCAATAGTCACCCGGGGAGCGGAAACATGGGACATCTCTTATCGCCAATATTAAGCTAATCATGTTCGGTCGTTTTTTTCTCAAGAACCTATTCTCGGATTTCGGAAGACTTTTGATATGTTCTTTTCTACCATTGACTCTAAACATACACCGATTTTCAGCTTTATACAAATTTTGTCAAGGTTTCTTTATAATTCTTTTCGATTATTATACTTATTGAAATTGAAAATCACTTATATTATTAAAATAATCTAGTTTACCGTTGTTCAATGTTTTTCACAATTCACAGCACACAGCAAAGGATGTGAAAAGCTTTCCATCTTTTTTTGGAAGTATTTTATCATTTGGAATGAATGTTAAGTTTGGATTTAAAAGTTCAATAATTTAGATCTTGATAATAGAGCTAATTTTAAAAATAAGGTTGATCATTAATTCTAGATTATTCATACTAGCTAAAAATACCCGCGCTAGGGGCAGTTTTCCCGACTTACATGGAGCCTACGAGCGTAAAAATTCGCTAGCCTCCATTAAGCAGGGGAAAACCGCACTCAAGTTGTTACTTTCAGATACTTTAAATAAAACCGTCGTTTTTCTAAACTTTAAGCTCTATTTAATGCAGTTAAATCTTATTGTTACTTTGAAAGTAACTTTTCAACGTTATCAGTACTATTGTTTATAAATGCTTCACGAATTAAATGTAGCATTTGTTTTAGAAAAACTAACAATAAAGATTTTTTTTTTTTGTGTCAGTTAATTCTCTAATGGCGACCATCCTAATATTTGAGTAGCAAATAAAAAATTTCATGCACTTTATGAGGGTAAATAGTAGTTAAAATTAGTACAATTGGTTTGGATGAAGAATTGGTCAAGTTTATATAAATAGCAGTTTTCGAAGACAAAACATTTTATTTACCTTTTATGTAATATCATATGAATATCAAAAACGAATAGAGCCCCTATCAAAATAGATGCAGTGAATGTAAAGTAAAATGAATCAACTTGCTTAGTTTCAATAATGTAACCAAAAAACTTTCGATAGGGTAACGATAGCCATTTTAAGCATCTACAGTTTGAAATTTAAAAACGTTACTATTTATTATGCTCACAGAGTGCGTTTTATGCTTCCATTAATCATTGGAGAGTTCAGTTTCCCCAAGTACAGAGATTAAAAATTGTCTAAAACATGAAACTTGCTCTAGGTACTCTAAAATAGTTGAATGTATGCATTAGACATGGTGGAAGAACATTGATCAGGCTCAATATAAAGCATGCAAAATAAATTTTCAATTTTACACCATTTCATTTGACGAAATATGGTGTTTTCTATATATTTTGACTTGCTTAGTTTCAGTCGTGTAAGCAAAAAATTACGATACGATACGATAACGACAGCCTCTTTGAGCTTCCGTAATTTTGAATTGTAAACGTAATTTTTTGTTAAGCTCTTTTTTTTTTACGCTTTTGTGCTTCCAATCCACCCCTCTCCGGTGTCAGTCATATTCGATGGCCTTCCGGAAAATTTGAATAAAACCCTTTATTTGAAGCACGAGGGTATATAGCTGACTGTTACGTGCTTCGTCGGGGCTGATATGTATGTGGTATTAATTCTCTTCAAAATTTCTTATCATATTTACGTTGTTATCATTTTCTAAATTTTCCGGAGTACCCCTGCGCTCTCTTTGGGGCACACTTGCTGTAAATCACTGCTATAGAAGAAAGGATTCTTGAACATTTTCGAAATCAGATTTCCTTTCTTCTGGGGAAATCATAGATTGAGCTCTCGATAGCAGCGGTAAATTATTTATGACTTGTAAGTGAGGATCATCGAAAAATACGGAAAGACTAAATGAATTGATTAACAGAGAACAGAGCTGACGAAATGATTTCTTTCTATTTTACCTTTGCATTGATGTAAGATAATTCAGATATATCCGTGGCAGACTTGTACCGTTGGTCAGCTTGAATTTTGCTCCATACAGAACACCTTGAGATTTAGAGAGACTACATTGGAGTGACGCCGCACAGCCAACCTCTAATCTAATTCCATCATCAAGAATAGTACTTGAACACAGGTTGGGGAGATGGTAGTCGCATTTTGTAAACAAACTTCATCGAACTGTCGACAATATTTACTGACTCAAGTAGCACAGGTTTTTCAAGTTGTTTTTTTCCGCTGGTGAGTTTAAATTAACAATAGAGGAATGAGGATTCCCCAGGTATAGCAGGTATTATTCACAGCGTGAGCAGACGACAAAATGGAGACAAAAGAGAAGATATTGCGAAATGATCTTCGTTTAGTACTTAAAAAATGAGATAGCGAAAGCGTTAATCTTTTTACTTTTGGCATTGTATGTTCAAATGGATGAACAAAGAACATTCTTGGTCTGCGATAGGAGTAATGGTTGACAGGTATTTCCCGCTGACACCAGTGGTTGCTATTTAAATAAAGGCAAACGCCAGGATTTGGAAAGTTGTTTTTTTTAATCTCGCCCTCCCCACCCCATTTCATAGGACTGGCGTAAGACTATCTTCCTGTCATGAATTTCTCCCAATTCGGATAAATGAACTATTCTGAAGAAACCAAGAAATCTCGGAAAACATGAGCGTTTTCAAATTCGTTTTGTTGTATGTTTACTATCATAGTATCCATCAAAATGATAGGAACATTTACGAATGGATCAGCACTGCTGACTAATACCAAAGTATCTGTCACTCGATAAAAAAGTGTCACAAAAACACAGTGAGGATTGAACTTACTACTGATGATCTTACAAGCGAGTTTCCTAACCATTACGCCATGATAAAGTAAACCACCTTTCCGTGGCAACATATATTCGTCCAACAATAGGTGAATACCAAATCTTAAACTTAAAATGTTAATTTTACGTTATCTTTTTTTATGTAGGTATGACCAAAAAGTGTCTACGTTTTTCAGTCTTCGCCGCAGACATCAAGATGAAACAGAGAACTTACCTTTTAATGGAGAGCTAGGTCTTCATTTTGCATACCACCCAAAGTAATTTTTTATTTCAATGGAGGATTTTTTAAAAAATTTTCTGAATATTTACATTATTGTATGAATGGTTCAGACTAATATCCTAATCTTTTTTTTTTTTGTTTTGCGTATCGGCTGCAGTGTTCTCTGACCCTCCTTATGTCAGAAGTATTGTTGATATTCTTTCAATTCATTCGACTAGTATCCTTATCATTCTTGTTTCGGTTATTTTCTACCACTAATTGTGCCTGATGTGACATACATTTCAGGAAGTGCGTGCTGCATTCCAAAATATTGTAAAAAGAACAATGATATCCGTACCATGCATAAATCAGTCACCGTAGCCAGGATGTGTACCACAAGTAATTATCTGAAAATTGATCAAAATTTTTTTGGTTTTCTATCGAATATCATTAAAACATTATCATCACAAGATTTGACTATAGAGACCAAAAAATTGCACTTAGAAAAAAAGATAGAATTATTTTAAATGGTGGCTAGTGGTGTACTCATTTCAAGGTAATAGCTTGCAAAATGTGACCAGAACCAACCGGCCGACACAGACACACGGACGAGTGAAGAGAGAAAAATCTGTAGCCCACTAGGCTGGTTGGTCGGCAAGCCATTTTTAGAGCTATGGTGATTCGATAAGAAAACATGTTCTGAAGTAATAACAATGCTTCAGACTACATTAGGGAGGCCCAAAAACGCTTCGACCGAAAGGCAGGGGTCGAAATAATAAATGTAAGGATACTTGCCCGAGTAAATTCAAAGGTTAATGACAATGCTTCAGACGTTAAGAAGGTTGTAGATCGCATCGGCTGAAACATATTGATCAGCACAACAAAGATGAGCGTACCAGTCTAAAAAAGTATTAGATTACGGCGCCGTGCAGCCTTTTGACACACGACAGCTGATTCGAAATTTGACAGAAATGAATAAATACTAACTTAGAAAAGAAAAGAATCTTATAGCTTATTTAATATCGGAGGCATAGCAAGAAGAATTGGCAGGGGGCAGTCACCCTCGGGTGCAGAAACAAAGGGGCGTAAAATTTTCTCTAGTCTCTAATGCTGTTAATTAATAATCATGCCCTCCTCTAAGATATAGCGTTACTACCCCCTGGCTCTGTCTTAGTATTCGGGCACTGAGAACCCTTGCTACGCCACTTTCTCGTGTGAGTGTGAGTGCTTGACTTTTTTTTTTCTTTTTCGCCAAGTGCTTTGCTGCACTCAGGAAATGTATATCTTGCATCCAGATGCAAATATACAGTTGCTTGTCAAAAACACGGTTCTAAATGCCACGTTTCAGATAAGACTGACTCTTATACTAGTTCTCAAATTTCTTAGCTGAAGCATTGTCAGTATTATTGGATTCTTGCCTCGTCATTCTTTCATCTTATTACTGTTGCTTTGTCTTTGATCGTTATTTTAAGACGATTGAAATGACGATCCTTGAGTTATAATTTGAAAAATAGATGGACACTAATCCAATAGATTGATGAAGCCGAAATGAAAGAAAAAAGCAAATGTATTCTCAATGAAACTGAATATTCAATAGTTTAGTCAATTTTTTATTGAATTTCTGGACACAATCTACAAGTATAGGAATGCATCTCTCAAACGCGCACCGCCAAACGTTTTATTTTCCAAAACATAATACAGAAAATAAATGTCACGCAATCGTTCTTAGCATTTCGCTTTATGCATACACCCAGAAATTGCATCCGGACATTAATGAAATAATAACGGTTTTTGAAAGGACAAAGAACGCATTTGCATTATGACATAAATTTATTATTCACCAGTCTTAAGAACTCACTGATTTCGGATCAAAGTTCATCGCACCAGACACACTACAATAAACATAAGTAGATATCCATACCATTAACATAAGGATCCGACCATCACGGCATAAAATAACTGCGCTGATTCGGCGCCAAATTTTTGTTAACTATCTTCTAAGTATTCACTTTAATATTCGTGCTAGTACGGAGCTTAGTCTGACACAAGGCCATAGTATAGTGGCAACTGGAGAGGTTTGATCTAACTAGATTAGTCATAAGCTACTAGTTTAGCTAGCTCTCGGTTATTTTACGGCAAGGTGCCTTCATCTACTAAGCTTGGCTTATTCTGGCTCAAAGCGACACTAAAAGGCCACAAAGTGAGTATCGAACCCACGACACCAACAAATTGGCCCCTGAAACGAGATTCTTTACCATCATACCA
Organism: Thysanoteuthis rhombus; assembly: GCA_963457665.1. Classification (NCBI taxonomy): domain Eukaryota; kingdom Metazoa; phylum Mollusca; class Cephalopoda; order Oegopsida; family Thysanoteuthidae; genus Thysanoteuthis; species Thysanoteuthis major. The sequence continues at coordinate 40,733,666 of OY735203.1, read as the reverse complement.
CGATGAGTCACCTAATGGCTGTTTAATAATTTTAGCTCTATTTAACACCAACCACATTATTGGTGGGGCACTAGGTTAGGAACAAACACATTACCTTAGCAAATTGGTCGCTGAATAGAGCTCGTTAACCATCATGCCAAAGTAGGTGTCTCAATGACTATTTACTACAACCTTAATAGTGGGGGACCGAGTGATATTCGAGCACACTGCACTAACAAATTGAGCATGGGAACAAGCTGGTTAACCATCATGTCATAATAGCTATTTATTTGACAACATTGTCTGGCACAAAACTCACTTTAGGGGCGCTGGTTGATCGATCTCACTGAATTAGCAAATTGATCGCTTAAACAAAAGTCCTAACCATGGAACCTAAGTAAGTGTCCAAATGGCCATTTATTAAACTAGCTTTTCGGGGCTCAAACAGAAATAGAAGGGCGTCAAATGAGAATCGAACTCAATGAACTTGCAAATTGGTCGCTGAGACAAGATAGTAAATAATTTTGCTGTGATCTGAGTCCAGATTGATAGGGTTATCAAGCCAGTACCAATCCATCTTTCATGAAACGGTGTAAAAAAACGTTTTCTCAGTGGAAATATACGTTTGTCGATATAGACTAATGTTTAGCAGCTGGCTCGGCAAATCATTGTAGTAAGTTCTATACGTCCTATCATCTTCTTAAGTTTCATTAGTAGATATTCATGTATTACTTACTGATATCAGTTTCCGGTTGTCAAGCCAAGATAAAATGCTGACTTTCAAGGTGAGCAACAGAATATCTCCCACCGATGTTTTGGGCTTGTGTTACATCAAGCTAAGCTAAGTGTAATATACAATATTTGCCGTCTTATATGTCGACACCTAATGCCACCATATCACCTGCAAATCGAGGGGTCGACTTAAATGTCGAGTATAAAATGTGAAAATTCACCAAAGAGTGATTAATAAGCGGAACAACCTGCCTGACACTCGATGTGCACTACTTACCATAACTCCAACGGCCCACGACAAATATTTTCAACTGGAACTTGTGATTGGTAAAATTTATTTACCATAGAAACTTTACTAAAATAGGAATAAGTTACTATACGAAAAGAAGAGAGAAACAAATGCCACCACAAACCATTTAAAAAAATGGTAGAAATTTCCCCTGGAAGAAATGCTGTTTAAGCCGATAACAAATTAGATAATTGGTGCCTACAGTGTCTATTTCAGTTTTCAATTTCTAAAAGATATGTTTTCATTTTGTTTGAAAAAATGATGGGGGCAGACTTTTTAAATGGAGTTTCCGACTATAACCAAAGAGTGATATTAACCAATAGAAAATATCGGGTTCGTTAGCATTATTTTTGAAACAGAGCGATCTAATTAACATCCAATAATTACTTCTTCGGAATAAATGATTTTGCATAACTAACTTCAGGTAAAAGAAGGAGAACATCGTCATTACTACAAAAAGTTGTTACTTAATCTTAGCATAGAATAGCAACTTCTTTTCCTTAAAATTTTGTTCCATTTACTTTGTCTAGACTAAGTGACACATTAACCGTGCAATGACGGAAGATCATTTCAAATAAGAGTTTCAGCATAATATAATGCAATTTATGATTATATTTTGAGAAAGGTTTTCGGTTACTGTAAAAACTTCCAGCCCTTAGCCAATATATAAGACGAGAAATGTGCAGATATTATGGTATTTGCGACCGATAAATGGCGGATGTTTCGGTTCCTTTCCCGAGTAATTATGATTAGAAAACTATTTTCACCAGTTATTTCAGTTGTGTAGTAACTTTGAAACTCACTGGGACACAAGTTAGCCGAATCTGTAAATACAGCAAGATATTTTGGGTAATATTCATATAAATTATGTTTTCTTTTTATGAGGGAGTGATTCCAGTTCTGATTCAATAAATACTTGTTTGATATCTGAAATTTGTATGAGCCACTGGTAAGACAAGCAGCGTTGCATAACATATGAGACCATAACGGTAACAGGCTTACGGAATAAGCTGCATGTGAGAGAACGTCCCATTCCAGCTCCATGATTGCTAACTGCATCACATTTGAAAATTGTTGGTAGGTTATGCCATAAACCAAAATGCTGTGCCATTGGCATGAACTCATTGTTTACTCTAGTGGCCAACGTATGTTGAAGAACCAGAAAATCGTTAAAAAAATTTTCCTTTGTAGACAAAAAAGAATTTTCCCCAGTTCATTACTTTCGGTTAGATCCGACCAAGATTTTGTTTGTTTAGGATTTTCTTGATAATTCCATCATTCACTGCCATTTATATCTTGTCCAGAGGTTGATCTTTTTCTGCATTGACAAAGAGGGAGAGTGAATTAAACGCTGATCAATGGTCGTTTCATGTGGTCATTTGAAACTTATTTTCTGTACGTTTCCGAGGGCTTATAAACGACAAACTACAATTGACTGATTGCACTAATGAATAGACTCTTGCAAAAGGTGGCACTGGGATTCTTTACACCAACTTGATAAATATCTATTCCAACTCTCAGTTTGTTACAAAGGTAATTTTGTATTGATCAATATCTGTTGAATATTGTGGGTTTAACTGTGTATATGCAATATGATACTATGACATCTTCAAAGCGCTTACATTAGACCTAAATATTTGGTTATAACAAGTATGGTATTTTCGCTTTTATTGGAAAAGGGGGAAGCAAAATTAGGCAAGATCAACCTTCAAAAACATGAAAAAAATATTCGTTCTAAAAAGAAAGGCATACAACCATGCATTCTCTCGATAGTCTCCTATGGAGCTGAAACATTGTACCTAACCAAGAGAATGACCTGCAAACTAAGAACCATGCAACGTGCACATGAAAGAATAGTGCTCAACATCAAATGGAGGGATCACAAGGCAGCACAATGTATCAGGGGGAAACAGGAGTCCAAGGAATCATTGAACCCATTAGAAAACTCAAATAGCAATGGGCTGGTCACATAAGAGAATGTCAGACAACTGCTGGACTTCACGACTCGCAATGTGGATCCCTAGAGATCATATACAAAACTGAGGCCAACAGAATATAA
>OY735203.1:40643107-40728107 GCA_963457665.1 Thysanoteuthis rhombus | reverse complement strand
TATAAAAGTTTTTAAATTTGATATTTCGAATGATTATGATCACCATTTCATTGGGATTTTTTTATTTTTGAGTAATATTAGGTTTCGAATTTATACAAACCAAACCCCGTACAAATAGCGGAAAGTAAGTGCCCATTTCAGCCTTATAGTTACATCGTTAATAGACCCGCTTTTGTAAATCCTTTAAATGATTTTTTTCTAAACACTAACAAATTTTCGGAAAGTTCTCAGGACTAATGGATTGGAAGCACCTAGAATTGAAAGAGAAAAAATTCTCCCCGACGAGAAATGCAAGATAAAAAGCAAACAAATCTAAAATTTTAACCCTAACCACCACGTTTGGTGCTGAGTGAAAACGGTAAAAAAGAAAAAACCCCAAGTCGGTGCAAGACGAATGATCATACTGAAAATCTAGTGTTTATTTTTATTTTTTTTCAAACGGTAAAATGAAATTCGTTCAATGGGACAAATTCTTCTATTAAATGAATGAGCATGCCATCAACTGATCAGCAGACAAAAATAAGTTTCCATATTTTTTTAGCCCAGGTAAAAACCATCATTTTGAAATAGATTTTTAATGTCAGCATTAATTATCTAATTAATCAGGATATAAATGTTATGTTACTTTATCTTATCCGAGCCTCATTGAAAAATATCTGTACTGATACCCAATATAAAAAAATGATTTATTATATCTTAATGCAACAAAAAAATCTAAATTCAGATATACAATATTTATATCCAGATATAAGATATCTATGTTGGCAACGCGCATGCCCAACTGCATTTGCGATTAAAGTGTCTACCAAATCTGGAAACGTTATATCGGAGTCCGTTAAACCGAGAGTTCACTGTAAACAAAATAATACAGATGGTCCAGTTCCTCTCCGGTGTAAACAGTAAAAAGTGTATGATTTGATAAGGAGTTTGATGATAGCAGGAATAATTCCATTATGTGCAGGGCTCTAGAGATCCTCCATGATCGAGATTCTCGTTAAATTCAGCGATTGACGTAATTTGGTAAGCCATTCATTCATTTATTCATAGATAGGAAAACATAACACTAATTAAAAGAGCCCCCACTAAGGTTTGGCTCTATTATTCTAAAATCCTTAACATATTTCGAATTGTGTTGTTCTAATAATAGGTGCTACAAAAGAATGGAAAATTGGAAATGAATGCCGCACGTCCAACAAGGAATGGACGGAAAAGTTGTTTTTTTTATCAATGTTGGTAATGTCATGAAAGCGTGGCCGTTTTTAATGAGTATAATTTGAAAAGACATTATCAATCTAAGCACGTTCAGTTTGGGAATCATTTATCAGAAAGTGAACTCCAGCAAAAAGCCAATGACATTTTGAGAAGTATAAACAACAACAAATCGTATTTGTAAAACGGATAACCATTCAAGAGACTGTCACAAAGGCCAGTTTTATGCTTGCTTACGAAATTTCCAAGCATTTTTGAAGCAGTATTTTTAAAGGGCAGTCTGCTTGATGCTGTTGATATTGCATGCCCAGAAGTCAGAACAAAAATTTAAGTTATATCCTCGACAAGGAAAACAGCAGTTCGTCGTATTGATTCTATTTCATTGATTCTATTAGAACAGCCACTTGAGCCTGGCAGTTCATTTGAATGGTACTCAGTGGCTCTTGATGAGAGCACTGATACACAAGACATAGCACAACTAATTATGTTTTTAGAGGAATTAGTGATAAATTTGCAATTACTGAAGAGTTTCTTTTGGCTGAACCATTGGAGAACACTGCAAATGGCTCAGATTTGTAAGAATTAAATTTCATCAACTTAATCAGAGCCAGGGGTCTAAATCACAGACAGTTCAGAAGTTTGGGGGACGATATGGAGTGCTAATATTCAAATGTACTGTATGATAGCTATGTACCCTGGTTAAGCCCGGGAAATGTTTTGAGAAGACAGCGGAATCTAAGAGAAGAAATTTTTGACTTTTTTGTGATGAAGAACATCAGTTGTGAATTTTTCAGTAACATGAAAGAGACAGAATAGGTGTGCTTTTTTGCGTTCATGGTTGATATTTTAGACGAACTGAATGAAGTGAACATCAAGTTACAAGGCAGGGGTGTTTTTGCACATGAATTGTTTGCGGAAATTTTATCGTTCCAAGAAACTTGCATTCTTTCCCAAACAATTCGAATACTGATTTTACAGTACAACGAGAAAGGAGAGAAGAAAAACTGAGATAAAGATAAACTATGGAACAAGAAATGGACACCTTGGAAACAAAGCAAACGAAAGATCCAACACGCTCGGAACTGAACAAACGAATGGGATTCAGCCATGCGGAAAAATGATACCAGCACAAACCTGAGACCGCCGTGGAGAATGGAAGCCAGAAATTACTCTGGAACTTAAACACCCAAACTGCCCACTTCATCCAAGCGGAAGGACCGGGCCTGGTTATCGTGGACAAGAAAAAGAGAACTTGCCGAATAATAAACGTCGCTGTGCCAGTGGATCGCAAAGTAAATAGTAAAGATAGTGAAAAGCTGGAAAAATCTCAGGGCCTGGCAAGGGAACTGAAGAAAGTGTGCAACATGAAAGTCAGGATAGTACCAGTATTAGTGGGCAGACTCGGAACTGTACAAAAGATGAAGTGAGATTGGAGGAACTGCGGATAGGGAAGTATGTAGACTATACAGACCACAGCACAATTGGTGACTGCATAAATACTGAGGAGAGAGCAAAAAAGAGGCGGTACAAACAACAGCACTGCTGTGATAGGTGAGGAAGATATGAGAGCAGGGCTGGAGACCCGAAGAGACTTGCTGTCACTCAGCCTTCAGCAATAACCGCTGGACAACTGGTGTGAAACTGTAAGCCATAGTACTGTCGTAAACTATGAGAGTGTGGAGACTTGCTGTCACTCAGTCTCCAGCCGTGACCACCTGGCAACTAGTGTGAAAATGCAAATAATAATAATAATATCAAACTGACCACCTCATCCAGGCAAGAAGGCCGGACTTGGTAATAGTAGACAAAAAAAGGAAGGCCTGCCAAATACTAGACGTTGCTGTACCTGCAGACCATAGAGTAAAAAAGAAGGAGGGTGAAAAAAGGGAAAAATACCAGGACCTAGCAAGGGAGTTAAAGAAAATGTGGAACATGAAAACCAGGGTAGTACCGGTCATAGTGGGAGCACTAGGAACTGTCCCCAAAACGCTGAGGGAGAGACTGGAGGAGATCGGGATTAGGGGGAGGATAGAGACCGTACAGACCATAGCACTACTGGGAACTGCACGGATACTGAGGAAGGTGCTAGAGATATAAGGACTGCAACGAATCGTAGTTCTGTCATGATATGCGAAAGAGAGAGGAGACGTTAGCTGAAGACCTGAGGAGACTTATTGTCACTCAGCCTTCAGCGATAACCACTGGGCAACCGGTGTGAAACTGTAAATCGCAGAATTACTGCGACCTATGAGTACTAGAAGAGGAGGGCTTGCTGTCACTCAAACTCCAGCGGTTACCACCAGGCAACTGGTGTGAGATTCCAAATAATAATAATAATAATAATAATAATAATAATAATAATAATAATTCATGTAGACAAACAATGACCGCTTCGAAACAAGGCCCTGGTGCTATGCTTACAAACGAATGCTTAGCTCTTACTCATGAAGAAATATTAAACTTCAACAAAGCATCTTTAGTACCGATTGCTGTAACTGACTGACTCACTGATTGCTGACTTGCAGTCTGACATACTGAAAAATTCTTGCAGCCTATTGTTTCTTCCCACTTTTTCTATATAAGCCTGAAAGTGCAAGGGATAGAACTCGCACATCTATGGTTTGACTTTTAGACTTTTTCAAGGTGGGATGGGTTACTCATTTTCTTGTCACTTGAAAGAATTATAGTTTCGGAACTAAACATGGAGAAAAGAGTAAAGACTCGTATAGTTTATTGAAGAGGCAATGTTTGCTTCATGGATTGTACATGATAGAAGATTCGTTGTCATCGAAATATCTCCCTAACAAGAATCCAAGATAACACCCAGGGACTTTTTCCAATTTCTAAGAAATGGCAAAAATGGCTTCTTTCGATTCTCGTCATCTCTCTCGGGATTTTTTACCGGTTTTTTCTCTGCGATAAAAAAAAATCTCCGTTGATTGATATTGTTTATTTCGACCCTTCCTTTCTTTTCATCTTCAGGAACTTGAGTCAATTGATAAGTTTATAAGTGACATTGCTTTATAGCGATTTCAATGAAAGAAAAATAGGATTGTCATATTTGCCAGAAGATAGACTTCGCATGAAGAGGTCGGAAAAAATAGTTACTGGAAATCTCTCTTCATTTCCTGTCCTGCTTTTTTTCAAACAGAGAGAAAGTCTTGAAGGGAATCAGTTCAGCTGGATGATGAACATTGATTGAAAATAAAAATGAATTCTTGTGAATGAAAAGAAAAGCTTTCAAATCCCTCCCCTGCCTGTGAAATAAGGTCACATAACGTATTACAGAAATCGACGGCCACAAGATACGAGTTGTTTCTACTTCTGAATATGACATCGAAAAGAAAAAACGATGAACGAATCAAAAGAAATGTTCTTTTATCCTGTAGCAGGGCAGACTTTGGAGATAGATTTCAGGTAATCTCGGCTTCATCCAACACTCGCAGCTTATGGATCCTGAACTGATAATAGAAAATGAAAGTAAGTACGGTTTTAATTCTTTTCCTTAGTCGTAAAGTTAGAGTCGGGGCCGGAATATCGATCGAGAAAAGCGGAACATGACTGCAATCACCAGAGAAAAAAAGGATTCGGAAAGAAGTGAAGAAAACGGGAGCAAAAATCAAAAACAAATGTACAGTCTAAAGTATCAGTAGAAAATCAGAAGCAGCAAGTTTTATAGGGACACGTTGAAAGTAAGGTGACAAAGAGTCCCTTGCTGACACAACAGCACAAGAAAAAAACAATCGTACTGCGATGATTAGCTTGCTTCTGTAGAACTCGATCAAGTCTTATAGTGAATTTATTCTCATGAGCTATCTTACAACATTGGTTTCATGTATTGATTTAAGCTTGATGTCTATAAAGGAGCCTACGGTTACATGATGGTTACCAACCTCGTCTGGTTGACCGATTCACTCATGCAGTGTGTTCATTCCTTAGTGGTCTATAGTAATTGTCTTACCCACGATGCTACTTGCAGTTGGATAATTGGCCTAACAATCTTCATACCCCCCCTTCTCCAACAATTGACATTGTGCCTCACTAAGCCAAGCGATATCGAAAAGAGAAAGGAGAAACTAGGCAATAAATGAAAATAGATGTTTTTAAAAATGTAAAAAAGACGAAAACAAAGGAAAGAATGAGAGAGAACAACAGAGAGAACATGAAGGACAGAACATTATATCTTTTTAATCTAGGAGAATATGAGAAACAAGAAGGAAAGGTTCAAAATAGTGGTCAAAATTTGCTGCAAAGACCGTAATAAAAAAAACCAATACAATGAGAAGCAATATCGGTGCTTTGCTGTAGGGTAAAGGTTAGCAAACTAGTCTCACAGATTGTTACTACTGAAGTGAGTACGATCTCGTTTGGGGGCCCCATACTTGTGGCCTTGGGTTAAAACTAAAACAAGTTTAGTTAGCAGCAATATAATGGGAAGTGTTGCAGGCGCCTTGTGGTTGGGTAATGGTTAGCAAACTAATCTTACAGATCGTTACTATAGAGGATTGTGTACAATCTCAACTGGGTGCCCCATTCTGTAGCCATGGGCCAAAACTAAACCAAGCTTAGTAAGTAGCAATGAAATAGGAAACATTGAGCAAGACAAAAATTAAATGTAGGTAATCTCACGGACATTTGAGAGACTGACATCTATGCCCAAAAATTCATTCCAGTCATACATGAATGCTATTTCAGCTGAAGAAGGAGAATAAGAATTGGAGAATATTCCGATGAAGAAATATTTCTTCTGATGTAGAGAAACGGAAACAGTTGTTCTTCTCAGAATTTACAAGATGAAGAATCATTTTTATTATTGTAAAGTAATTTACTCGGAGTAAAGTCTTGATTTTGTTCATTATTGCCACAACTTTTCGATTGTTATACCCTTCGGTCTTCTTCAGGTGTCCATCGTAGTTTGTAATTTTCTGGAAATTTCGAACCGAACTCAATTCAATCCACAGTGGAAGATTTTCTCCATTCCGCAGTTCATTAACGAGGAAGAGTCAACTGATAGGATTTAACCTCAAGCATGAACAGCAGAATAAGAACACTCTGGAATAAAGTGTTTGTTTTGAAATTCCCATAATCTTATCAACAATGACAGACAGTTGCAGACGGCTGGAGGGTACAACAGCCGAAAAGTTGTAATGAGAGCCACGATGAAAATCGGAGATACTTGAAAACTTCCCCAGTTGTTAAAGAGTTTGAATATGGAAATCAATAAAAAATACAATTCCTGAGCATAATACACCTGCATTTTAAAAAATCTACGAAAATTTAACAATTATTTACATTGAATGAAGCTGTATATGCTTATTACATCGAGAACGGAATTTATTCGTTGATAAAAAAGGAGAATATTTTTTTAATGAAATCTCAGAAAAATCACGAAAATTTTTCCATGTTTTGTACATGTGGACAACAGTGTTTTCAAAATCGATAAATATGACATAAATCGATCATCATCCTTTATTTGACACATGTTTTAGTTAACGAGGAGTAGATCTGACAAGTATGGAGGCCTCTTTATGCGATAACTAGATAATTTCTTTTTGAAGATTTGCAGTTTATCTGTATGATTATCAAGATGTCTCTTGCCTTAATCGTGGGAGAGAAATATTTGTAATTTAATGTCTTTTTGAACAACCAAATTATGGACAAGGGAAATGTTATCTTTAGCCGCTATCTGAGAATGCCTAATTGAGAAGATATTGCCTTCTCATTTATATACAAAGTTCAACAAATGTGAATGAATAAGTGTTTGAAGACTGAAAAAACAAACGATAATCAATGGCTGAAGAAACGTTGCTAATTCTATCCAAAGATTAGACATTCAATAAACAAAGTGTAACTCAAAGCTAAGTGAGAGGGGAAGGGGAGAGTAAGATTGTTTTAGGAAAGGTTGCTAGCTTTATATATCAGTATTCGAAATCATTACTCTTACCTGGACTTGAACAAACACTTGTTTTGAGGAATACGCGACTGCCTCGAGCACGACCAACACATTTTTGATATTTACTGAATGTTGCTTCGCAAAGCACCAAGTGGAGAAATTGTAATGATGGTAAGAAATTAAGCTGCCATTCTTTCAAGCAGGAGGAATGTGCTTGTTTACTTGTCTTGGAAATTAGCATTTGAAACGTAGCGCCCGAGTTTTGACCATGAACGCCGATGCCAAATATGCGACTATCTCACATACCAAGCAAGCCTATTTTTTATATAGTTTAACAATATATTAGTGCTGCTAACGCGCTACTCTCCTCGGCTGTTATCAATGAGATCTATCTTCGAGGTGTGCACCAAACATGGACTTTCAGAGGTGAGATTAAAAGCATACGTCATTTGGTCATTGGGGGCACGTAGAGATTTTTAAAATCTGACATTTGTCATCATTTTGCACAAATAAAATCATTAGACGTTGCGTTGTTTTTATCTGGAAATAGTCTTTTTCCAATCAGCTTAGAAACTCTTTTAGAATAGAAAATTCCGACTCGAAATTCAAGTGAAACTGCTCACTGATTTGTAAACGTTGTGACTTAGGTACCGGGGTTTTCTCGTACAAAATTGAGGAAAATAAAAAAAATCTCCATAGCGCGTTTAAAATGCTTTCAATATTATACAAATCAACTAATACATACAACAAATTATCTAATAAGTGTAATATGTATAAAATGTATCAAGATATTTTGATTATTTGAACAGGCATGCAATATCTTCACGTAAGATCACCTGACCATTCAATAGAATTGTGTCCTTCCTCTCTCTCTCTCTCTCTCTCTCTCTCTCTCTCTCTCTCTCTCTCTCTCTCTCTCTCTCTTTCTCTCTCTCATTTTGTCAACATACATTACACTTTTGCCCTCTTGTGAAAGAATAACACATTATCGTAAGACAAGTTATCTTTTCCAGGGCACTGGATTGACAACTTCTTAAGACGAGTTATCTTGTCTGCAGCCGTGAACAGGTAATTCGCCCGACTTCTGTTTGTCGCAGAGCCTCAATAAACAAGACAGACTTAAGAAGAATATTTTAGCGATTATTTAGAGTTTACACGATGAGGACTAAGGATTAAAGTATGTTTCCGTAAACTCAGTCAGGAAAAACTAATTTTGCAGAGGGAAATCTAAATATCACGGTGTCCACCCTCAGAGTTAAATACGAAGTGAGCTTATTGATATGAAAACTTTTTCCTTCTATTTAACAGTCCTGGTACATTAGGAAGAAGATTTATTTGATGATGTAAGTGTGATCTGAGTATCAAAGTTCAAATATAACCTTTGATATGGAATAAGATTAGCAATCTGGTCTCACTTATTGCCAAAAGGCGTCCTTTCAAGTATTTATTAAGTTTATTATAGTTTGACACAAAACTATGTGTGGTTTAACCAGTGACAATCGAGTTTGCTATACAGCAGTGAAGGTTTTCTTGACTGACTTGCTAAACAGAACAGTTCTTCGTCGGGCATTTATCAAGCTCTCTCCACAGCAGTCATTATCTGATAGATTGGTTTGCTAACTAATACCCCATTGTGTGGCGTAGATCAATTAATGTTAATATTCCGTCGTTGTAACTCCACATCAAGTTCTCGTTATTTTAGCTCATGCTACTATTTTTGAATGCATCTACGAACGAGAACAGCTGTACCTTTTCAACAGTGAATTCATCTTGGGGAACTTTTGAGAGGAATTTTTTTCCCTCAAGTGGGTGGGTTACTGCACCTGGAGGCGTTCCTTGCCTCACCATCTGATGAGCTTCATTCGTGACATCTTTGTTTGTTCGTAATAAACAAGAAGCGAAGAAGAGATGGAAGATTGTGACTGGGGCCTCAAAGGCCAAGATATGGCACCTGTACTTTATACATTCCATCCGGGATAAGACACATCGTACTTGATAATGTCACGAACATCCTCAACTGCTAAGAAGTATTTGTTCTTTATTTCCGATATAGTTTCTTTTTTTGCTTAAACAACTTTCAGATTCAAAAAATCAAAAGAACTAAAATCTACTGACCAGCTTTGCCGTGGGTTGGAAACATATCATTCAAGCATAAACATACCGGTAGTTTGAAGAAAAAATGCTGCAAATCGTTTTGATGGCAGATAACATGCAAAGTGCCATTTTTAGTTTGATCGTTTCCATCGAACATTTTGGACTACGGGATGCGTTTTTAGGTTGATATTTGGAAATTTACAAAGAGGAGAGCAGATATTATTTTTTTCCTTTTAAATTAAGAATATCGTTATTTTGATGAAATTACCAACCCTCGACAATTGTGATACGTTTGGCGTCAGCTAGCCTGCAAGAGCTACCTGAAGGGAACACATCTTAGAATAACCTGAAAATTCATCTTGCAAAAATAGATAGATGGATAAATTAATAAATAAATGGAAACAAGACTCAGTTTTATAATTAAGAATATAAAAATTGAATTAATTGATTAATTAATATTCTTCCACGTTTTTACTGCGAAAGGATTTAGAAAATCAAGCTAAGAGTCAAATTATCAATTAAAATGTCGACAAATAATTACGGACAAATCTTCATTCTTCCAATTACAATTATGAAGCAAGCATGAATAATTTATTGTTATAATTCAGAATCGTTTAATGGGAAGAGATAAAATTCCAAAACCGTAAAGAAAATGACAACAAATAGAAAGAATTAGACCGAGAGAAATTTTGATCTAATTAAATGCTAATCAATTGTTATCCGTAGGAATATAATCAAACATATTTCAGATGATGTAAATTCATCAAAATATGGGCAAAAATAGAAAATAGAGGATAATCTTTTTCTGGGGATTTTATTCCAAGGAATCACTGTGATTCTTGAGATTTTCCTAAAGGAACTTCAAGCATCGATAGGACGACATACATTATAACATTTCGATGAATGAATAAAGATCTGCAATTCATAGAAACAGATGTAGTAAATACCATTGGAGACTTTTATATAATGATCTGTCCATTCATCTATCTATTTATCAATCAATCTATAATTTTATATATATATATTGCATTCTAAATAACAAGACTCTCGTCTGGGAATATTGATCTGGTATCTGTCCAAGATGTGATTGAAGATACATAGATATATAGACGTATATTCCAAACTTATCTAAACGTTCTAACTTCACAAACACCCACACAAAGAGAGATTCTCTACACAAGCACATTTATGCTATGTTTCAGCCCTGTTGGGCTTCTTCAGGCACACTATATTTCACCATATTCAAAGCTAACTCTGTTTTTGTATCGAGTACTTTAATAAACCCACCATACGTATATAGAAAAACTAATTTGAACTTTGATATATATATATATATATATATATATATATATATATATATATATATATATAGAGAGAGAGAGAGAGAGAGAGAGGTAGAGGGAGAGATAAGCAAAGACTACTCAAGATATTTTTGTGTATAACTCTGTCTCAAACATACATGCATTCATATGGATTCAGAAAGAGAGAGAGAGAATCCTTCTCTATTATGTCAAATTTCCTAAAATCAACACAGCTGTTTATCGCAGTCTGTTCCTTGTTTCTAAATTTCTTTTGATCGCCATTTAATTTTATTCCTACTGATATCATCAAAATGAACGCTCAATAAATCATTTAGCACAGATATATTTGGAATAAAGACTGGACGCGCAAGTAAAATACACACAGATTGAGATTGTCACATCAATTTCTTTTCTTTCTAGTTTCAATCTACAAAATATATGCGTGGAGGAAAGAGAGAGAGAGAGAGAATGTGTGAATATTCATCTGTATATATTCGTCGTTGTGAATGTAGATATGTGCATAAATGTGTGTCCGTGAAGAGTAAGTGACCACATGTTTAAACAAATATTTATATCTTCACGCTTGACTAAATACATTAGTCTTATCACTTTGCCTCTCTATATTTGTGTTTTCAACATTACAACAAATTAGTGGTGCTTAAATAATTGAAAGAAAAAACGATTGCTTGCATTTGGATGTGGATTTATGCAGACGCCATTGGGAAAATTCAGATATGGATATATGTGGACACCATTGGGAAAATTTGATATGAACGTTTCTTGAAGATTTATTTTTGATTATTCCCATTCCCATTCCATTTCTTTTGCACAAATCTTGATCCCAGCTAAAAAAAAGAAAAGCTGGGATCCACTAAGCTTGTGACAAGAGGATACAGCTTTATGGCACTCGGGTGAGCTACTTGCATATTTCCTACAGGCTCTAGTAGTCAGTGTTCAAGCCCAGACGAAAAGTAACATTTTGAATGCTAATTTCGAAGGTAGGCCTCTGTATGGAAGATCAGCTCAGAACAATCTTTCCACCGTGTATATACCTCATTTCAGCCGACCTCAATAAATAGCAAAAGCAAAAGTCACTTTTGACTGTAAGCTACGTTTTCCATTTTGAAATCGAGATCTGTCGTGTGGGTGCAGTTAGCAAGCTATCTCATTGAATTTGACTTCTCTTGTTTGTTCAGTATTTGTTACATGTCACACATTTGTTGCCCTGCACCAGACCAAAACTAAGTTCCATCTTCATTAGAAGTAGCACAGTAGCAGGGGCATCCTTTTAGCGTCCTGTCGCCAATATTTCCTGAAACTGTCTAAATTGTCACGCGATCTTTTTCCCTGTTGGTCACAATTTTGTATGTGAGTTCTTTGTTTGAGGGCAAGTATTTTGATTAGGTTTCAGTTCCATAGGTGACTATTGCGGGTTTGCGTTGGTTGTAAACCCTCTTTTCAAAATTGGTGGGATTTTTCTTCGTTCTCGAATGTTGAGTTTGCTCCACCGAAAGCTTGCCAACCTACAGGGATTCTTCTTTTGGAGACTTCATATAGATTTGTTGTCCCAGGTACAAGTGGTGGTCTGCTTTCTTCAGCTTTTTTTTTTTTATTTTGAATGTTGTCTCTCGGTCTTCAACATAATTGTTACATATGATATTGCTTTTTATCAAAGCACGTATGAAAAACAACTTTCTTGCTTCCTTTATTCAGTTCGACCAACATTCTCTGGAGTTCATGACGAAGAAGACTTTGTCATCAGTAAATCTTTCGTTATTTGGGTATTCGCCATCGATTTTGGTTTCTTTAATTTTCTCTCTAAATTTCGGATGATAATTTTGAGGCAAGCCATGAAATTTTTGAGTGAGCAGGTGTCATCTACTCTTACTCAGTTTTTGAGCTGCAAGAGTTCAGTCGCCGATAAAGGAGCGTAGATAGTAGATACGCTGTAGAACTCTGACGTATACATAGTTTACTCTTTGTTGTGTGGTTGCCATGGTGACTTTGGGGATTTCGTTGGAGTAGACAGCCTATTTGAAGTCAATAAATTCTACTGCAAATGGTGTTTTGCAATCTGCATTTTTTCTCTGATAGTACATTCACCAAATTAAGATGGCCAATGGTCGAGTAACTCTTTCTGAAGCAAGACTGTTCATGTGATGGGTTTTCATCCAACGTATTGGTGATCACTTTGATAAAATTTTTATAGATGCAGTTGAGTAGGTCGATTGATCTGTAGTTACCAAGATCTTTTTGAATTATTTTTATAGAATAGCATGATGATTGCGGTGTTCCAAACATTTTCGATTTTACTCTGTTTGAAGCATTCCTAGGTGATGTTGATTGATCCAGGTAACGCTCCCTTTTTTGACTGTTTAATGGCTTGCTTCACCCCTCATGGAATAACTTCCGGAAAACCCTCATGCTGGTTGCTAATATCTTGTACATGCTGGTCTTTAAGCTTAGTTGATACGGAGAAAATATGAATTTAAGGGTAAGAGAAAAGAAAGGGGTGGGAATTTAGGAAAACGACCGGAAAGAAAGAAAGCGACAAAGAAGAGAGCAATGATTGAGAAAATGAATGAAAATAGGGAAAAGGAAAGAAAAGGTGGAAATAGAAAAGAAATAAATGAATAAAAAGAAGAAAAAAGAGGTTGTAGAAAGAAAACATTCAAGAAGAAATGGAATATCAATAAACAAAAAATAGGTATATAGGGAAGAACGGGTTTCTTGGTTAGAAACTGTTAAGCTAATTTCTCTGATCCTTACAACTATAGAGACTTCTATCCTCATTGGGTGCACCAGTCTAATGGGACTGAGTCTCGCTAAGGCAAGCTTAATGAATTTCCGTGTTAAGGAAGAATCACTCTTATAGAAAAGCATCTAGAAATATTAGAAAGTTCCTGCCCCATGGTTGAAAATGTTACCTTTTTTCAATCAATGCCACAAGTAAATGTTCGAACGCAGGTTAAAAAAATTTCGTATGCTTTTTTCTAAGTGAGTAAGCAAGCTCACTTTACTAGGAATTTGGGCATGATCTCCCTAGCTCTTGTTTGTCACAATTTGTTTTGTACTAAGCTAAGCATAGTGAGTAACAATTCATAGACAGATAGATAGACCGGCAGGGATCTTTGTTAAGTGTTATATATATATATAAACATCTGTGTGTGTGTGTGTGTGCATTTCCCACTTGTGTCACAGGACTATGATCAATCCCAAGTGAAAACGAGGATTTTGAATGATACATACCACAATTCCCTTCGTTTCACCCTGTGATAAACTTTATCAAATAACAAGAATTTATTTATCAATCATGGCGATATAATAGATAAAAAATATTATATATTACCACTCATACGTTTTTACACTTCTAAAACTCTTTGAGAATGAGGATGTTCTCCCTCCAGTCGGACGTTCAGTCTCTAGTCTATCAAAAATTATAAACAAGACAAAACATCTCAAACTTTCAAAATATTTGATAGATGTTTATAAGGATAGTTTGACCCAAGTGTTGGGTATACCCACTAAACATCGGACGAACTAGAGAAGCGATAGTCTGGTAGACTAGATTGGTGACCAATGACCTCTCAAAAAACTAATTACATTGAAGCATGATACGCACACATACATATATATATGATAATTAATAACTGTGTCATCTACAGACAGCTGTTCCGTTGTATTACAACTCTTCAGTGTGGCTATAGACAATCCAGTATCCCTTCAAGCACCGCTAGGTAAGGTCAAAACCTTTGCTCCAGTCCCAGAGACAGATGCTGTACCCCTGCACTACGCTGAATTGGACGGTCAGCAGGACCAAATTAAGCGATACATTTACTTACGCATATATATATTTATACACTAAGAGGAATACTCAGCGTTCCCCGGTAAGTATGGTTTGAGTTTTGAATAAATATAAATTTGTATATCAAAACGGAAAAAAAAAACATATTTGCGAGAATAAATATGTTTGCTCTCAATCCATGAAAAAAACTGACTACGTTAAGAAACTTTTGCATCGAATAACTGCTTGATTTTTTTTAGAGAAGAAAATTTACGAACTGCGTACCTTGAAGTCTTACTTCCGTAAAATAACGGCCTAATTGAGTATAACATTAACCCAATCTCATCCTACTATCACAAAAACGTTAAATAATGATTTATCTGGAAACTGTCAAATTCCCGTAGGTAAATTAGTTAAAACGGATGCAAAGCATTATAAATCAATAGCAAAATAAATTAATTTATTTTCCCACTTATAAAGTTTAAGAAAGTATTTTCTCTGTCTTGACCCCAACCAGTAATATTTGAATCGCTCTTGACATAATGTAGGCTAGAAAAAAGAAAAAAAAAACAAAAGGCAACTAATCAAAACATAAGCTCAAAAACGGAAATATGTAATTTACTTTTCAAATAATTAAATGCTACCTCCGAACACGTTTGACGAAAAAGCTGAATGCGATGGAATGAGCCTTGTATAATTAAGAATAATCTTGTGATAAATGTTTTTTCCTTTCGTAAGATGAATGATTGGATGAAATTATGATGGGAAAAGTAATGGTCCTCAGTATTCAGACTCAGATATTTGTTTTAGTTATGTATACAAAAGGACGTAATCCATTTTCGTAATCGTTTTAAAAGTTGAATGAAGCTAGATACATAAGTAAGATCTGTTTGGTCTGAGTCGTTGTAATTTTCTAAAACAATGTTTGTATAGTAACAGTCTTCGATTATTTTATTTTTTACGTAAGTATCTTCAATCAAACATAGTATAAAAAGCTACGACTCTAAAGTAATATCAAAATGCCAGATCAAATATTAGTTTTTTGTTTGTAAAGAAAGAATGGTGCTTTCATTTTAAACGGCAGACTGAATTAAGGATAAAATTACTATCAACGGCAACTCTTGAACTAGACCGAATACAATTTTGTATAAGAAATCTAGCCAGAGAAAAAAAATTCAACTAATATAAGTACGATACTGCATAATTGAAAAATATTATGTCTTATGAACCAGACAAAAGTACATTTTTGTAAAGATATGTAGCTAAAGAATTGTGGAGGAAAAAACAACCTATTTTGTTTTTCTACTTATATAAGTAGAATGTTGTATGATTTAAATATATAATGGCATTTAGTTTCTATCTCAATCTCTGGCTAAAAAAAAAAAACGTGAATGAAAGTGACATCTGCTGGCTCGCATATTACAGGATTGTTTTTGATGTTTGGAATTTGTCTACTTTTTCACATATTTACTTGTTGAAAACGTCAAAATAGAAACGAGAAATCTTAAAAACTACTCATTCGGGAGTATTAAGTTCAGTTCGAAAATTCACTTTATGTATTTTACACGTGTTACTTGATGAATTCAAGACGAAAAAAAAAGTCAGTTGGAGGATACAAATCACTATAGACAACAAGTGTATGTGTGCTCTTTGTTTTTATTACTACTTATGATAATAATATTCATCATTGTTTCATGGAATAAACCCCCTAAACTTGTATAAGAATCGTTACAAGAATTATTGATATGAAATGATTTATTTCTGATGTTTAGAACCAGAGATTGACGGGGAAATAACCTCGAATGACGTCAATCTTTCATAGCCTATGAGGGAAGTTGACCCATCTCAGTCTAGCAGAATATTAGATCGATAGGCTTTGTAGCTTTAGCGAAGAGACACGGACAAACAAAACTATAAGGTTATAAGATTATAGATTATGGCACAAGTGAAGATCAAAGAGACGAGCATCCCAACCCTAGTTTCATAACAAGGTGGTCATTAATAAATGTTATAACCAAGATTTTGAGATTAATTAGTTACATAAACTATACATCTATATACTGAGAGGTTGAAAATTGCAGCCTAACAGTGTTTTCGGTGATTCTTGTGATCTCAAATTACCTTTGAAGAAGATAATGATTAATATCAGGCCAGAGTGAAGAATCTGTTCTTATTGCTCGATTAGATGTCTTTTATTTGTGAATTTCTAAACAATAGAACTATTGAATTTTCCATGTCTGATCATGTATATGCCTCTAAATTCATCTCAACCCTCTCGATCAAGAACCTGAATGCTTGATAACGTGCCTTTCTGAACCACGCCGCGAATATGCTCCAAAAGACCGTTACCTATCCACTGAATTATCCATGATATAAAAATGTATTTTCAGACAATCAAAACGGGATAGAATAAGCTTGATTTTCGAAAACATCTTTGCAGGGAGAGATTTAACACATTTAACTTTTAAAAGATATAAGACACCAATTAGATTTTAGAAACTCTGTATCCATGACATATTTGGCATACTTGTGTCCTTCATTCTCTAAATATGCTCAGAGTTCCAGTCGTTATTTGAACCTGGAGGACTGTACACTTCCACTAAAGAGCCATCTCGAGCTGCAGTAGTATAATAAAGATGTGTGTTCGCCTCCGGTATTTTTGCATATCTTTTTTGAAAAATCGTGCCCACGATGGCCGGCTTTTTATATAGTTGATCGATTTCACAACACATTCTGAGGCCAGTTTCATAGGAGGACTTGGAGGCGTTGATGCAAGTGCTTCTCTGTGAATAATACAATATGGTATATCTGAAGCTTTGATTTGAACGAATGCTTGTGCCGAACATAGAAAAACTACAGATACCAATGCACTTTGCCCACTCTAGATTATTTTCATTGATAAATGTGTTTAGTATCTCGAACCAATCTTGAACCTCTGAATCTGCATTTATACTTTTGCAAAATGAAAGATCTTCTATAATTTTATCCACATCAACGAATCGTACACGTTAGATGAGATTGTCATCCAACGACCTTTAAATGGTTCCATCCAGCATCAATCCCAAATCCTTCCTTATTCTCCTTTTAATCAAGTGTTCATTCAAGTCCTTTATCGGGTGCAGAATTCTGTGACAAATCGGAACATCTGTTAAAGGATTTTTAGAAAATAGTTTCCCGGCAGATTCATAAGTCATAATATTTACCATATCTTCAACAGCAGGTAGACTTAGATTAACTTTTTTGTTATCGTAAATCTTTCAGCTTTCTACTAAAATAGTCAGGGGGTCTATCAACTATGTTACGATTATTGTTTCTAATTTACAGTGAAGCAGGCACCTAACCAAAACCTTCAAGCGAAATAGATACCGCTGTCTCTATTTGTTATTGATATATGTGAAAGTGAATCCCAAGTCTAAATAACTATCGTCATGTTTATGATATTTCTGCCTCCTCCAATCTCCGCCTCGTTTGTGATGTATCATCACTTTCACGCCTTTTATTGGTGTTTTATTAAGAAAAACTTTCCATTTGTACTTTATCTAAATAAACCTTTTTCAATTCATATTAAGTTATTCATGATAATCAAACTTTTCATTTTATCAAAACGCTTTAGCTTGATACATTGATCACATCACCAATTCAGTGAATTCAATCTTCAATGGAGCAGTGAGAAATCTTAAATGATGTTGAACAATTTAGAAATGTTGAACAGTTTAGAATAATCCAGAATATAATACTATGTCTATAGGAAGAGTGCAGACTAGTGTTGAAATAGTGAAGTTTAAGGCTAGATGCATCAGTTAGATGGCTGGATCAGAACACGGAACTCAAGTCTGTTTTTATTGGATCCATTTAAGAACATTTTGTGACGAAGTTGATGTTGCTTGCCTGAGAGGAAATTAATCAGTCGAAATATTTTTATTTAACAAGTAATTCGGAACGTATAACATAAGAAAAAATGTTTGCGTTTATTACTCAACAGAATCTTTTGTGTGTACCCACCACAGACAGGCTGCCAATTTTTTCAAATTTTTCTCATGTTACTTTTGATGTTTTTAATTTCTTAAAAGTTACAATTACATATTTAAACTCTTTGGGCGCCCGACTTACCATGTGCCCTCTACCCTTCTTTTGTAGGTCATGTAAAGTCAAACAATACATGGAAAACCAAACATATTTGAGTATGGTCCTGATAATTAAGTTGCAAAGTGTATTAAAGTGTTGAACAGTGTCATCGACAATACGCAACACGTCGGGGGACAAAACGAAGAATAGGAAGAGAGGATAAAGCAAAAAACAAAGAAAAAGAATAAGGAGTAAAGAGAATGGTGTCTGGCAGCGGAAAATTAACGGAAATCAGCAACCAGAAGAAATTCCCGTAAAGTTAATGAGTTTTAAGCTCTCTTGGTGATGTATCCGTGATCAGACGTAAGTCGATCAGGCGTGAATCAGTGTATGACTATTAAAATCTTCGAATATCCTGCGGCGCCCGTGGAAGCAAAGCGCAGTGCCCCAGGACGCCGCGGCGCACACTTTGAAAACCACTGCTCTAGCCAATTAGTAATAGTGTTTAGGGTTTGCCGCTTTCAGCTTAGCAGAATCTTAAAAGGTCTCTAATGCATCTGCAACTGTTATATGCAGATTTAATCTAATATAACATTACACTCTATAAATAACTCTGCTCCGAACCCAGGGTTCGAAACTAAAACTTTATTATCTCATCGAAATTTTGGAATTGCGTTTAACTATCAACAAAAATTGATTAATATTGATTATTTTGGATATAATTGATTGAATTTGTTCTTTTGAATGAAAGTAAGAGAGTAACTCCAAGCAACCTGTATATGTAGCGTAGAGTGTCGAAACTAAGAAGCTTAGCCTGACGAACACATAGTCAGAGAGCTAATCATTAGAGCAACTGCAGTCAGAATTAAAATCAGGATCAATCTTTCACAAGTTTCGTCGAAAAATTAATTTATTTTCATTACAAAACGATTCTAGGTTTTTTGGTTTGTTTTTTTTCCTTAAATTGCCTAATCGAAATTATGTCATTTAGCATTTATTGTCAGTGATTTAGGGGTCCAAGACAATATATGTCAAAACAAAGATGAAGAACGGCTAGGAATCGATATTTTGATGAGAAAGACCAAAGCAGCAAAAATGTAAGAATCTAAATAACATTTTATATTTATACATGATTTACGTATTATTGCAAAGATTTCCTTCTGGGAAGTGTATATCAATCAATACATGCGAAACAAATTTCACGTAGTGTGAAGAAGTAAATCTAATGTATTTTGCATATCATCATCAGCAGCAGCAGCTATTATAAGTCCACAGCTGGACAAAGGCCTTTCCCAACTTCTTCCATGACAACGCTAGTCTCTGCCATGTCTCAGCGGCAAACTTTTATTAACTTGTCTCTCCATCTTTTGTCTGTTCTTCTCTTACTGCGTTTACTGTCCCACTGGCACCAATCTGTTATCTTTCTCCTCGTTATGTGCCCTGTTCATTTCCATAGGTGCAGCTTAATTCATTGAGTGATATATTTCTCCCTGGTCATCTCTCAGATCCAAGTATATTTTTCTATCGCTAAGGTTATTCCTAACATTGCTTTTTTCATTGTCCCTTGTGTTATTCGGGGTTTGTTTTTTGTTCGAGTTGTTTTGTAAGTTTCCTGGTTTTGCACACGCTCATCATAGCTGGTATTATGCATTGATTGTATACTTCACGTTTCAAGAATATTGACAATTTGCTCGGAGCATCACAATCTTTCTGCATCCATTTACTCCAATTTTTACTTTGAGCTGTACTAAGTTCAGCTTCGTGAAAATGATCAGATCTGCTTTTTGTTTGTGCCCAGCAACCTCCAGCTCTCATTTGGATCATTGCAAATATTTAAACATATGACAACACCAGTAAAATTATGCTTATGAAGTGGCCCTGTGCCAGACTGAACTAAGGTTTCAAAATACCCACACTTCACCAAGGAAAGTTTTTTTTTACATAAAAAGGATTGAAAGTTACTTTCATATAAGAGACTTCATTAGGGAAGACCAGCAGTATTTTCCCCAGAGAGTTCGTTTATATTTTAGCTAATAAGTAATGTTTTCTCGTGATTAATGTAGCAAATAATACAATTTACGAACGGTCCTTTAAAAAGGGGTTCGGTTGAGTAGTTGATATTTTTGATGATTTTCTTCATCTCAAAAGCCAAGTATTTCTCTTTAATATTCGTCGCTTTCACTAACTTTTCTCTCTACTTTTTTCTACTTCCTTTGACTCTGATCATTGGTTCAATGCTTTTCTCCCGGCTTTTCAATTAAGCAAATGTACACAAAAAACACACCAAATATACACATATATACAGTTCTATAAGAGTAACTCTATATCACGTACCAATCGGAATTCGTTAAAAATTCGCAACAATAAAAAATTCACTTCTTTAAAAAAAACAATAGATTTTAGTGCTAGAATTGATATCTCATTCAAACCTAAAGCGGGTTTTCCTAAAAATTCCTGCAGGAAGTCTTGATAGGGTGCACCGACTTTTAATCTGGATATCAGAAATTCGTCATAAAAATGACTATATTGAGACATAAAAACTTAGTTAAGGCATCTCAACCATGATTCGATCGCACGACAAATGTTTTAAAGCAGAAAAAAACAATGAACCCCACCCATGCGAAGTCGCCTATCTTACCACCTCATCAATGATTAAAAACTGAAAGTCACAACGTCAAATGAAGCCTGAGCTCTAAAAGAGCAATGCAGTCAACAGCTACAGATGGTGGTAACATTTTTCTAAATGTACAGTTTACTACTTTGAGAGCCCATACAAGTTTAACCATTTGCATTTTACATATGATAGTCCGTTATGAAGATAATCAAACTTGTCTTTGTTTCAAGGAACAAGCGAGAATAGTTTGATTCTGATTCCAAACGATAGATTTCTGGAGATTCTTGTCAAAGAGAGAACCTAAGGATTACAGTTATACGTTCTACTTATCAAATATATGCTACCCAAAGTGTATAAAGTTTTAAAGAGATTGGAATGTGTACTGAGTAAAGCAAGCACTGGGTTGATGAAAAATACATAGAGTGGATATTTACAGAGCTTAGCAGAGTCTGACAGGAAGCCACAAATGAGGATCAAACTCATTACACGAGAGAAAGTCTGCCAAATCGCCCTACCAAGCACCATTCTATTGGAGGTGCCTACATATATAAAGAAATATCTATGGTCAGATCTTTAAACATGAAAATGTTACGTAGAAAGAAAGAAAGAAGCAGATATTTATACGTAGACCGATTGTCTATGGAGAGAGTTGGGAGGAGAGACAGGCGCAGGCAGACAGGCAGACAGACAGATTTTCCCCCTAATTTCGGGAAACTTGAGGTCCAAAATGACTTCCTCAAAGAAAGAAAAAAATGAGAGAGAATGAGGTTCTTCATTTCCTGATTGAGTGATCTCGAGAGATATGTGAAATATTCGGCCAGGCACTGGAAGCGTAACCTGACAGATAAACCGATTGATCAATCTGTTCAAATTCCTCGTGGCACCTTGTATTAAAGTGGGATGTTTTTGGTATATCATGGTATACCCAAATCCCTTGGCACTAAATATCAGTTAAGTAGCGGTACCTTTGGCTTTTGCGATAAAATGAGCTGGTTTTTAAACAAGAATGGTCTTAGCAGGAGTTTTTTTGCCGCTTGCGGTTTTAGGTATTTTGAGATGGGATATTTCTTGAGGGCACAAATCGGATTGAACTAATTCAAAGTAAACCTTGATAAACGCCTGTCTTAGAGCAGTGCTTGGTAAGCTATTCTCTCAGATCATTCGCTTAACGTATTCAATCCACACCTGCCATACTCTGCAAAGCTAAGTAATGTTTATAAATGCATACATACACACAATTCCACCGTTGGTTGTAACTTTTCCTTACGAACTAAAGCACTCTAAATTGGCACATATTGTAGAGCAATGGTTAGCAAGTTAATCTCCCAGATCATTGCTACTATGTGGCCTTTTCACAAAATGAGCCAAGTTTCGTAAATACGTGTAGTGGATAGTAAGATAATCTCGCAGGCCATTATTACTATACTGATTTCGATCTTCACAGAAAACGTCACACTTGTAGCCTTATCAATAACTCCGGATATGCTGTAGAACTATAACGGTTGTCTCAACAGGAAACATTAACGCCGAATTTCGACCAGGCTATTTGTGTTCACTTCTCACTAATTATTTTTGGAAAGATATGAATCCACTTCGTCCTGTACTCAGTCAAGTCGTCAGATATATCGACAAAAAATGTCTCTTCACTGACCTGTCACGATGCTTAACTGAGAAGAGATTGTGTGAGTTGACACTATAGACGCATGGAAACTCTTTGGACAAGGGGGGTGTAAGGGTTTGATTTTGTCCGAATCACATCGAAACTTTACACTGTTTTGCCCGATTTAGGAGGGGACTGCCCACGCCCTGGTTCGCAATCCTATGTTTGGCACTTGGGCAAACCAAAATTCCATTACTCCCATTGTCAACCTCAGGAAATGTCTCATCACTGGCACACTAAAGTGATAAACATTGAGGAGACTGGGTAAATGAATCCTCGGGAAAACTAATATCCGCTAATTACCTTACCGTCTAATCAGTAGAAACAGTGAAAATCTGTTATCACCTTAGACAAGGGTGTGTCATATGTACAAATCATATATTCTGCCAGCACTGAATAGAGTACTTTAGTTAGGGGAGGAATCTACTCCTTTCTAGAAATCACATATCATTTTCTCAGGTAAATCTTTCAAAAAAATTTAACTATTATATACCATGAACATTTTGTTTCCATAACCAGATCGTTATGTATATTTATCCCAAAGGAATTTACTCAGACGCAATACAATCTTCATTTTATGCACCTTGTTTAAATAATTCTCCCATGCACCAGCTTAGTATAAAATCGGAAATATATAAACACGTGTCACTCATTTGAAGCAAACTCAAAAGACTTATACTTATAAACACATATCAGTCACAAGTAATGTTTATACATACATATATATTAATATAACTAGATATTTATACGCGAGTGCATCGATGAATTTGAAGCCCAATGATGAGAAACATTTATTATACACAACATATTTATTTTTCGTCGTTATTTCATTTCCTGTTATTGTCAATGCAATCGATTCAGAGGCCAATATTATTCACATATATCAACACTATACATTGAACCTTTCAGATCAAAATCAATATTTTCAGGCGGCCAACTATTTTATGCACCTTCATATGTTAGTGCAAACAGAGATATGTATGTATGTATGTAAGTATGTATGTATGTATGTATGTGTGCCTCTGTGTGTGTGCGTGTGTGTGAAGTATTTCACATGTGATTTTCTATGTATTAGAGTTATTTCATGCAGGTACATTCACATGAAATATAAAGTATAAGAAATTGTGAAGATTGTTTGATGAATAAATACTCACATAGAGAGTAGAGACAAACACGTTTTTTAAAAAGATATATAAGTAAGCATAGTTCTCATATTTGGATGAATGCTTCCAAAAGTACCGAAATAGATAGCTATAACTTGCAGTTTTGCGCATCGACTCTTTAAAACAAAACCAAGTGTTCTTTTTTATAATTGTCTGGCTCAACTTTCTGCTCAGTTAACTGCAAAACGAACGAGACAAGCACAAATTTTTTAAAATGTCTCCATTTTATATGAGCATGCGTACATGTATTATATTAATTTAGATAAATATGCTTTTCAGTAACAAATCTGGAGGAGTATTTATGCGATATTGTGTCAATCGAACTCGATAGATAGGGAGGTCTATATGAACATAGATAGATAGATAGATAGATAGATAGATAGATATAAAAATGAAAATGTAGTGTCTGTGTCTAGGCTGAGTTAGTTTTCCCACTGGCAATAGTGATTCATACATGTTTGGGCACAGATAAAAAGCTAGGATTTATTTTCAGGACAGATAGAACTTTTACAAATTGATGCAGATACCCTCCAGCAGCATCCTCACAGCGGCGTCCCCGGCTTGAAAATCGATGCTAGAGTCAGTGAATTTTCATGAGAATAGTTGTTTTTTTCTCCTAATTACATTACTTTTATGATTTTCAATTCCATGGTTAGAATTTTTTTTAAAAACCGCTGTCAAACCATTGCGAATTAGTTCTGTAACAACTAATTTATTTTTCGATTGAAATTAGATAAGTCAAATCGCTACCATAATGTAGTGATTTCCATCGTTGGTGAATGGCATCGGCATTTGTCGCCTTATGCAGTACTAAGTAGCTAGGCTTAACAAATACAACATGTAATTGAAATTTAAGGATTCCGAATTAAGTGGCTTTGATTTGGGGAAAAATTCAACTTGGGTTTCATGCACAGGAAAAACAATGTAAATATTGACTCGTATGTTAGAGCATGTTCGATTCACGAATAATAATTTTTAAAAAACTTTTACACTCATATTTAATAATATCCACGCTAACATGAAAACACTGTAGATAAAGCCTCAAGTTGTAAATAAATATCTCAAACACACACCCGTGTGTATATATATATATATATATATATATATATATATATATATATATATATATATATATGTGTGTGTGTGTGTGTGTGTGTGTGTGTGTGTGTGTGTGTGCGTGTGTGTGTAGGTGTATAAAACAGCTGTCTATGAATGATATTATTATTAATTATATATATATATACAAACATATATATATATGCATATATATATACATATATATATACATATAAATATATCTGTGTGTGTGTGTGTGTGTGTGTGTATGTGTGTGTGTGTATGTAACCCGTGCGTGTGTATGTATGTCAGTTCATGGTTCTATCACTTTTTTCTATCACTGTCAATTTCTGTCTATTTACAATCTTTACTGAAAAACACACAGGAATATTCATATCAATACATCTTTGGCATTTCAGTGATATTATTAACGCACGCAAATCTGCACAGGAAGATGTATGTATAAGAATAAAGTAGCAGCAATGTTTCTTGTCAAAATGTATTGAGTATACACATATGTTCTTGTGTATAAAACGAATGAAAGCATTTTGCGTGTGTTTGTTCATGAACATGGCAATGATTTCTAACATGCGCTCGCACACACATTTCAAAGTTGGCTCTATTAAAATGAATGTACATGCAATTTAGATTATGCATGTATTACTGTTTAGTCGTTGTGTATACTGAATAGGATAAAATGGATATTAGATCGTTTTGTAAAACATTTACTGTTTAAATAAAATATAATGAATAAATCTTGTGAATTACATTTACATCATAGCATGGATAAATAAACACACAGCTTTCGAGACCGACAATTCGTAAATGCTATGATTGATAGATGAATTGTGCCGATTTGAGCGATAATTTGCTCGTCTATCTATCAACGAGAGGAATTATAGATAAGAACAAACAAAATCAGTATTTGGGATAACATATATGCTGGGGGGGGGGGGTCTTACAGAGTTGAAATGCAGAAAGAACAAAAAAAAATATCTAAAATCACAATTATGTTTTTTTTCTCAAGTGAGGTATATATTTACACAGAACTTGATTTTATTTCGAAATCCTAACGCAAACTCGTGTGCATGCCTGTATGTATGAATGCATGTTGTAGAGCAGATATATACATTGTTTATAGGATGTTTTAAGAGGAATTAATCTCCGTGTGTATATTGGACAAAGAGTTTTTCAGGAGATTTAACTCCTTGTTGTTCAAGTAGTTAACATGACGTTCCAGCCGATCCAACCTACGATCTTCTTCTGAAGTGCTACGGAATGAAACGGCCGAAACAACACGAACAAGGTGTTCAATCGTACAAAAACTTCTTAAATTGTTAATAATCCTTCTCACAACGTTCCCGGTATTGTAATCGAGCAATGAAGATATAAGAAAAAAGGTTAATCTAAAAATCATCTGAATAACAGAAATATGTGTGCGTGCATCAATACAAATAAGGACGGATCCAGGATTTTCAGCAAGGTGAGGTCTAAATGGAAAAAATATTGTTACTAGTAAACATGAAAAGAAAAATCAATCTAAACCAAGAAAGTTAGCTGTGGTCCGGCGTTCTCTAATTACTTTGAGTTGTACTTTGTTTTTTGGGGTTTTTTTATTATTTTTTTGGGGGGGGGGGGGGTACTAGATTAGACAAAAGGGTTAAATAAAAAAAATAATAATAAGTATATCAAAAAATTGTGAAGAATAAGGCGGAAAACGCCTTCCTTATATTAGATGTAAGAAAAATGATGTGTAATTCCTTCGAAGTTCATATATTATTACTTGGGATTATTTAGGGTTTTTATTTATAAAATTTCTTCAAGAAAAATCTTCAATCATGCTTTGCCTGAGCAGGAAGGGGAGTCAAGACCCTCTGCCCCACCAATGGGTCCATGACTGTGTTTATGGGAGGGGGGATGTGTGTATGCGCGCGTGTGGGTTGGGATGGATGTAAGCATATGGTTAAATGAACATGTAAAGCTCGTCTTAAACCAGGTTTTTAATGACTTTTTCTACCACGCTAGTTAGATTTTAAACAATAACCTCACGACCTGCGATGTATATCATTTACGAATACATAGTATCAGCGCCCCTATCTTGATCACTAAACCAAAATGAAATCGTTACTATTACACAATTATCGTTATGATTTAATAGAATAACCAAGAAATTATCGATGACGAAGGTAATAAGAAGATGATCAGTTATATTCATATTTCAAATATAAATCATTTAATTGTCACCAATATTTTTCTCACACTTCATTAATTCATCAATTTATTGTGGATCTGCGACCCAGTCAACAGGACCTTGCGACCCTATGATGGGTTGAAGTCCGTATTATGAAGACCCCTGCCTCAAACAACAATAAAAACAATATTTGCATAAGATAGTTATACACAGGTTAGCTAATTTTTGTGCTTCTAATTGTATACCAACCAAACAATGAAAGTCGCCGTTCGTTTGATATCACTAATATTTAAGTATGATACTTCTTCGAATCATCTTTATAAAAGAAGGCGTTGACACAAGCCGTTGTCTGTATAATAATGTAATTATGTACACCACATACGTTGGTAGAATGATACATGAAAGATATACATGTTACCGGCATTGTGTGAAACTTCTAGGAACTCTAATGAATGTTCAGCATATTTGGGAAAGTTTGAAATCAGCCTGTTTCATTCTAACCTTATATACGATACGATGTTACCGATGGTTCTTACCTTGGCATTCCATAGGATACCAACGTTTTCAGGCAGTGTATAATACAAAAGTCATCAGGAATAGGACACTCGATTAGCGAATTGAAATATTTTCTTTTTCTTTAGTTTGCAGATAAAATTTTTTCATCTCAGTTGTCTATTATATTTTAATTAGTTTCACAGATACTGATTAATAAAGTTTTCAACCGTTGTCGTTCAATACTTTCCCTTGAAAATGCGAGACATTCTTTATAATACTAGAATACCTGGGAATTCTATGATATTAAATCCCTAGGTAAAGTATATAAGGTCTGAATAAAATAATCTTATTTCATACTGAGACAAAAAAAAATACGTTAAGCATTCTATATAGAGATATAGTGCCGGTAACAAATACACAACAATAATTTATAAATATATAACGTGTCTTTTTCTACCAACAAATTTAAATAGTTACATCCACTTACCTTTTGTGTCTGTTTTATTTCCTTCTCCGTCCAAGAAAAAACGTCTGTTTAACTCTCATCTATTTACAGGAATATGAATGAATCAAACAAGTCTGATTGAAAGCATAAGCCGGTTTGGTACAATTTCCGAGGGGCTCAACGGCCTTGGGTTTCTTTTCTTAAATTGAACAAGTTTGAAGGAATACTTTCTGGCTGGAAAACCTGATATCGTTGTTCTTCATTTTTGTTCTGTGTCCTGGACCTTGTCTCTCTACACTGAGGATGGCTGCAGGTGGCTCTGTTGATCGACATGAGTGTTGGACCCGCTAAACGTGTGCAGGCGCTCGTAGACCCACAAAAAAGCATCTTGTCACTCCTACGATCGACCTATTCGCTTTTTGATGAAATGTTAACCATTCATTTTACGCGAGTGTTTATTATTGAAATAAAGTTGCTAAAAACGTGCGTTTAGGTGTGTGCAGGTTGGTATCAAAGTTTGTGAGACTTCTGCATTTTAGGGTATGCACTCGACATGAGGGGCCCTACTGCTTTAAAGGATGCTTCTGTGTATTTTTTTTAATTGAAAAAGTTTTAATAACAACGGGTTGATGGGAGATGAGAAAGATTCACATAAGTTTTTTTTTATGTGTACTGACTTTTGTGTCGAAACTTATTAAGAAATAAATAAAAGATGTTTTAGACGTGCGTAGATTTTGCTCTAAATGAATAAATATTTCCACATTAGACATTTACACATTGGTTAATCATATATAAACAAAAATTTGATTGACACTACTTTAGTAGCCGTTCTAATTTTGAATTTAACTCGAGCATGTCCTAACATTGTTATTTTATTTATGTATACTTTCTAGAATGTCACTGAGTATATATGTTTTTAAATACGCAATGTAAATTTTTTCAACTCTCCCAGAAAGAGCTAATGGGGAAAAAAGTTATGCCGAAAAAAAGAATGAACTAAAAGTCTCGGATTTTTTCGGAAGACAACAGAGGAAATACAGCGCCTTGTGTCAAAATCTGTAAATTCCCAGGCCATGTGCTGGTGGCGTCCTTAGCCTTTCTTGCTTGGACAAAACTGATTTCAAGTGCTACTACCACTACTACTGCTTACCATAAAAACTACTACGACTACAAATACGATCGTTACTACTACGCCTACTACTACAACGGCCACGATTAACAGTGTTAACGTTAATATATCAACCGCAACTATTTCTACTTCTATTATTACTATTTCACAACTGCTGCTAAGGTGGTAAGTTGAACGTAGGTTTGTGTGCTTGGCTGGATGTACGTGGAGGGAAGGAAGAGGAGAAGGGAAGAAAGATGAGACAGAAAGAAAGAAATACAAAAAAGAAAGAAAGAAAGGGAGAAAATTATAGCAAAGGTGAAAAGTTGAAAACGAAAAAAGCCTGGATGGATGAATGAGTTGCTGGATGGATCTGAGAGTGGAAAAAAAGTCAATGCTTAGAAGTGTGTGAACGCGCATGTGTGCGTGTGTATATAATTATACGTGTATATGTTGTGTGTTGTGTGTGCGTGTGCGTGATGTGCGAGAGTATGTGTGAGTGTGTGTGTGTGAGTGTGCGTGTTTTCGGTGTCTGTGTTCCAGTTAAGGGTCTACGGAGAGAGAGGAAGGAAAACCTCTTAAAGAAAGAATCAATCTAGTAGCAGCAGGCAATCCCTCATTTGTCTATATTTTGCGCGCACCTCTCCACTTGAGATTGTGTGGATGCAGTAAACACAGAGAGAGAGAGAGAGAGAGAGAGATAAAAAGAGAGAGAGAGAGAGATAGGGGCAATATTTCAGAAGGCCTGTGAATGTGCGTCCAGTGTGCGTTTCGTGTGTAATTCTAGGCTAAAGTGATAACGTAGATGGATGCATATGTATCAGTCCACTTATGAGAAGAAGTGTTCACACGAGCGTTCAATGCTTGTCCGTTTAATTGTATTCGTTATGTATATGGGTGAGAGTGCACAAAATTATTTGTTAAACGAGGTCCAACTTGGCACAAGTCCACAAGAGGGTGGCTCCAATTGGGATCGAACACTCAGCATTAGGAAAGCCTGTGCGACTAACATGTTATTAAGAACCCTAGTTGACACAGATATTCCCGGCTTTTCGAAAGTTCGCTTAACGCCGTTTTTTCGGTTTACAAAAAAAAAGCAAAAGGTAAAAATGGCGTTCAGCGTTAGTATTACAGCGAGCCGTTATAGAGGCAGCTTATACCTTCATTTTTCTGAACTCTGGTCTCTTATACTTCCCACCGTCCCAACTTCTGATAATTTAGCTAAACATGCTATCATCACTCTTTTGGTCTTATGGAAACGCTCAAATGTTTCCGTGTATAAATTAAAGGTAATTGCTCCTTCACTTAACGTCATTCCAGCTCACGAAAGGTTTTAGATACTTTTAGATTACGGGGTCGATCTGTATTTCAAGCATGCTTTCTCATATATAGACAAAGACTCGTTTCTTAAACTGCATAAGAGTAATGTCCGTCTGCATCTCTAGTATCGAGTACAGGTTAGGTCAGCGTCTAGAGACGAGCAATTAAGTTAGTACGAGAATTAAGAAATATTAGTTATGATATTTGGTCAAAAGAGTTAGGATTGTTAACGTTAGAAAATAGAAGAGATCGGGAAGACTTGATAGAGAATGTTTGAGATAATGCGTGGTTTAGAATTAGGATTTTTTAACTAGATGGGTAAACAAGGGGCTGAGAGACCATCCTACAAATATACGGTGGAAGTAAATCGTAGAAGATTGAATAATCGAAAAAAAAGAAAATTAGCAATAGAGCGATGGGACTATGGAATAGGTCATCGGAATATGCAATCTTATCAACCGATGTAAATGATTTTAGAAGAAGTATAAAGTTTATTTCACCCCAGCAAATTTTTCAGGCCCTTGATACTGCGTAAAGGTGATTATTATGATGCATGCTTGTATACATAATTTGTATGCTTTTCTTTCTTTCACAATGAAATGAATGTTCAAATGTACTATGCTTGCCATAAAACCACAATAACGAGGAACCTAGCGGCTATTTTATCTGTGAGAATGTATGTTCTTTGGGAGCGCTTACGGCTCCTAGGTACAATACTGATGCGGCTGCGTGAATGCGGATTAGTTTTCTTAGTAAGCCTGGCTTAGTACGACACAAGCCTAAATGGCTGGGAGACTTGGATAGAACGATTGTGTGGCGCCAATCATCCAAGCGAAAAGGATCAGAGATCCCGCCTGCCTAGAAAAATCACCATTCAAACTTCTCACTTTTATCAAGGAGCACCGATGAGAAATGTGCAACCCTCTCTCCCACTTGACAGGTTAGAGCTAATAATTATTTATTCACTAAGGCCACTAGTGAAGAGCACCAAGTGAGAATCGAACTCAGTACAGCCAACAAGACTTGTCATCTCTCCACGACAGGCAGCATTAGTGTGTGTGTGTGTGTGTGTGTGTGTGTGCAAGAGAGAGAGAGAGAATGATATGCTTCAAGTCGCGGTTTAGTGTTTTCGTACAGGGATTATCGCGTATGGGGTGTCCGATACGCGGACCGAAAAATCGTTAATGAATGTCGCGCATAAGCATGATTTATATTACGTACGAAGTATGTCCGGTATGTATTCAGGATTTTTTAATATCTCCAGAATCAGTTTCGCTATCTTGATATAACTTCGCAACTAATCAGAATGGATGTTACTGCGCATGCTTGAATAGACACTCTCTTGTAGGGTAACTCAGTCTGCAGTGAGACACCATTGAGTGAACTTGTTCACTCTGTGACCGTCGCATTCATAATGAATAAGCGTCCAACGACGCTTTCTAAAACTAGAACTTGTTTGTGTTCGCCAGAATGGCCCAGCAATGGAAATTACCCGTGAAACTTCTTAATCGTTCGTAGGTTAGAAGTGAAGCGAAAAAGAGAGAAAACTGTCCCTCTTCAGTAGAAATCTCCATCTTTCTCAATATGTAAAATTAGTTGAGAGAGTACGGGTGATCTATGTATGTACCTATTTTCACGAAGATTATGACTTGAAGTTTGTTTGTTTTTTATTTTGGGATACCAAAATACCCCTTAAGGTTGCATGGTGGATTTTCCTGGGCCCCTCTTCTATTGCTGCAGCCATTATGGTGTACATCAGCACTCTTGCTGCCCAGGGATGGGATCCTGGGTACGAGGCCTAAGTTAATTTTCATTGGCTTCTTGCTCCGACGAATGGTTTATTGCTTTCTTTGTTTGCAGATCCGAGCACATAGGCTGGCAATTCGATGGACATGGACGTGTGTCTCTCGTTGTTCGTGCGTACATAATCGCATGTGCTCTTGTTGAAAAGGAAGAGTATGTATCTGAATACCCACTTGGTGTGTGTCTTTACGGTTGTTCCTCGGAATAGATGTTTGGGGGAGGATGCAGGGTACGAATGTATACGTTTAGGCCTTCCTAAACTTGAAGGCCAAAGCATGATTTATACCATACATGCATACAATATCGCATACACGCATGCACGCGTGCGTACACACACTTTCACTATCACTATCAAATATAACATGTGTATAACTAAACCACTCTCCCCTTTCTATCTTACCGGCCAGTCAGCAATTCGCATAAGAATTATTAAACTATTTGTGTCTAATGGTAGCTAAATATACATACGCATTCATATTTCATATTAGCATAAGTTTATAGATACTAGTGCATTAGTGAAAATTTCCATTAATGTTCGATATATATATATATATATATATATATATATATATATATATATATATATATATATATATATATATATATATATGCTTCGCCGTACAGTTTAGTTAGCAAGCTATATTCACCCTCATAATCAATTCGATCCACATCCATGTCCTTGTGCCAGATAAGCTTAGTAAATACCTACATGTTCTGTTATGGGAGTATTGCTTCTTTGTGCCAGTGTCCACTTGCCCTCATAACGTCAGAATCCATTCCTACATGGAACTAGTTGAGATATATATATATATATATATATATATATATATATATATATATATATATATATATATACACACACACACATATATATATATATATATAGTAGAGGGAAATCTTAATACTGTTTCGCATGACAAACGCTCTCCTAAAACGCAGTGTAAAGATTCCTCTACGGTTTTTTCCATCATTACAACGCTCTACCAACCTTTTGGGGGGTTATTTAGCACTCTTTATAAATTAATCAAATCTACTTCACTACCATTTGAGTTCATGCATGCTTTTAAACATTCAAAAGGTAGTATCTATGATTTTCAAACTTCAAGAAGAGTATCAAAGTAATAAAACACATTTATGATTATTTCTGTCAGATTATATATCCATTACTTTATAATACATACATGCATAAAATACTTCCTATGAGCCAAGCCACTCGAAGAAAAGATGTATTACATTATTAAATAATGCGTAATCAGCTAAAAGTCTTCCATTGATTAATTTGATGAAAGACGATAGACAAGGAACTTTTTTTTGTTAACTTTTACTTTTTAACGGAGCCTGAGACCGGTATTTCAGGGTGTCCCCGCAGAGCTGCGAACTCAAAAAAAAAAGTTTCCGGCTAAATCGATCCAAAGAATGTCAAAAATCGCCTAAACGTGCTAAAACACAAACAGGCACAGGTAGCCTTTAAATAGCCATCTTTAATAGTTGAGAATGGCTAAATACGTCAAAAATTGCTAAAAAATAGTCAAAGATTAGTTAAAGTCGCTGAAAAATAGTGCTAAAAGTAGCAGTAAATGTGGAATTTCTTCTCCGCCAAAACATCACGGTGTCACCCCTCTGATGGTGTCACCCGGGGCACCCCCTGTCGGTACGCCAGTTGATAGATAGATAACATTTCTGTGTGTTTTTGAGAAAGAAGTGTATTTTACTATATGCATAAGTAGAAATGTATATTTATGAATTGTGAGGAGGAACTCGTGCGTGGATAAGTGCCTGTCTATTTGAATGATATGATATACGTCTCAGCTGATGTAGATATGCCAAGTCTACCGACAACGTTCTATAATTCATACATGTGCTCTGTGTATGTGTATGTGTTTGCAGGTGTGTTGGGCGAACACAGTGCGTGAGTGAATGCACGTATACCTCGAATGTATATTTTTGACATGTGTATGTGTGTGAATAATTTTCAGTTTTACGTTTATGTAAACGAGACTGCTCGAAAGTTTTTGGTGAGGAGAGAGATATCCAGAGTGAATCTGTGTATGTGTGTGTTTATTCATGCAAATGCGTGTCTTCCTGCCTCAATATGTGTACGTTTAATCAAATCAATTACAGTGTTATGCCCGTGATTATGTGAAATATTTCAGTGGATTTGAACATACGGACTTTTTGCGTAATTTTCTGTGCGTACAAGGCCCTTGTGAAAATTCCTGTCTGTATGGAATGCACTTTCGTGTGCGCTCTGATAATTGTATATGCGGTGGACTTATATGGAGAGGATGATTTTACTAACATATGAGTGTGTATGCGTGTGCGCGTGTGTGCAAGATTGTGTTGTTGTGGAGGGATGCTGTTGAAAACTCCTACTCGATAAGTCAAGTGAGGGCAGCCACCCTCAACAGTCGCGCCCTACACCCCGTTAAACTGAGACAAGAGGCTATCTCATCATCTCAGTTACTGGACTTCGACATAAAAAGGCGGGAAGGTGTTTTAAGGTTGGCCCCCTTCCTCAAAGGATCATTGAAAGGGAAACCGGAAGGTGGAGAATAGCAGTTTGGTGGGGTCACGAGGAAAGAGGTTTGAAGAAACGTGTGGGATAAATATGCCCCCAAAAATGTTGAATACGAAGAAGGGAGAATGCAGAATAAACAGAAAAAAATAAAACTAGAGATGAAAAAGAGAAGATAAGAATATACGAAAAATAGAAGGGACGAAGAAATAATGAAAAATGGAAAAAAAACAGTATGAGCAACAGAGGAAGACGGTAAGAAGATGAACTAGGGAAGAAAGAAATTAAAAGAAAGAAAGAGAAAAAATGAAAAAGAGAGTAAAAATCAAAGAGAAAAAGACAAGTCTGGCTACTGCAGAGTCAAACTCCACTCCTACTTCTATTCCGATAAAGAGGATTACTGCAAATGTTTTGTTTATATAGTAAATATAAGATAATACATGTATATTTTTAGTAAAAATGTATTTATGAATTTGAATGAAATAAGCCCTTGCGTATCTCTGTTATATATATTCGTTGATTGTCAGTTAGGCTCAGTAAGTAAGTTTACCGATCACTGGGTCGTGGTTTCAAGTTATGGTTGGTAAATGTTGATTTCATAAATTACATTTTGATAGATAAGTAAGGTTTGTCAACGTAGCTCGATCGGCAATAGATTCGAATACCAAACAGTTGGTCATGATTTTAAATCCCAGCAGAAAATGATAATTTTACTCCACTAAATTTTGTGAGGATTGTTCTTGTTATGGGAAAGAAATAGAGAAGTAAAGAGAATGAGAGGAAGAAAAAAATGAAGTGAAAATAAAACGAAGAGGAAAACGTGATAGAAGGAATGAGAAAAAGAAGGAGAGGAGAAAACGTAGAAGGGCGAGAAAGTGAGAGAAGTGAAAAAAGAAAGAGAGAATGAAGGAGTGAAAGAAAGAGAGAAAAGGGTGAGAAAAAAGAGATAGAAACTAAAAGAGAAAAAAAAGAAACAGAGAGAATACGTAATACAAAAAGTGAGGTAATAATTCCACAAAAAGAAAGGAAAACTGAACGATAAAGGGAGAAGGAAAAATAGAGGAAGAGAAAGTGAAATACAATGAATTGTTACGAAAAAGAATTGAAAAGAAAAAAGGAAAAACTGAAAAAAAAAGAAAAAGAAAATATGACGGAATACTGAGTGATATCAAAATACACACAGAAAAGAAAAAAGAATTTATGCATATCTACTGCGTAATATAAAAACTTTAAAAGAGAGAGAGAAAATAGTACATGAAGAGAGAGAGGGGGGAAAAAAAGAGCCAACTGTATTCTTACCGGGCCCGACCAGAGGTGGGGTTGGGGCATCCATAGGGACATTGGGCCGTGGCTTATGGTTTTGAGCAGGGGCTACACCAGAGGCATACATATATATATACATACACCAAATCATATGTTTTTAACACCAATTACTAAAATACTTAATGAGCTGTTTGATATAGGGTCCTGCATCAGGCCAGTGCCTATGACCAACTCTGCCCGATCCCAGTTATAACCAAGCTGAAGAGGGGGAGTATAGGCGATATTGAAGGGTGGGTAATGAATGAAAGAGCTTGACTCTACTGTACTAAAACCAAGTTAGATTCGAAGGAATTAACTAAAGTATTCTAAAAAAAAATCCGAAGGGCGGAGCGCTATCTCCAAATCAAACTTTGAAATACGGAAAATCTAAAATCGCCGGCTCGTTTGGATTATATATACGACAAAAAGAGTAGAAAAAAAATGATCCTGTCTATAGTTTTAAGACGTTAAAACGACGTTTGGGCCGATTCAGTCTACGGCTTTCTTCAGGTGTATTATCTGAATTTTCCAAAGACGGTGGTAAGCTGAACAAATCGACATTACTCAATTCGTACGTCGTAGCTAGGGTACTATTCTAATATTCCATTCACCACCGTTGGATTATTATATCTACCACCATCACATTCAGATATAACCCTTGAAGAAAGCCGTTGAATGAATTGATTGAAACGTCATTTAAACAACATAAACAATAATCGTCCGAAAAATTCAAGTTAAATTTAATCCTTGATCACTGGATTTATTTACAAAAGTAAAGTAGGGAATAGTGGAAATATGTATCTTTACGTGAGAATCCTCCCTATTTAATTCAAAATAGCTAAATATAGCTTATCAGGATTATAATTGGCACCGCTTATTTGAATATAATTTAATATATTAATGCATGTTTAGTCTTTTCACGAAGTGTCAAATCATGAGAAATATGTGTTGAAAGCCTGTCTTGTATATTATCTTGTGAATTTGCTTCTGACCGTTCAGTCAATGATGTGAATATGTTGATCAGTATTTTGTTTCAACAATTGAAATTTGGTATACTTTGAGTTATTTTGGTGGTATTATTTAACTGAAAAAACATTAAGTAGTATATTCGACGGGTTTTATACAATATACTATATTAGCCCTATTGCACTTACTGCCAGCCCTTGAATATTGCCTATACACCCCTCATAGTTATAGCAACTCGGTTATAACGCAGTTGGCTTCTAGGATTCAAACACTCGCGTTATAATTGCATATGATTCTCTCTCTCTTTCTTCTCTATTTTATCTTATTTCAACTTTTATTCATCATATACAAAAGAAATTTACTTTGTCTCCAATGCTATAAGGTGGGGAGCCCTTAGGCAGTTTTACTGTGTATGCATCCACTGTGCCAATATTGTATGCAAATCGCCTTTGAATTGGTGATAAATCCCTAGGTAGAGAATTTTACCATAGAATACCATACTGATTGGCTCTATCCAATTTGGGGAAATCAAATCATGGACATGGTTCGATCATTACTACAGGATTTAGTCAAATCTTATTTGTCGTTTTAATTGTATTTTAATGCGTGAATAAATACTTTTTGACTTGTCTTGTAGGGGACCAGAGTGAAAGATATCCTACGATTAATTGAGTGACAAAAATGGAGGTGGGCAGGGTACGTGAAGACACAACAGATGCAACAAAAGGTTAATCGATTGGTGCCCGTGGGACAGTAAACGCAACAGGAAAAGACATGATACAAGATGGAGAGAAGACATAAAGAAATTGGTCGGTAAAATATGGCAGATATTAGCACAATCACGCTTGTCATGGAATGACATAGGAAAATCTTTCATCCAGTAGTGGACTTATAACTGCTGATGTTCAAGATGATGATGATGTATGTACACGAGGTGCTGCCCAACGTATGTACGTATGTGTGTGTCATGGCATCGTCTCGTAAATGAATCACCATACACCGGAACACCCTCAAAATTGCTTTGCTTTTACTACGGTAGGTAGGTTGGTTTCGTATAAACAAATCTGATAGGAATAAAATAGATGTTCTAAAAGGCCTCTCCTCTCTTTAGACATTCATAAAATGAACAATTCTACTATGCTACGAACATAAAACTCTTTGTACTAGCATGTGTTAAATAACACACTCATGCGTGCACACATTTGAAAAGATACACCCACACACACATATATCCATTCGTATATCTGGGTGTATATGTGAACATACATGTATATAAGTATACTTGTTAACTCCCTTGAAAAAAGTTATTGTGAATTCGTTTCAGCAGAGGTGCATAGTTTCAAACGGTGGATGAAGATATTTTTATTCTCAAGATCGCTAACTTTGAATGGAAGAGTCCATTGTTACGAACAGAAAAAAATCACACCATTGTATAAGTAGATTAACATTACATATGTTGGTATTAGGCCATCGATAATGGAAGACCCAATGCAGCAAGATCGAGCAAGATTAGTTTGCTGATCATTGCTATGCGATATGCATCCTGATCCATTTTTCTTCCATATGATCTACACATTTACCCCAGTGAAAATAATTTACGGATATATCTGAATTGAGATGTTTCTAAAAGAAATTATGAATTTGGTTTCTTGGAAGAGTCCATAGTTTCAAATGCTGGGTATGACTTATCTTTATCACCAATTTTTTACTGTTCATTTTATAAGTAGATTTATATTCATAACGTGCACATGGAAAAATCATGCTCAGCCTCACATAGAGAGATCACAAGGCAGCCCAATATATCAGGGAGAAAACAGTAGTCCGAGATATCATAGGATCTATTAGAAAACTCAAATGGCAATGAGCTGGTCATGTTGCAAGAATGGCAGACAACCGATGGACATCATGACTCACTATATGGATCCACAGAGATCACATGCGATACTGAGGCCAGCAAAATACAAGATGGAGAGACGAACTCGACAAATTCTGAGAGTATTGGCTCCGAGAAATGTGTGTGTGTGTGTGTGTGTGTGTGTGTGTGTGTGTGTGTGTGTGTGTGTGAGTGTTTATTTAGGGATATGTATATATGTGTGCATATGTCTATGTACGTATATTTACTGAACTAGGCACGACCAAATCGGGTGAGAATTTTGTATTGCACCAATCTTCGCGAGGGCTCAACTGCATAGCAAATCTGTATTGAAGATCATAGATTTGGGTGGATTGAGGTAAATTTCATACAGATCAATGATAGTAAGATAAAACCTTGGACGATGAAAAGTATTGTTTTCACTTATGGATTAGAAACTCATGAAACTATCAGTAACGTTCTTGCTCCAACCTTTCTATGAATAAGTTCGTCTGAGCAGTAAAAATAGAGTAGATATCCATGTCTTCACAAAATATCTGCCTAAAGGAATTATGCTGCTAAACACAATGCGATACATTTTTTTTAATTTTATGCACCATCCCGAGCAAAAAAATTTGAACAGTTACTTCCAGATACCTTCAATGAGATGAGAAAGGTCTCTTTCCTCCATTAATTCGGTGGCAAAGAAACAATAGTAGGTTGATCGACCCATTCCCAGCAACGCGCGTCACACAGGCGATTCCTTTGCCACGAACCCGTGTAATAAAAATGATTCCATATTTTTAATGCTCGGGGATACTCTCCAATCATTTCTTTACTGCGTACAGAAATTCACCAGGCGTTGAAATCTACAATGGCTTGACATAGATTTGTTCATAAGAAGCTTTCTTCAATTTTTCACCACTGCTTGGACTTAATCCAACAGAGAGTAAATCCCTCTCCTCCCAGATACGGTCTGTCGTACCAGACCCTTTTTTTTTTTTTTTAAAGTTTACAGTCCGACGACCACTTGGAATTTAATATTTTCACTCTAATCAAGCAAAACACCGTGAACCTTATGCGACCATTTTACTCAAAGTTGAGAAAGATGAAAATTGTCGGAAAATATTAAAGATACACCCCCTCCTCTCTAAATAGATGGTTGGAATGAAACTAGCTCACCGTTTTTCTTTATTTCAGAAGAAATTAATGAACAAGGTCTATTTAGAAATGATGCTGCTATTTGATATTAACAAAAAGCTAAACTTGCGCAGTAGTTCTTTAGTCCCTTCAAAATACTTCCATTAGGACCAAACAAACAAACCCAAGCGCAGCTTACACTTTTCAAACAGTCTTCAAAGTCTTCTTTCAAGATGAC
This sequence comes from Thysanoteuthis rhombus, assembly GCA_963457665.1. Lineage (NCBI taxonomy): Eukaryota > Metazoa > Mollusca > Cephalopoda > Oegopsida > Thysanoteuthidae > Thysanoteuthis > Thysanoteuthis major. Next base: position 40,687,893 of record OY735203.1, on the reverse strand, counting down.
CATCAGCTACTACGTTCTTCATCATCAGCCTCTAAGCGTCCGTCGTTGGACATAGAAATTCCCCAAGATTCACCAGAACTCTCTATCGTGGGCGTCACGGAGCCAGTACTTTCTGAATTTATATAGTTCATCATCTTATATTTTGTCGACCCTAGTTTCGCATATGATCTCTGGAAACCCATGTTGTGAATCATGATGTCCAGCAGCTGTCAGACATTCTTGCAATATAACAAGCCCATTGCCATTTGGGTTTTCTTATGGATTCCATGATATCTCAGACTTCTGTCTTCCCTCTAATAATAATGCGCTAGCTTGTGATTTCTCTGCGCGATGCTGAGTATGATTCTCTATTTTGACCGTTGCTTGGTTCTCAGTTTAAAGGGTAGTCTTTTGGGTAGATCCCATGTTTCAGCTCTGACACGTTGCATTCTTTTTTAATCTCGTCTATGATTTGAAATCTCTCTTCTTTCAACGGCAAAAAATTAGGGGTTACATAGAGGACAAATCTTGATTGTAGGGAGTGATGACAAACATTGGTGCAGCGGTTTTCACACAAAACATTGCACGAAACTTGAAAAATGGCCAGGCTCGTTCATTATGAATGCAATGGTCACACGGTACACAAGCCCATCTCACTGTCTACAGAGTAACGCACTTGAAGCCTGTCTGTTCACCCATACGCAATATCATCCCTCTGATTGATTGCCAAGTTACATCAAGTTACATCTTATTTACTATCTTTTCCTTTTATTGAAAAAGTACGAGATTCTGCCCAAAAGTTGGGGGAATTTTAACAGACTGAGTAGTCTTTTTGTCCATCAAGTTACCTAGAATTTCTTTTTAATCTGGGAAAAAGTGTGGCATACGCTGGGCAATGGATCTCTGAAGCTCATGGTAGTGATGCAATAGGTACAGACATGTGTCGGATATGATTTATGAAATTTTCAATAAAGAGTCATTGTTCTTAATGATGGAATACACGATACACGTAAATGTGTCGTAAGGTAATAGAAAGTTTTTCCATGACTTGATAATCATACTATTAACAATTTTAATCTAAATTGGGTTCTATTTGTCAAATTCTATTTGTTGTTCTGTTGAATATTTCAAGTGTCTTAATCGCCAATTTGATCTGGTTCTGTCTACGCGGATTAATCACCAACTTGGAAATAAATTACTGAAACTTATCTAAAAACAACGATATTTAATTACCTGTAAATGAAAGTTGACAAAGAATGGAATGAATTCTTGGAAGTTAGAAAAATGGTTTTGGTAGAAAGTGCCCTTATTTGCAAATGTGTGTCCATTTATTTTTGCAAAACGGTGTAATCATATTTTGAACGGAAGTTGAATGGTGTGTAACGACAGGTCTCTGTTTGAAGAGCATAAAGATTTTTTTTTTTACAACTGCTTCCTTTTGTTACTCGCCTGATACTAACTAATTAAGGGGGGGGGGTCGGGTTATTTCGAAAAAAGTCTTCTATGAGTCTTTTCAACGTATTATGTCTTGTCTCTTTCAAGTTTGAACAAAAGTTTTATGCAGGAAATCAACACCTGAGGAAAAAAGCTTTAGATTTGTTCAAAAGATACTTTTATCCACAAATATGTGCGTCATTATTAAGAAGAACGATTGGAAAAAATCTCTATTGGAAAAACTCTCTCTGGGTAAGTTCTATTGAACTAAAAAATTCTTGGAAAATTGGTAGCGTAAAAATATATAAATATATATATCTTACATTTTCTTTATACAAAAATCACTTCAATTTTAAAAATCTTTCAAAATCAAAACAATATTTGATTTTAATAAGAAATCAATTTTGCTTACGTTTTTCATCAAGTACTAGAACAGCTCGAACAGAAGTCTTACTTAAGGATTTTTAAAAAACCTGGTAAATTAGGTAAAATATTTTTCTTCCCGGTAACTTTTTAGTTTTATTTGGTTAATTGTTATTTGGTCTTTTGATCTGGAAGAAGAAAAAATCAACTTCATATTTTATGAAGATTTTATCGATCATTTTAATTAATTTGATATTTTTTTACTTACATATGTTTCATTCTTTCTCTCCAACTCTATTTAAAATGATGTAGCAATAATGATTAATCAAATATAATGATATGATGAAAAGTATTTACCTGATGTATTTTTCATATACAACAACCTTGGATTTTTTTTCTTTCTTGCTAAAAAACTTGGGAAAAATATTTAGAAATTTTGATTACGTTTTTAAAATAAGATCTCATCACTACCTCCAACGATTGTAATCTCCACACTGGACTCGTCTGCCTGTTCGATTTATGATATCTAATTTTTGAAAAATACCAAACAAATATATACAGAGTCCTGAACGCTGAGCTAACTTTCATCAAACGTTAAAGACATTTATACTTGAATCACTGAAATGAAGGTCGTCCTACCATAACTTTAGACCTTGGTTTTATATTATAAATTTAGAACTATAAACAGTTTGCAAATTTCACAATAAAATCTTTAAAACAGTGTAGCTTGAATAATTTCATTATTTCAGCTGCCATTTTTACAATTACACGATAGGTTCGAACAGAGTCGGATAAACTATTGAGGAAAAGTTGAATATGCTACGGGCTCCAAAATTTCAAGTAGCCCGCGTTAAATGCTACAAGTTATCTATATCGATTATGTGATTCTGTAGAAGCTCTAAGCAATATACTGCCTTCAACTTTCATCAACATCCGAGTATTTAATGCTAGCAATTTTAGCCAATTATTACCTTTAATTGAGGTTATTATTCATCACAGTAGTTAATGGAAGTAAGGTATGTATGTTAAAGATCGGAAATAAAACAATGCAGTACTATTACTGGGATTTTTGTCTTGTCGTCTGGCTCTTTAACAGATGAAAAAATGAAATAAAAACCAAGAATCTTGTACCATAAACGATGAAATAACACTTGACCAGTCGCAAATTGTAAATGCGCAAATACAAAAAAAGATACAGTAGAGCTTGGAGTAAAAATTCCAAGTTTTAAAACTTGACTTTATTCTTTCTGGTGACAGATCCATCGATTATGGCAAAATCGATATCGCAAAAACGGAAAAACAGCCCTAATCTGCTCAGAAATCCTCTGTGAGGACGCGGAAGTATTTTTCTGTTTCTTGCAACCAACTTCAAGTTATTTTCTTGCAGTTTTAAACAATATGGAAACTTTGAAGAAGATATCTTATCATTGTAATACACTTTAAAAGCTCTTTGAAAATGAACGATAGATGCCGGTAAAAATATACAGATAATTAATGAAAACCATAAATTTCATAAAACTACAGTCCAGTGAATATTAACAAATTTTTTGTACTACTATCAACATAATCTCAATATTTCCGTTGCTTTTTTAAAAATTTTATCCTGCAAAAAGCTACAGTAATATTAAGGTAAATAGAAACATAAATGAAAGAAAAATGTTAATAATGATTTATAATACTCAATCTACAAGAAAAATGAATAAATTTGTTCACAGCCCTGTGAATTGGAAAACAATATAAAGTCTAAAATTCCGTTCGACTTACTGTTTTGCGGTTGTAAACATTGAATAAGTTCAAGTTCTTGACCACCTGTATATTGTCTACACAAATAAATGAATAAAACAAATATCATTACGATGCATTTATAATTTCCTCAACCTTCTTAGACTTGTTACAGTTTTCAATACTGAACAGCACATAATCTGTGATGTGGTTTTTCGCGGTACTCCACGTAAGTCTCCGAAAAATTCCCTTCAAATTATTAAAGACTAAACCGCGAATTATCGAAAGAACGAATGGAAAACCTACGGATAGCGAGGGATAACTGTATTTATGAATGGGTTTTAAATCAATCAATTTTATAAGATCAAATAAAACTGTCACGCTTTCATGAAATAGATCAGAATTTCACACATGTGGCATAGAAATTATCATGAAGGCATTTTATTTGTTCTTAATTACGGCAACGCATTTATTTGATATCTGTAATGTGACAATGCTGATCGATGCAGTTGATTGGTTAAATTACGATGATGATTACTTGTTTAACATCCTCGTGAATTCAAACAACAGAACTGAAATTGACATCGTTCAATGGAATTATAGTGTCATGAAATAGGAACCTAAGGAAACTGTTTATAATTTTGCAGAATGAAGGAAGAGAAGAAAATCAGATGAACGAATTAGTCGGTTGAACGAGAAGAGGTTTGACGACATGTGGCTGGAGAGAATGCTGAAAAGGGAGAGAAAGTAGTAACGAACAAAGTTTTGTTTTTTTTTTAATGTTGAAAACGAAGCAATAACGACCGAATGATGAGAAATTGCAAAGTATAATGTATATACATGATATAACTGTCTTCTGAAGAGGTGGACATTTTCTAAAGTACTGCCGTACCGAGGCCCCTTGAATATTTAGGAAGAAGAGTAAAGCACGTTAGAAGAGCTCAGACACTTCTAAAGAAGGTGAAGAATACTTGACCCTCTTCTCTCATAAGGTCTGCGAATCCAGAGTGAATTTATCTGTTAGGTCCCGACTTGCGCCCTCACACACACTCACATACGCACACGCACACAAATCCACTGAAAAACACGTTGAACTGAGTATACAATCATTAAGTACGCACATACATTGGTAGATAGGTAAACGCAACCTCCTGTATGTGTGCTTCAGTATAAAGGAATTGTTTCAGTACGAAATACAAAAGAAAAAAAAATCGATTTTTGCGGAGTTTGATGAGTATGTGTATATGAATGTGTGCATTCAATCTACGCGAACCTCTCAGCCATGGATAATTGACATTCTTTTTCTTTCTACGTATCATTCTACTTTTCTAGTTGTAAAGTTTTGATGGCTTTACACCCAGAGAAATTTTCGCTGTCGTAAAAATCTTTTTCTGAACGAGTGATATCTTATAATCGCATATTCCATGAAATCCCTGTAGTTTCCCAATCAGTTTTAGTAATGGTTGACAAGCTCGTGATGCTGACCATTACTACTTGAATGAGTTCGATCCTCACTGAGCGCCTCTCTACTGCTATCTTGTGTGTCGAACTAAGCTTAAAAGTATATTCTGCTTCAGTATTTACAGTGTGTATTGGTGAGGTTCGAACTCATTGCAGTAGTAATGGTCATCATCACACTATTTTTAACCATCACGACACTGATTGTCAAACTAAAGATTCCATGAAATTTATGAAATGTTGAGAAATGTAACAAAATCAAATGTGAATATAATTGAACACGCTTTATAACTCTAATACTAATAAGACGAAGAATGTTTCTTTCTTTCTGTGTATCTCTATGTTTTATAGACACTTGAGCACTCAGCAAGCTGAAAATTTGTATATAAGGGTAACGATCCTAGAATGAACATAGGATATGTGGCGATGATATTTTATTATCTCTAAATGAGATTTTGAGGTCACGTCAATTTTGGCAATTTCAAATCTAACGGAGACGACTGCATCCTAAAAGCCACAAACATATATACAAGGATAAGTTGACCACAGGATGAACATTGGGTATGCAGTACTGGCATCTGATGACCAGTAAAGGTCAATTCAAAATCAGGGCAATTGTGGTAGAGTCTGTCCAATTTTTCCATTTTCAAATCTAACCGAGATGGCTGCACCCTAAAGACTCCACATTTGTATACTAGTGTAATTCAACCCCAAGGATGCACATAGGATAGGCGGTGCTCGTCTCTGGTGACACCTAAAGGTCAAAGTAAGGTCATGTCAATTTTGACAGGTATTTTCAAAACTTACTGAGAATGCTGAATCCAATGGGCTGCAAATTTGTGTAGAAGTGTAACTTGACCCCCAATGAACATATGATAGGTGGCGATGACAGGTTTAAATTAACAGTTTAATTTTGACATTTCCAAGTATAACGACAGGTGCATCCAACAGACTGTAAATTTGTTACTGGGGTAATTCAACCCGAGGATGGACGTATGATCACGTGACACTAACCTATGGTGATCTCTATAAGTCATTTCGACCCATCTAAAGGTTCACGATCCCAACTTTGAGGAGCTTTGTGTTTGAATTCACTACATATCTTTTCAATAAAGATTTTTTTCTCGGACAACGCTGGGTTCGCCAGCTAGTATACATATATGTATGTATGTATGTATGTATGCATGTATGTATGTATGTATGTATATATATATATATATATATATATATATATATATATATATATATAGAGAGAGAGAGAGAGAGAGAGAGAGAGAGAGAGATGAAGAATGAGACCCTGATTAGGTCTTTTCAAAATGTTAATTTTACTCTACCGATCAGGTATCAGACTCTCACAATCACCGAAAGCGATGTGACTTATTTAAATGAGAGCTATACAGAGTGTTATATTGACTTCCGATATGAATTTCTGTGATTATTCTATGAAATATTCTATGTTTTCAGTAACCGAGAAGAACTCTTCGTCGCTTAGATTTGAATAATTCTGATAGGAAAAATGAGACACGTTTGTAATTCTACACTCAAAGAGTTTAATAATAATGTGAAAAAAGTGGGGAAGATGATTCATCTGCATTAAGCACTGTGCTAAAACAGCCAAAATAGGATTTATAAAATACGAAGAACGGCTCAAGTTTTATAAATATTGATCATTACAGTTCAATTAGTAATAAACAATAGCAAGAATAATGAGGAACGAAATAAGGGAAGGAAATCTAAAAAGCAAAGACTATCACAGACGAACAGTCACGGACATAATTATGCAGATGACACCTGAAAAGAGAAATTAAATCTCACTACAGCCCCTAAATGCATCAGGACTAATTATATCAAAGCAAAATTAGACAAAGCCTAGAGAAACAGCATACAATGGGCGGTGGAATACTGGGAATTGTGTTCGAACATGGAAACAAATTGTATCCGAGATAAAAAATTAAAAAAAATGATAGGTCAATTTTCTCTAAGACGTTGAGAACAAGACCAAAGGCATCACCAAAGAGAAAAGACCAGGAAGTAAATATGACTGTGCCAGCCAATTACACTATAAAGACGAAAAGAAAGACTGTCCTGGAAAGTAGAAGCCACTAATTACTCTGGGACTTGGACCGACCGCCCAATCGAAGCGAGAAAACTGGACCTGATTGTAGTGGACAAAGGGAAGAGAACCCGTCAAGTAATAGACGTGGCTATGTCTGTAGAGTAAACATGAAAGAGAGTGAAAAGCTAAGAAAATACTAAGACTTTTCAAAAGAGCTGAAAACAAACCACAGCGCTGCTGTGATATACGAAGACAAGAGGAGAGCTGTCACCCAGTCTCCAGCTCAATGACCACCAGACATCAGGTGTGAACCTGCAATCATGATAATGATAATAATCATAATGATGATGACGATAAATGGGATAAGGAATTTGTCTATAGTTCATCAGATGTGACAGATATTTTAGAAAGACCGGGAGACACACTGACTGAAATGTGGCGACCAAAACAACCAAAATGAGGGTTAGTTCATGAAATAAAAGCCTAAACAACTGGATGAGTCATTTTTCAGACGAAAGCGCGCACAATAGTTAACTTGTCTTCCAAATATTGGACTATCTTCTCAAACCTCATTAAACGCTTTTTCTGAGAAAATGTGTGAAATATCTGTCTTCGTTTACATTGGTTATGTGTCTGGGCTTGAAAAAGATCCAAGTAAAAGCGTTAAAGAGATAAAGAGAGTTCTGTGATAGCAGACACATTACTTAGACTTTACAACGATAAAATATACCGTTGAATACTAAGCTTACTTTGAGTACGGCATAAGGCTACAGGTATAGGACCCCCTCATTCCAGCAGTAATGGACATTGAGGGTAACTCTCTAAATATTACTCCACGGCAAGGCACTTTATATATTGATATTTACACATCTTAGCTTAGTCTGGCTTAAGGTCACAAGCATGTGGCACCCAGTGAGAGTTGAACACACTCGAGGAGTTATAATCTTTCTAGCTAATCATTACTCGACGGCGACGCCGTCTATTCGCTAGACTTAGCTCAGTTTGACACGCGGTAACAAACATGATGCACCCAACGAAGATCGAATCCTGTACAGTAGTCTGCAGGACGACTTTGCTTACTACTCGACGCCAAACATTTTTGTTTTATTCAGGCTTAAAGCACAACTCATCGAAAAGAGAAAAATAAAGGGGCAATCTTCGGTAAATACTGCATTCCAAAGTTGTGACCAACATTAATCGAAGCCAAAATATGAGAATTGTATGCGCTCGGTCTTCGGCACTCGGTGCATTGTCAAAATGAATTATTATTATTAACTGCCCTGTCAAAAAGGCACGGGACATTTCGAGTAACATGCATAAACATAAGATTCATTTCTTTCCCTTCAATGCACTTGACAAGAAGATCAGGCAGACTTCCCAACCCACAAATCGCCAGGAATTTGGAGATTCCAAGAACTTGAAATCGCCGAGAAAAATAGAGGTGTTAAAAACTTACTCAAAAGCTCAAAACAAGTTTCAGAGGCTGGACGTAGGGAAACGTGTTTGATCCTCACAGGGTGACCATCTAATGTAGCTGTGTGTTGGAGCAGGATAGGCCTAATAGATAAGTATGATGGCGCCTACCACAGAGTGATAGTGAACTAATCTCAAAGACCAATGTTGATGCTCGATTCTTACTTGGTGTCCAACTAATATGGCCTTGTGGCAGACTGATTTGAGCTTAATAGATAAATACAATGTCTACCTCACAGAGATCCTACAATATTCCCGCAGACCATTACTAATGGAATGACTTTGATCCTTTAGGTGCCCAACTACGATAGCCCTGTGTCAGACCAGGCTCAGCTTGATAAATATATGCAAAAATGCTTGCAGTAGATCTCTGGTTAAACAAACTAATCTTATATATTATTGCAACAAAGTTTGGTCTCCAATAAGGGCTTTACTAGTATGGTCTGGTTTCAGATAGGTTCAATCTTTTGAACTTACAAGATGTATATTCTATAATTACCAATTAAAAATCTTTTTATAAGTCAAATCATGTCGTCATCAACGTTTATCATCATCATCATCATCATCATCATTATTATTATTATTATTATTATTATTATTATTATTATTATTATTATTATTATTATTATACCACCACCACCACCACCTGATGGATTTTGTTGTCGAAACATTTCCATCAAGCAATTTCAAGACATAATAAATAAAGGTAAATTCGTAAAGCATGCTTGGATAAGAACAACGCATTTTCAGTTTGAGCCCGATATTCATTGCCATGAAAAGGGCTAGGCAATGTGGTCTCCATTTTCCCCAGTGATTTTAAATATTTATATTGAATTTTTTCAAAAGTTAGCCCAGCGCTCCATTCCCTTCGATTTGGCATAGGTACGTAGATGATACCTGATCCTATGACTGTAACAGGACATACAGATTCTATTGAGGCATGTAAACTCTATCAGACCTTCTATTCAGTTCATTATGGTGGCTCAAACTGAAAATGCGTTGTTCTTATCCAAGCATGCTTTACGAATTTACCTTTATTTATTATGTCTTGAAATGGAGGAATATAATGAAAAAAACTTATTTTCTTGGAAATTCCGGTGATCCATACAGAAGGAGGATATAGCACGAATGTGTGAAAAAAAACAACACGGGTCATATGCGAACCATAAGTTCAACCACCCCTACCATGTTGAGAAAGTATAAGTTAATTGCTTTCAACAGCAGTTTCGAGTCATCACTAGTGATCCAACGATTCTAAGAGGAGAATCAAGGGACATTAATAGCAGCCCAAAGTGACAGCTACCCGTCCTTAGTTGTTTCAAAAACGGGAAATTGGAGGAGAACCCCAGTATCAATAACTATGTAGCTGCAATCAACATTCCTTATGTAAGGGGTGTAGTTGAACAGATCCAAAAGGTTTGTCATCGCTAACATCAGGATGGCGTTCAGAAGTAAAACTACTCCCAAAATTCTTACTGAGATTGGTCCTTTACGGAAGAAGGTCCTGACAAAGCATATAACATCTCATGCACATGTGGAAAAACATATAGAAGGTAAATAAGCCGCCTACTTAAAGTCAGATTCTAAGAACATAAGAAGGCTCTCGCAAGAAGAGAGGATGCAACAATCTGGTATAACAGAAAACATCCCGTCTGGGAAAAGTGTAAGGTATCGTAATTCCTCATGTATTATTTGCAACCATAAATAATCTGAACTCTCAATAAGCTTCAATTTTGAATGAAAAATAATTATCCCGTGTATCCCTTTATTTGATCTGATAAGCATCTCCAAAATCTCAGGTATTTGCCGTGAGTCGAAAAACGTGGTTTTAATCAAAGCTTCATTACGTAATAATATTGTTCGTCCTCGAATGTACTCGAGTCATGAATATGTGATTGTAACAGTAAATTGGAAACATAAGTGTAGTAAATTTCAACACATCAAATCATAAGAGAGTATTTCTAGGAGTCATATCAGCCTGTGTTTTTAGAAATTGAAAAAAAAAACATTTCGAAAAAAAAAAGTTCAAATCAATGAAAAAGAAGCAAAATGAATTAAAAATTAACACTAAAATTCAATGAGAAAATCAGGGCACAAATGGTATTTTATTGCAATAGATATGAATATTCATATGAATTTTGTTTCAATAGATATGCATATACATACGAAAATGACGTAAACTTCAATTAAATTAGGTATGAAAGTATTGTTAATTAATAGAATGTTTTGTATTGAAATAAATTATTGTTTGTTTAGTTGGTTTTTCGAAAATTTATGGTACATTTAAAATGTAAGATAGCATTTGTTCAAATCAAAATTGAAATGACAACATGCTGTCTCACGGCAATAAAAATAACGGAAATATTGTTTTATATAAATATGAATTAAATATGAATAAATATATTCTGCGTTGTGCATGTAAAATATCATTTGTTGTAATAAAGGATATAAAGAAGCTGAAAGGAATATAACAGAATTCTTTTTGCAATGGATATTTTTTCTATATGTGATTCCATAAGGATTATTTGTGCGATCCCATGATGATCCTAGCATTCTATATCATCGACATTTGATCATTCTTATGGCAATGGTGGCAATCAAACGGACCTGTTATACCCAATGAACAGTACTAGGAAAATATCTCGCAATTGTGCTTCAGTAGATAATATGCACCTTGATTATTTAGATAAAAAAAGAAATAGGGAAAAGATGCGGATTAAACACGGAGAATTAAATTGATAAGGAGCATGGTTGGAGAGAGGGAGAAAGTTAAAGCTGGCAGCAAATATCGGCTTATCAGCCAAATTCATATCTGGCTAGTACATATTTTAACAACATGTGTTTTTTACGTAAAGCAGGTGTTGGACAACTCCGACTTGTATAGTTTTTTGAATCACCTGAGTGTTTGGTTAGTGGTTTGACTAAGTCTCTAACGTAATGTTGTCAAAAATTATTTGTTCTGTTTTTATATCAATTATTATTTTCTTCTCTGCTCAACAGAGACAGGAGATCGATTTTTTGTTTAACAGAGGAAAGAACTAAGAACTTACCAATGTTAAAGAAAATAATGCAACGAGCTATATTACACACTTTACGGAAATAGACTGACTTATTCATAGGCGTTGCAAATAGCGTTTAAAATTTCTGTTTGATAACGTAGCACATAGTGAATCTGATGGAGGCCGAACAATTTTGTGTTAGTGTGTTGACATCAAAGATGGAAAAAAGAAATTGAGTCGTCCAAACAGAAGTTGGAATGCTTGTATTTATTAAATATTCAACGAACAGGAATGGTTGGTGATTCTATTCATATTTCAAGTTTCCTTCATAAAAAGGATTTAAATCAAAATTTGAATATCCATAGAATTATTCAGCGATCATGTCTGCCATGTAAATATTGATAACCGACCAGCATGCTTTTCGAAGTTACTTCCGTTCTTCAGAAAATATATCCTTGAAAGAATTTTGTGACGGGAGCAAAGTTTATCCTAATAGATCTGTAATATTCAGCTGAGTTGGTTGATTCTCGTCAAGCTTGACAATGTGAATTAAACACTCTTTACGGCTTCCTCCCGGGTAGGTAAGATTGTTATGGATGAGTGATTTGCCCAGGTGCTTACTCACTGTTTTCGCTATTGACCATTGCGGCATGCCGGTGGTGGGACATTTTGTCAAGATATCTAGCCAGAGACAGAACACGGAGAAAATGTTTTTCCAATAGTGCAAAATAAATGTAAACAGTTCAGTATCCTGAGAAGAGAAAGTCAATCCTTCAGCCAGGTATAAAATCATGTCTGCTCTCTTTGAGATAATTTATGAGTTCATCTATGTATTTCACAAATGGAACCACTAAAGTACATGCATTCCCCGAAAATATAAGAAAAGAATGATCCAAGCAACTAATTTCAAACAACGATAGCTCCAAAATCCAATCATATTTTGCGTCCAAATTAGAATTCATTTCATTTGCAAGTTATTTATTCATTTGTCGCTAAATCTGCTTAAACTCTGCCTATGTTGACAACAGGAACAACAGATTTTTACAAATAAGATAGTTAAAACAGACTTGCCAGTCAGACTGTTCGCTTAACGACCCTCTCTTCTGCTATACATCGTGAAATGGCTTCATGCCTTTTTCAAAGGGAACATAAACAGCCTCAGCCAGAATTTGAATTCGGTTCAACGATTCCATTTTCCATGCTAATATCAACTGCTACTTTCTATGAGGGTCCCTGCAGCAGATTTTGAACTCATTGGGATCTGCTTAGCATTAGAATTTTTTAACGAAAGGTGGAATTAGAATATAATGTGATACTTAAAGGACAAAAGAAGATGAAATAATTTTCTGGCGGCTCACAGCATCACAATAATGTTGTTATAGTTGGAGTAATTACCTTGCTAAGGCTCAAACAAAGTTATAAACTGATATGATTTATCATAGAAGTGTATCAATACAGTTTTCTGAGTTTATGTATGTAAAGATTAGGCATTCAAATATTCTATACTTATCTATAGATTAGCTGCTTATGTAAAAAATGATATCAAAGTAAGATTCATTGAGTAAATGTTTCAAAATTTGCATTCATTCTGATGATTACACACTGTGGCAAAACAAATTCTGGCATTAAGGGGAGAAAGAAATAATAATCACGATTATATCTTCCAATAGACTGAATTTAAACGCATTATACGCAGACATCGATTATTAACCATCGAATTTTATAACATGCACCATAAAAAATTTGTTTGGGCAAGTTTCAATTCTAGACCTGTGAATAGGCTCAGGAATTAATGCAGTCGTTACTGACAGAATAGGACTACTCTAAACATATTGTAAAAGCATTGCTAATGATTTTACCAAAGAAATGCATTGTAAATAATTTTACTATAGGCATGTAAACAATTTTACCATAAAAAAACACTGGAAACAAGTTTAATACAAAAAAGCATTGTAACTTATTTTACTATGTTGTTTCTTTTTCCCACTATGAATATGGATTGAGCTTAGTAAACACTGGCCTCATGGCTAAAACAGTAGCGAATCTATACCTGATCCAGTCGTCAGTGTTCGAACCAGGATTTCAAACGCTTATCTCCAGAGCTGGAAGACACGTCGTACTTGGGGAAATTGGTGCAACACAGTCTTTTTCGCCTTACAACTTTCAAATAACGTTGTGTCATATTTAGTATGGCTTAGTAAATATCAATGAAATAATTGATCACCATTTATGAGTTTGGGAGAAAAAAGTGTGCATATGTGTGTGTGTGTGTGTGTGTGTGTGTGTGTGTGTGTGTGTGTGTGTGTGTGTGTGTGAGTGTCTGTGTGTGTTTGTGTGTGTGCGTGTGTGTGTGTTAGTGATTGTTTTCTGCACATAAAATTAAGGGAACATCATATTTCGTGATTTGCGACAGGACAAGATTTCAACACAAAACTCTGTCATCATCAACCAAGAATTTCAATAAATCACGATCGTAGATGGTAGAAATATTCCGATGATGTGTTGTTCCCATTCCCTGAATATTTATGAAGAAATCTTTATTATTTATTTATTTTTTTGTGAATTACTTCTTTCTGCAGCATCCCGTAAGTCCCTGCCTCAAATCCGAACAACATTACATCCGTGTAATCGTCAGTCAGATACGTCTGTGCCTGCCTCTGTGCGCGTATCTTTTGCAGGTATTGAGCTGTTTTTGTCGTGTGCTCGCCTGCGTGAGTTTGTGCTTGTGTGTGTTCACCTCAAGTGTGTACGCCAGTGGCAAAATTTTATAGGACACTGATGTTATGCGCACCAACCCTAAATACAGCTATGACCACGCGAATAATAATATGCTTGCGAGTATAGCTCTATCGTAATGCATGATTTTGCTCATCACTAAATCTCAAGATTTTCCACTGAGGTGCGTTTCGTAGTTCCAGTGATATTTTTTATTATTCCCACATATTCACCACCCTTGAGATAGCTGACTAAGTTTTAGTCTAAAAATGAAAATAAAAATTATTTCACAAAAAATATACGTCAGTTTGAATATCAGAAAAAATTGGAGGATACAAAAACCTGAAAGAATAGACCTCTATTCTCAAATAAGAATAGTAATTCAACGATCTAAAGAATTCAAGAATGTTTCATTGTGCAATCTATTCGATTTACCATCGGCGTATCTTACTGATTTACCTTTTCCGGTATCAAATTTATCAAATCTGCTATCTCTTCTTGCGGTATACCCGTTCAGGTTGCATTCATAACACATTCAAAACACAAAATAAAGTTATTGCCTAAAAATTTAAAGTCATCAACATTTTGTTCGGAAAATTGAATTCTTTCTCCATGCTCTTGATATTATGAATGTTTTGGTTGATCAATTCTTCAGCTTCATCGGATAAACAATCATTGAATTGAAAGGAGAAACTTTATTTCTCAAGAATATGTGACGACAGAAAAAAGTAATCCTGTTATCACATTTTCGTAGAGGACTGGAAATTTGCTTCTGTTCTTAAGGGTTGTACATCGGACGTGAGTTGAAGAATGGATCAGCCAAAATATTGTGTTAACAGCATCAAGTGCAAGAAGAATGGTTGTCCGAACAAATCTAAATCTTTTTTTAGAAGCTAGTCTGAACATTTTTCTTATTTGAAGATTGAAATGGTCCAGACAGATTTAATTGGATTCATGTCAGAAAACTGACTTGATCATCATCATCATCATTTATCGCCAGTTGTGGTACGTGGACCATCCTCAAGATTGATCTCATTTCTCTATCGTAGGCATCACGGAGCCAATACTTAATTTGTCTAGTTTGTCCCTTGTATTCTGCCGGCCTTTGTTGCACATGTGATATCTGAGGATCCATGTCGTGAGTCGTCGTCCATTGGTTGACAGCCATTCTTGCAACATGACCAGCCCACTGCCATCTGAATTTTTTTTTTTGTTTTCTCCCTGGTATACTGTGCTGTCTTGTGGTCTCTCCATGTGAGGTTGAGCATGATCTTTTCCTGTGCATGTTGCGTGCTTCTTGGTCTGTTTTACTGGAAGGGATATTGGATAGTCTATAGCCACACTGAAGAGGTGTAATACAACGAAACAGCTTTCTGTTGATGACACCATTATAATATATGTACATATATACATAAATTATAATGGTGTCATCAACAGAAAGCTGTGTGTGTATGTACATATATACATACACACACACACACACACACACACATATATGTGTGTGTGTGTGTGTGTGTGTGTGTGTGTGTGTGTGTGTGTGTGTGTGTGAGTGTGTCTGTGTGTGTGTGCACACCGGATTTTGTTTTGTTTAGCTCTGTCTGAAGAAAAAAGCTGGAGAAAAGCTCAATTAATCATCACCTCTAATAGTGGCGGGCATACATGGCTAGAAAGACCGGAATCAGGAGCGGATCAATGAACGATCAATCACTATATTGAAGGACTTTCAGCTCGAAAAATGGATAAAACAAGGAGATATTAGCTCATCAAAACTCTTCACAGCCTGCCTCGAGATTATCCGAAACCTAGACTGGGAATGTGAAGGAATCATAATTGACGGTAAATATCTAGGCAACCTCAGATTTGTAGATGACATCCTTTTTGCTAGGGATTTTCATAACCCCCAAATTATGCAAACTGAATGGAGAAAGCAAAAAAGTTGGTCTCCACATAAACTTCAGGAAAACAAATGTTTTGTAGAACAAACATGTTGAAGACAAAGATACAATAATCAAAATCGAAGATGCAGAACTGGAGAAAGTAGACCACTACATCTACGTTGGACAACAAATGTCAATGAAATCTTCAAAAGAGGAATAAATCAAGCGAAGAATCACACTGATATCGATTCATCCTCATATATATATATATATATATATATATATATATATATATATATATATATATATATATATATATATATATATATATATATATACATATATATATATATATATATATATATATATATATATATATATATATATATATATATATATATATATGCTTGGGAGAGATTGCCTCATCATTAGATTCATAGACGGCAGAGCAACTTTAAGCACAGAACTTCCGGATTATATGGCTGTCTACGATTTCTAGGCTCCGATACACTAGATAGTACGGCAACCTGTAGTTAGGGGTCCCAGACGCTCCGACGAAGTAGATATGCGCTGACCTCTAAGGTTTGCTGTTGACCTGACTTGACCTGACATTGAAGCAGTCTAAGTTCCCAGACCAATGCCACAATAAATAAATGAATAAATAAATAAATAAAAACAAAAATAAAGGGGGGTCTCCCTCTGCGAGAAGATTAAGTGTGTATCTTCTGACCGGGCATGACAGTCGTGTAGCAGGTTGGTGGAGGTGTTTATTTTGTTTAGTTGGTCAGTCCTCATAGAACGCAACTGGCATTTGCTTGACTAACTGTCAATATTTGGGAATATTATATATATATATATATATATATATATATATATATATATATATATATATATATATCGATTTTCTCTTCGACAATAACTATTAATGCTCCAAATAAAAATATCTATGAACAGAAATACATGAAAGATCTAAAGACGGATACAGACGTCTTTTAGTGTTATAAAATATCATAAATTATGCTTCTTTTGAAGTGCATAGAAAAAAATTAAGTGTAACAGAACTACGAATTCTCTGAAAAACACCCGAGGACTGGCAGATCAAAGTATCTTCATCTATATTTTTTCTGTGACCTAAAACTCAAAATTACCTCCGGAAACATATAGGAAGGTCGTTTATCGAACATTTGATCTAGAAAATGTCTTATATGTTTCCCAAAGGGCACTATTTTTTTTCCTTCCGAACAAATGTGTAAAAGTATTTTCAGCTTAATATGTATACAATAGTTCTTTTTTATCAAAATTTATGTAAGCTTTAATAAAGATGCTTAACACAAAAGTCGATGATTCAAAGAACATTATAGTTCGCAAAATGGTTATTCCGATTATAATTTTCTTTACATACACGCAGGTGCACACAGACACTGATAATTTGAAGGCAGTCCTGTTTTATTATCAATATTAAGATGAGAAATGAAAAAAAAGAATTGTTTTCTCGAGTTTGGACATGAATTATTCTCATTATTCAGTATATCTCTCGAACTAATGTAAAAATTTTTGTTCCGATAGGACTGGAAAACTTGGATGTTTACCAGTTAACATTTCATGAATGTCTGGCCTTATGATCTTGCTAAACTCTTGCTCTTGTTGAAGAGATGAACAACATTGAGAAAAAGGAAAAGTAAAATGTACGAAACGATTTCTGTAAACTACCAGATGTCATTTAGACTAAAGGATAACTGGAAAATTTGTCGATTGAAAATATTATGTATAAACCAAAGATAGAATGACTCGCCCATAAAACGTGTGAAATAATGGAAAGATTTACTCTCATTAATTCGGAAAATACCGAAATCAGATTAGCCTGAACATTTTGGTGGAATAAGCAAAGATGAAAATTATTATTAATTTTTTACCGAGTTTTCCTTTAGTTTATATTCGTTGATTTTTATCACAACGCTTAGGTCATGTTTACATTTATTCTACAAATGTGATGTGAGCAGCAGAGATAAGGAATGGTGTTCACATGATCAGTCGCTGTTAAAATCGTTGCCGGTTAATTGATAACAGGTAAATTGGTAGCGGGTCAAATGGTCATGAGGTAAATTAGTCGATAGGACAATTTCTCCCCGTTGCCTGCAATAATTTGTTCATGCTTCTGAGCAAAAAGTTAATTTCTTGACGAGAAATCCAGCCAAATTTAAATACGTTTACCGAGTGATATGGATTCTTCGTTCGATTTATGAGACTGAGATGCAACCATTCTCGATATTTACCAAGCACCATGCTGTACGGATCAGGGCTGAATGAGGAGAATAGAAGTATGGAGATTTTTTTTCACCAATCTCCCTAGTGGAAAGAGCTTGACCACTTGTCTTGAACATGATATACTGAATGATAATATCAGCGTTCGTTTCCTTTAAGTTAAAAAGTTCTCGTTGACTTTTTTTCGTTTTAATTTATATCTGTTTCAAGTTATTTACTCTACACTTTTATTTTCTTGATTTCCATCTTTACATGCTATTTTTATCGATGTATGTATCAGTTAATGTATTATGAGCTTTACACTTGTTCAATAACTGATTCGTAGCCATTTAATCATCCTAGCTATGTGCTGTGAAATATTTTAGAATTTAATTATTAACTTCTTATCATTCAATATATAATGCTCATCGTGGAAATGCTACTTATTTCTTTATATTACTTTTAAACCGTAATCTTCATATATTAACAGGATAGGAATTAAAAACTCACATACCAGCTGATACATGATCAGTAACTTATTCGATATGGTAATTATCTTTCGTGAAGAAAAATTAATATTGATTTTATTAAGAGTTGTTCTCATTAGTTCACAATATATATTAGATTATACATAATTCAGCGAGACATATGTTTCGATGATTTTCGAAAAATAAATGTAATCCACTTGATTTAATACCGATTAATTAGTCTTAGATGATCAAAGTAAAATCATTTTATGATAGCTTCTTTGATTTAGCCAACGTTTATGGAATATGTTTAAGCGAAAAATATACAGCATTTTCCTGTTAGAAATCTCAATTTTTTTTGCAAATTTTTGTTTAAAAAGATTTGTTAACAGAATTGGTCACCCATTTTTTTTAAATCTCCATAAAGGGATGCATTTCATTAGAAAAATGAATATGTTGGAAATTTTCAACAATTTCAGCTGTTTTTGAATTTTGAATACTAAAATTATTGGAGCGTTAATTAAAATGTTTGAATCAGAATCATTAATTTCTTTAGTCTAATGCAAATTATTCCTATCACTCTTGAAAAGTAGGTAAACCATGAAACATGTGCAGAGTACATTTCTCTGATTTTCTGTGATTATATATTCTCTCTCTTTCTCTCTGTCTCTCTCTGTCTCTGTCTCTGTCTCTCTCTCTCTCTCTCTATATATATATATATATATATATATATATATAGAAAGAAAGAGAGAGGGAGATATGCTCGTGTATGTACGTAATTTTTTTAATATACTGCTGCCTTCCCTCAGTTATCATCTATATAAAATAATTTTCAGAGAAATGCAAGCATTTCTGTTGTAAGTAAATTATAATGTTTTCCAATTTTGTGTTTTCTTCAAATGAACAGATGTACTCATTATTATAATTCTGAAAAGCTAAATGAAAATAACAATTCTTGCTTTAAACATGTCTAATTGGCAATTTCTACATTCAAATTATTTTCATAAAGCGTTAACATCCTATTTGGAGTCAATTGTGTCAGTAATTATTGCTCAGTTATCAAAACTAATTACGCTGCTTCTGTAAGGTAAGGATTTGATTGGTAGGGTCCTGCTCTTCTTCTTCTTCTTCTTCTTCTTCTTCTTCTTCTTCTTCTTCTTCTTCTTCTTCTTCTTCTTCTTCTTCTTCTTCTTCTTCTTCTTTTTCTTCTTCTTCTCCAGATGTCTTCTTTATCGGATACATCTGTGATATTTTCTCCAAATTTTCCATTTACTTCTCACGTTTTCATTCTTCTCCATCTCCTCCTTCAGCATCAATTATTTTCTTCCTCTTTTTTCCTCGTATTTTTCCTTTCTCTTTCAGTCAATATTTTACCGGTTTTTTTTTTTTACCTCTGTTGATTTTCATATTCTTTCCTCCTTTCTTTCATTATGCTTATTATCATCTTCAATTTCTTTCGTTTTTCAGGGTCTCATTGATATATAAAAGCGAGCGTATGTATGTTGTCGGTCGTTGAATTAAAGAAGGTAAAATTTTGCATAAGAGTTCATCTTTGCTTAACTAAATCATAGGCTCTGTAGAATTGAGATCATCAGGGGTCATTTTCCCTGCTGATTGAAGCAATTTCTAGCATTGTATTGAGCTTTCTATGAAGCACAAGTATATTTTTGATCTCACAAATAGTAAGGCTGATAAGGTCAATTTCGATAGGATAGGTGATACTGACCTCCAAAGTCATTGAAAATCATCAGATTAATTTTAGATTAAATGGCTGTTTTCGGCCTTATTGTAACCTGACGATCACGTTCTCGCGGGTAGCTTGGTACATGGGATCAAGTTGGTCTGAAAAAGATGATAGGATAGATTGTGTTACCTTCAAGGTCATTGGAGATCACCAGAAGCCAATATAGCTAGAAGCAGCCTTTTTCAGCCAAACGAAAGAATCTAAAGGACTGACTCAAGAATTTTTCTGTTTTCTAAACGTTGTGAAAGCACGGGAAACGTTCTTAAACAAAGAACATTTTTAAAAACTTTCATCCAGTGGGAAAAGCACTGCTATTGGATACCCAGAAGTCCTGTCAAACTAAGGGAGTACATCATTTGTTTTTGTTTTTTGTGCATCACTTTTCAGTAACAGTGACTTTCCCGTGTGTAAATAGTGTTTCATTTATTCCGTTGTATAAGAGGTATTTTTCCTTGGACAATCCCTAGTGTGCTTGCTAGAGAGCTCTTAGTAATAATGAAAAAACGAATTCATATACAGTATTTATGTAAATAGTGCACTATTTGGAAAAGAAATGTATTTCTTAGGAGAATCGTTTTTCAAATAGGAAGGATAAAATTAAATTTTACAACCATTTTAGTGTGTGTTAATTTTTTCCGACTTTTTATAAAATGCAGAGCGGAAAGGAAGGACAAATGAAGAACAAACCCTTCTTATTTCGAATCGCCTGACCTCTTCCGTCTGCATTAAAATACAGGGAATAACCTGAACTTGACTTTGTATCGGTCTCTCTTATATGCGCTTACTCTGGCCAAATAAACATCAGCACCTAGTAACGTGTACATACTTGGCCATACATTTCTGAGATATGTCTTTTCGTAACTTCGGACATCATACCACGAAGCTGGATACATAAGATTAGCTCTTCGATAAAATGATTTTGATGAGAGAAGTATTGCTCCAAGATGCTTGAAATATATTCCCCTTCCCTCCAAATCCATCAGCAGAATGACACTTCTCTCTTTCGTAAACAAATAGCTTTACCCACTACCCACTTACTTTTGACAATTGCAACATAAAAATGACTCTTCCTAATTCCATGACAACAGGTAAATGCCAATAAAACATTCATGCAAGATATTCTTGGTACCTGTTGGAAGTATACAACTACCTCAGCAACAAATCTAGCTCCCCTTACCCTCTCTCTCCCCCCCCCTCTCTCTCTCTCTATATATATATATATATAAATACATATATATATTTATAATTTTCTGTTCTTCCTTTGGTATTTCAAAGCTTGCCCAATGTCATGTAGCCGGTCGATAAGGGTAATACTGGTAACAGTGGTCTGTTCTGTGGCTGGAATAGTTTAATGTATCCCACCGGTGCTAGAGGCCGGCGTTTGAGTTCAGATAAAAACCAGAGTATCAAATACTAATCTTCAATCTTCATTCGGAAGCTTGACACAAACTACTAAAATGAAATTTAAAAAAAAAAAAAATAGAATTCATTCTGTCATTTCTTCTTCTGTCTTCATGTGTTTTTCGCTTTCATCCGTCTTTCTTTTCGTTTTATTCTCCCTTTTTGTCTTAATTCTCTGTCTTCATCCCTCACTTTCTTCTTTCTGGATTTTTGTTCTTCTTTCTTCCCGCCTTCATTTCATACGCCACTCTTTCCTTTTGCTTCTTTCCTTCGCCCTTATTCCCCCTTTCTTACCTTTTCCTTCTTTCTTTCTTTCTTTCTTTCTTTCTTTCTTTTGTCTTCATCTATTTCCCTTTTCTTTCTGCTGTTCGTTTGTTCCTATCCTTTCCTCCAGTCTTTTTTCCTATCTCTTACTTTTTTCTACCTTTTGTCCTTTTGCTGTTCTCTCTATCTTACTCTTTTTTCTCTCCTGTTTTTCTCTATCAATTCTTCCTTTTTTTTATTTCTTTCTCTTATCGAAACTAATGTCATCTCAACTTCCTCCATTTTTTACTTGTTTTCTCCATCCGAAAACCCTCGTCTATGCTTCCAAATCTGTTCGTCCTTACAGTCAGCCACCTTACAAAATTCTGAAAACAGAATGGAAGTTGGCATGTGTTCTTGACGACACAAGTTTGGCACACAGATCAGGAAACAGTAAAAACAAACGTGACTCTCGAATACAGGCCCTGTCTAATTACGCACTGATTTTTCGCGAAAAGAAAGAGAGGAAGAAGAGGCTTGAATTCCCCCAGCGCCAAACCAAATATTGGTTAGTCTTTGAAAAAAGGTCAGAAGATTTGCACACACTCTTTAGCAATGGAGAGGGTGAAAACAAACGAGTAGTGGACAATATCACTGGGCAAGAATAGAAGAGAATATGTTGTTGTAGGAGGAAAAATAAGAAGTTGGGTTAGGTAGGGAAAGGAAAGAGAAGAGATTGAATAATTGAAAGCGGAGGAGGATGAGTGGTAATTTTAGAATGTTGCTGTGCTTTAGCAAAGGAAAGGAATGTGCAAGACTAAGTTCAGTGAAGCTCAGGAAAGTGTGAAGGTGTGAACCAAATTGAGAAAAATACTAGGTGGGGAAAGAAAAATACTTGATGAAAAAGTGGGATTTGGTGCATAGCAAAGTGTGATGGTTAACAAGCTTGTCTCGATAAATCATTCGCTACCGTAGTGAATTCGATCCACATGAGGCGTTTCGCTCTTCTGGGCATACGTCAGACAAAGGTAAGCCCTACGTCGTGGTTTAAACAGGTAGGTATTTGCCACCGGCGCCAGAAGTTAGTGTTTGAGCCTAAGCAGACATTCGTCTTTGACAATATCGACGTGATAATTCTTCTTAAATCTATGCTAATCTAAGTTTAGCAAATGAAGTGTCAGACTCCGGCCATACTTAGTAAAGGGTACCTCACCGTGATGTAGTTGTTTATAAATTAATCGTACAGGCTTTACTATAGAAGTGGGTTTGGGCACCAGCGACGATCCTGTGCCAAACTAAGCAAAGCTTAGTAAATAAAGTATCTGACCAAGGTAAGTTTAGTAGTGGGCATCGCGCTAAAATGTAGTTGTTGCTATATCGATTACTGAAAGTAGTCATTAGTTAGTATATTACTGTAAACGCACTAATCAACAGTACTCTTATTACTAGATTGCGGAAATACCAGGCAAAATCTGTTCATTGCAATTATTTTGTCTGCCTGGAATATATAGATTTCCGGTCTGGATTACGAACTGCTGAAAACTGGACAAACTATTACTGTACCATGCAGACTTATTTGAATGGTGCATTGAATAACAACTTTTTTTGTTACAGATGGTTGACCGGTGATTTTGTTGCATGACAACGACCGTACATAAGTTGCAAATGCGACGCAGCAAATTATATTGGATATGAATTAAGAAGTTCCTCTGCATGCAGCATATTAACCAGACATGTCATCTTCAGACTTTGATTTATTTCTTTACATGTCACTCTTTGTTTTGTCAACGGTTCCAGCAATTTGAATACATCATAAAATTCCTCAAAGAAGCCATCGAATCGATATCGGAATCGTTCTTTCATGACGGAATACTTAATTTATCTGAGAGGTAGCATAACAGTATAGAAAGCCAGAAAAAAAAAACACTTCGTTGACTGAATGATGATGCTATCAATTCATATAAATTTGAAACTTTGTCGAAAAGAATGCTATAAACCTTTGCGTAAAACTTAACAAGTGGAAGAATGACTAAAAAAGAAAGAAGTATAAGATTTTACATAAAGAATAGGGCGTTGGATAGTTGCATATTAGCCCCTAGTGCCGGTGTTTAGAGTTCGAACTCTGGTAAATGTCAGGATTATGCATGCTCAGAACGTCCTCTTAATTAGGAAAACTGTCGAAAAACTATCAAGCTGTCCTACGTTTCTATCGAGATGTCCTAGTACAGTATTGTTAAATTTAGTTGGTAGGTACTGTAAATATAATGAAGGAGTGTGACTTATAAAAGTGTAAAGCCAGGTACAAATATTTAAGTGAAAGGAAAATTCTAAAATATTTCTGATAAGCCCACTTCTTCATCACTTAGTTTTAAACATTTTTCAGTCACTAACGATCCTCATTGAATCATGATGACAGGATAATTCTTAGGGGATAAAATCAGCGTCAATTGCAAAAAACATTTTGAAAACACTCAAGATGAAAAATGAATAGAGTAAAGCTGGTTTGTGATTTACTTGGTAGTTGAGATAATTGTGTCATATCATAGTATCCATAAGAAAACTTACATGGCAATGGGCTGATATCTAAGCATTGAGTAGAGTGTAATTTTCTTCTGAAGGAAAAAATACTGTCTGTTCTCTGATGACTTAATGTCTATAGAATCCTGGAATTTTCCATTCAGTCATTCCGATAAAAATCTACCAAATTGTCTATTTAAGCAACAATGCTTTCTGTTTATTTTCACACCTCCCGCTTTTGCTTTCTCGACCTTGTCTCGACGATGTCAAAATAATATTTTTCTTGAGATTATGGACAAAGCTTTTATTTGTAGGCATTTTCTTTCTTGTTTATTAGCTGCGTTTTTGGGGGAATCGCTCTGAAATTTCTTCTGTGATTTATCGGTATTCTTGAATATGCGTCCGTCAGCGACATTCCCCAAACCAAACCTTTTAAATTACGTTTTTCTTTACATTTTTTCTTTATCCATAACATCGAGTAATTTTAGCCGTACTTCATCTCCACGATTCGTCTCCTCTTTCCTTCTTCTGTCTCATCATCAGCAACATAACCCGTTTTTTCCTTTTACCTAATCTTTGACTCCTTCTCTTCCAATCCTCCCTCCTGCTTCCTTTCTCCTCGCTTTCTCTCTCTTCTTCTTCTTCTCCTGTGTTTTATCACTCTGAGTCTTCTTCAGCTCGTTGCGTATTCTCGGCAAAAGAATCAGTCAAATGGAGTTTGAATTCTGGCTAAGGCTACGCATGCTCACTCGCCACAAATTCCTTTGAGAAAGACATGGATATTCTCCTCCCTGCGCTTGGTCACAGGATTGAATATCCTGAAAAAGGGTCTCGTCGGTGACATTCAACGATAACCGAGAAGAAAGAAAACGAGTTACTGAATACTTGGACACACAAATCTTCCTTCATTAATTTACCTGTCCAAGGGGGAGTGGTTAAAAGTTGTCTCACCTGTTGTCAACTAGAACTGGATTCGATGAATTATACCCAAACGAAGTAATTCTTATCATTGATAGTATAAATAGTGACTACATGCTACAGGTCGGAAACTTTTTACCAAGCAGGCCAGATATATCTTTACAGTTTACTCCAGATTTTTCATTCTCCTCTGTCCGTAACGATGTAACCACTCTGCAGATTGAATATTTCTCATTGTCAATGAAACAATGGACTCATCCACTTAAACGAATTCAATCAAGTATTCAGCCATGAAGGACGAACGTGGCGATGACTTTAATAATATACGGATTGATCTACTCGATGTAGAGATCCCAATATTTCAGTCTAATTACAAAGAAAACATCGATGCGGTCTGTTGAGATCTCTGGCACTCAGATCCAGGATTATCAATAATAAGATCGTTTCCTTAACGATGAATTATAGACTAAGGAAAGGCTGAAAAATATGTCAACTGAATATTGTGACAGAACCGATTAAGGTGAGAGTATCAGTCTGAACAAGCGGTGGAATGTTGATAAGTAATCATCACAGAAATTCAAACAATATTAAAGATTTTGTTTCTGTGAGCGAAAACAGAGCAAAAATAGAGTTTAATTTGGATCAATTCGAACCTCACTTTGCGATTCTATCAAGATCTGTACTAACCCAAGCTTGGTATGACAAAATCCACACAAATTGACATACAACGAGGATTGAAATATGAGACTAGCAAGCTAACCATTGCACTACGGCGAGTCTTCTTTTACGCTTTTCGGTTTAGGGTTCAATATTTCGATAATATTGATCCTCACAGGATACCACAATATCGTGGCCATGCGTCATATTAAGCTGAGCTTTATGAATATCTATACATCTTCGTTAGTACATCAATAAGTTCTCAGGTTAATATTGAAGGAAGCATTTAATTTACACAATAAACATTTATTTTCCAACATAATGCCCTTCTATGCCAATACACTCAATTCATCGTTGAATATAAATCACATTGATCGAAAATCATACAGATCTAAATTCACCGAATAACTACTAGGCTATGTACTTGTTGATCAACTCTCATATATATGTATGTATGTATATATATATATATATATATATATATATATATATATATATATATATATATATATATATATATACATACATATATATATATAGTACAATATATTTACACACACACACATATATATATGCACACACATAGATACACTCACATATATATATATATATATATATATATATATATATATATATATATATATATATATATATATATATATATATATATATATATATATATTGCCATACACAAACGTTTCTGCAAGTATATCAGTTTAGATTCAGTCCCTAGTTTTCAAAAGAAGGCCTGTGGAATTTTTTCGCATATCTACCCCTTTCTTCCTTTCCGTCAGTCTGTTTTTCTGTCCGTTTTCCTCTCTTTCGTCCCCCTCTCTGTGTGCTTCCCTCTCCCTCTCTCTCTCTCTCTCTCTCTCTCTCTCTCTCTCTCTTCCTGTCTTTCTACCTCTCATTCTATTTGCCTGTCTGCCTCTCTTTCTCCCCCCTCTCTCTGTCCCAATCTTCCAATTGGTGCAATACAAAAGTCCTTGCCGGAAGAACCCTCTTGGACAATAACAGCCGCGTACTTAGTTCAACCTTCAAAGTCAAGTCTCAAGTGGGATGGTTGTTCTCATCAAGCTTTGCGAGCATTTCTTTCAGAAAATCAACTTGGCGCTCTGCTTATTCTGACGCGGTGTATCATGATGTTGACATGTTGTCATCACTGGAGAAGAATATAGAACAAACGACCAGAAGGTTACACCAATAGACGGAAAAAGTGAACAAGAGGGAAAGGGGAAACCTGAAAAGGACCTAGAAAGCTTAGGACAGGAGCGGGGAAAAGAAAGAGGGAGATTTAAGTAGTGATAAAAAGCCAGTGACAAAAAAATGAACAAGAAAATCTTATAGATAACATGACATACGAGACACGTCTTCTCTTATCTATTAGTCTATTTGAAAATAAAGATATGGATAAAGGGAAATTGATTGGAAAGGGAAGCAGTAATATAGACACGAACGGTGTGGAAATGTTAAAAATCACGAAATGTGTTTCAGATGGGATTAAAAGGAATAGACAAAAATAAACCACGAGAGAAAAAGGAGTGTGGAATTAGAATCGAAAAATGCTCACGTGTCAAATTCAGGAAAAAAAAAGAACAAAATAACTTGCAATTCATTAAAATCAATAAAGATTTGCATATTTTCATAAAATAAATCTGGAAAAAAGGGTTTTCAGTTTTGAATGTGGATAATTAAAAGTCATGAGAAGAATCGGTGTAATTATTATTTTGCTATTAGCTTCATTTTGTTTATATTTCCGTGTTTTTATTCCACCCAACCCTACCTGGCTCTATCAAATATGCTCAACAAGGTAATAATAACTAGCATGTGAATAGTCACGCGCGTGCTGAGGTAATGTCACAAAGTATATGCAAGCAGCATGCTCGGAAAATATCCAGCCAATTTGAATATCTCGAGAAATGATTGTTCAGCTTTGTTTTAACACAGCAACCAATCGGTGAAGACTTTACTATGCATGCACGAACCGATAGTCGCACGTGGGCTAAACTCAGTCAGCAGTAGTATGCGATTGAGTGAGCTTGTGTACTGTGTGACTGTTGCATTTACAATCACCGAAACAATACGTTGTTCATATCTCATGAATGTCTTTTTGACTAAACTTCGTATCATCCAGTTTTGTCAGCCCCCCCCCCACTTACTGTCAAGATTTAGTTCCAAGCGACTCCTGGCTTATCCCCATCCCCCTCCCAAATCAGACCGTGGACGAGAATAAGGAAAACATGACTTGGCAGTTTATGATGATACCTAGAGAAGACTCTGTAGACTGATTTGAAAAGCGGAAGGTACCCTTGAATGAGTGAGTGAGATCTCAAGAGAAATACTTTGAAGAAATCTAGCCCCCCAGGAATGCTACATTTTTTATCATAGGAAATGACTTCGTATGTATGCATGTACATATTTGTTTGAAAATTTCATCAAGTCACAGTACTGCATTCTATGTCACCGTTTGTATGATTTACAAAAAGACAGATAGAGCACCAATTATAACACGATAGTTCACAGTACTGCATTCTATGTCACCGTTTGTATGATTTACAAAAAGACAGATGGAGCACCAATTATAACACGATAGTTCACCTTGCAAGTCAGTCCAGCGTATCTCACTACAGGGGCCTTGCTCTATAAAAAAGCTCAACTTGAATAACCATATTTTTCTTATGATTGGTAATTAAGCCGTAATTATAAAACCTCCCTTTAATCCGACCAACATATGACCATAACGTTTTATTCACGTTTACTATTTGTGACTCAATAAATCCATTCTACATTTCTTGTAGACCTGTAGTGATACAAATTATTTTTAAAATTTGAATGAAGGGAAAAATAGATGAGAAAAATTGGATAAAAATTAATATTCATTAATCCCCCCTTACAGCGTAGCTCAAGATTGACGACGAAATACTTGCATTGCGTTTTGTGAAAATGATTCATCCAATCAAAGCCTACTACGTCGTCATGTCACCCGCACAAGCTTTGAATCCTGTTTATTTTCCGTTTGCTCTGCATGCTGGTCAAACATTGGTTAAACTCCCTCTTCCCAACTGGCACAGGAGTGGATTATATCAGGCACACATTTCTGAACTTACAGTACAAAGGCTAAGTAAAACTAATAAGAACTCTGACGTACGAATTTCAAAAGACATTTATAATATAAGCCAACTATAAAGGTTTTGTCGCAACATTTATTTGTATTAAAAATCAAGAGGAAATCTTGTCTCCATCGTGGCATAAAAATATGAGGAAAAGCAATTAGCATCGTGACATGAAAATAAAGTGCAAAAACAAAAGCTTGACAAAGATTTGACGAGGGGAAGTTTGGGGCAGGGGTTGATAAGAATTTTTGCAACAAACTTTGGGGATTTGCTTCGTGTATCTAAGACCCCTTTATGATTTATAGTAGGTCGCTCAGTCATCCATTCAACATAGACACTAACCCGCTAGTTCCTCATTAGGCGGTAGCTGGAGGAGACGCGTACGACCTCCCACACGTCAGTCGTTGACTTTGATTGTTGATCTTCATCTCTTCTATTTCTCCCTAACCAACCGGGAGCTTGGGTGAAATGTGACTGCTCCAGTGTCTATGCCCCAACTGCTCACTAAAATTCAAAGTACCTGCTGCTGCCACTGTTACTCAGACATCTTTGTTTGAAGAGTAAACCACTGAGAAGAAAGAGCAACTTTAAATCTGTACGCTGGTTGGCTAGGTAAGTCATAAGTTGATCGACTCAAAAGACAATTCTTGCTAAAAGTAATGGTTCCCTTTGTTTGATGAGTGAACATGTGTTCCGCTACACATTTTTCTCTCTTTTTTTTTTTTTTTGAATGAATAAAGCTAATTTGTTTTCCCAAAGGTTATGTAATGATTTTATTCTCGTGATTTGAACTATACACTTGGAGTCATATACTATCATATAAGGGAGAATATTTGTATCCATAGACTGACCTTCCTTGAACGCAAACAAATTTGTTCAAAGCGTTTTATTTATATATACTACATGTCTGTCAATCCATTTTACTGGTAAAATAAATCTGGAATCCGACCCTCCTTTAATCTGATCAAGATCTAATTAAGTTTTCAGTCCCATTTAGTATTAGTGTTTCTATCAATCCATGGTTGAGGTATGTGTCTTGTATTCCTACCTTCTAATCTAGCCAAAATTGGAAGAATTCGTATCACTTATTTCATTGTCTTTTTAAAAATCTCACGACCTGAATATAGGATTTGCCAGTGTCTAAACCATTTGCTAATGCCACAGTCAGACGCAATGATATCACCATGAGTTTTCCATGGTAAGATATTCCGTCGCAGCGAGAATCTTTTTTTTTTACCAAAATTTTACTTACCTGAAGATTGGGTGTGGTAACGAGTTTTATTGATCCTTTAATTGCTATGGAGCTATAGCTCTCTTAATTATCAATCCTCAGATCTTCCTATGAGCCACAGAAACATGTCTCACCTTCCAGCAAGTCTCACATTTGTAGTTGGATGCTTATCTGTGCATTCAATTACAGAGACCAAACAAATGCTATTGAAAATGATCGAATTTCTCTCTGAAGATCTTGGCCAAATTCAGTATTAACATTCCTTGCCAAAGTATGGAAAGGCGGGGGTCATTATTTGTCAGGCTTTATTTATGGCTTCTCTCTCCACTCTGGTCCCTGTCTGAGACTCGAGATATTATCTAGAAAATCACGCGACACCACTTATATATTTGTAAGTCACGCTACGATGACAATATACCTTTATTTTCATCTTTATCAAAGCATCAGAGATGTATATGCATGCGTGCACACGCACACACACACACACACACACACACACACGCACACACATACACATGTAAATCCGCCAGACAATGGGCACCATGCAAACAAATGTGCAAGCATTAGACTTGTTGATGGAATATTTAGGTCTTATCAACGAGACTTCGATATATTCTGGTCAGAAAAAAAACTGTGGGAGAAGTTTACTTATCTTGGCATATACTTGTGCGTCCATAGGAATAGAGCACTCTGGTGGATGAGGAGTTTCTGCGTAAATGAATATATCGCTTAAATTCAGCCTTACTGACCACCTAGTTCCGTAGTCCAGAGGTAGGATATAGGCCTCTGAATTGTCGCATAAAATGTAAACAGATTTAACAATCTGTTCATCTGTGAACATAACCAGAGTCTCCCACGTCTCATCGGATATATCAGGCATATTTTTTTAAAACTATTTTTTATCTTTACATACACTCTCATAGACTAGTCCCCTTCAATTCAATCTCTTCTACAGTCGATAAACCGTTCCAAACATTCTTCTGGGTTCTTGAATTCACTCTGGAAGTCGTTTCGAGGGATAGTGTGCTGGCCTTCTGATGCATTTCCCTCTCTATCTTCTATTGTCGGGAATCGACGACTTTTTCTTGGTAAATTTTATCTTTGAGGGCAATAATACAACAGGGGCCAAATCCAGAGAGTAAGGTGGCTTGACCCCAAATGTTATTCACCAGTCAGCAGACGTGGCACTAATTTGCAGCAACACAGCGCATCATTAGTTTTCTTTTGAAATCAAGTACCACGAATTCCGACCTCTTCTGAAATTTCACGAACAGTTGGGTGACGATTTCCATGGATCACAACACAGACTTTTTCTATGGGATCATTGTTCATGAAAGGTTGTCCAGATCTCGGAAAGTCTTTGGTGAATTTCTCCCAGATTCCATCAAGTCTGGAAAATAACTCCAAGCGTTCAACACACACTTTCACCCTGGTACATGTAGTTAAAAAGAACAAACAACATAGCTTGGTGCATTTTTTTATACTAGGGTCATTGCTACATTCTAACTCCGGGCACGCTAGAACGCCTTATTGGAACTCTGCTTTAAGAAGTTGGGTTTCTTCATGGACAGACCACGTGTATATATAGTGCATCACAAAGCTTTTAAAGCGAAATGAAAGTGAAAAATTTGAATACCTTCATTATTATCTGGAATAAATTCATCACCATTAGTGATTATATCATTGTAAGATTTGAGCAATAATCATGAGTTGAGTATTTCAATTTTGATCATTGGAAATAGTTTACGACTAAACTTCAAACATTCTGTTGATGTGAAAAACAGTGCTGTTAACACAGCACAGGGAAAAGACTAATTGTCTCATGATGAACGTGGTAGAGGTTAAAATTCAGACTCAGGGTTTATCACAATTTTGTAATGGCTTAACAAATTGATCGAAATCAGAATGTTGTGAAATTTTTTGCGAGCTTTAGGTATTAATGGAGATATGAATTGCGATACTTGACCCAAGAAGATGTGAGAGGTAGTTATCAGAGCAAAGCTGCAAAACTTCGATCAGTCCATCACTCGCCTAAACGGAGAAACAGCGCTTAAATTTCACAAAGAGACCAAAACACAAAAAAATTAGGAACTTTGGATCCAGACATAAAAATCGATTGCAGTATTTATGAAAATAATGGGATTTTCAAGACATGAGCAAATGCGGAATGAGGAGTCCAGCTCTAAAAATTCTAGGCTATGAAAAACAGATTCTGTGTTTGTTCAAATACTCATGAGCAGTGCCCAATAAAAGCATGGCTTATAACTATTTGAACAAAAATTTGTATTTTATTTATTTTCATAGACACCTAAAAAAATGCCATCGAAAAACCCGTGTTCATAAATTGGTAACATGTGGGGTGCAGCTGTGTCCCGTAGATATGAAAATGCAAAAAATAACCTGACCATAAATTTCCCTTTATTTTGTTGTGTGCATCCGTCTCACCTAAGTTGAAAAATGCTAAAATTGATCTCACCCTAAATTGACCTACAGAGGTCACAAGAGATCAGTGCCACCTATCCCATGTCCAACCTGAGAGCAAATTATTCTTGTTCATAAATGTGCTGTCCGTAGGGCACAGTGGTTTTGGTGTCTATTAAAAGTAGAGAGAAAAAAAGAAACGTTTGTCATCTTTATAGTACTAGTTATATATACATACATGCGTGCACAAATGCACGGCTCGTTGAACCTTCAAGTGTGTATATATCTAACAGCTTTCATCAAGGTGAACGTGGGTGTATGTATGTGTTAATTATTATATGTCCCCGTTTCTTCTTTTCCTGTACACTTCAATGTGTCTAGATCACCTGCTTTTATGGTCACCTGTCCTTGGTGTTATGTTTCTCAAAAAGATTTGTTTATTGCTGCTTAAGATTCACAACCTTCTGTTAACAATTTCTCCAACTTTCCCAACTAAATTCTCGCCATTTCTATCTGATATGCATAATCTAATGCCTTCAATTCTTTTCCTGGAACTGTCTCCCATGAATTTCCCTGCAGGAATGGGCACCGTCCTGTGGAAAAGCTTTTCTAGCTATCAATTGCTACAGTTATGTAGGTTTGATGAGCCATATTTGTGACCAAGTGTCCGACTGAGCTTAACAATATATATGAATAAAGAGCGTCGACTTGGGCCAATGGTTAGTAAGGTAGTATTGCATTGTAGTAGTGATTCCCTGATTACTTAGCGTTTCAAACTCTTGAATTTGTGCTAATTTACATTCAGTATTATATATATATATATATATATATATATATATATATATATATATATATATATATATATATATATATATATAGTCCCCTCCCATTGAAATGGTGGTTAACAGGCTGGTCTTGCAGCTCAGTTTTACTGTAATGAGTTCGATCCACACTCGGTGCACCGAAATTATAGTAATGTATTTAGCAAAGCTCAGTATATGAAGAAATAGATAGGGACAAATTTCTTAGCTTTTATCTCATAGGGAACAAAAATACGATGATGTAAAAGAACCCTAATGTGATATCTGAGCAATCTCTCAAATCGTGAAGCAGTAACAATGTATAAGACGGAAAGACATAATTTGATTTTTGTTTTGTTGTGACCTTGAGTTGTCAGGTCCGAATCTGCCCCAAATCTATTTGGCTTTTTTCTTCTGCTTGGGAAGAAAACAGAACGAAATTCTCAGCTTAAGTCACCTGGACTATTATTTGCTTGTTTTAGTTAAGGTTTTCTTCTCTGATATTTGTGAATTCCTTCAAATATACACTCTTAACGAATCTCCATGAGACCCTCAAAAGAAGAAGAAATCAAGCGAAGAATCACACTAGGATGGCAAGCCTTTGGCAGAGCTAGCTCAACCTTCAAAAATAATAAGATCCCATTAATCCTAAAGAGAAGGGTGTATAACCAATGCATCCTCCCAATAGTCACTTATGGAGCTGAAACATGGAACTTAACCAAGAAACAGACCCGTAAGCTGAGAACCATGCAACGTGCACATGAAAGAATAATGCTGGGCCTCACATGGAGAGACCACAAAACAGCACAACACATCCGGGAAAAGACAAGAGTTAGAGACATCATAGAATCCATAAAAAATCTCAAATGGCGGTGGGCTGGCCATGTTGCAAGAATGGCTGACAATCGATGGACATCACGACTCACAACATGGATTCCCCGAGACCATATGCGCAACCGAGGCCGGCAAAATATTAGATGGAGAGATGAACTAGACAAGTTCAGGAAGTACTGGCTCCGTGACGCCCATGATAGAGAAGTGTGGCAAATCCTGGGGAAGGTCTATGTCCAACGACGGACGCTAAAAGACTGATGATGATGATGATGATGATGGTTTGCATTTCTTCTCTTAAAAAATATTGAATATCATATCACGGATGAAAATGTTCTTATATGTGTTTTGGGGAAACGTATAGAAAGGAAGAATGACAGACAGAAAGGGGGTTAAGTGAGGTACGAAAGAAAGACAGGAGGAAGTGAACAAAGAAGGAATAGAAGAATAAAGGAAAAGAAGATTACGTGAAAACAAATAAATAATAATGAGAAATGGATGGTTAAAAAAACGATGGTAATAATAAGAGGAATGATTTTTTTTTAATATTTTGGGTGAATAATCAGGTGAAGTCCACTTTTATTCATTCTCATTTTTAAGCACAGGTGCACCATTAATCTCATGTGAATGGAATGCAACTTTCATGGTCTCTTGAAAACTCACATTTTGACCTGAGGAGTCAACGAGGAGAAAATCAAACAATGAAGTAATCATTGTTTTTAAATCTTTTTTTTTTTTTTTTTCTTAATTTTAGTTCTGTCTCTTCAATCGTTTTTTCGAAATGTTTCGACTTTCGAGCTTTCAGAAGGCAAAGTTTTCGTGATGATTATTCGGGGGTATTATAACTTTTGTAAAAGTCAATGGGATCTTTCGACAAGAGAGTGAACAGTGTTTTGTTTTGTTTTTTTTTTACGTTAAATTGAGGATTTCGAGATGATGATGATAACGATGATATCGACGGAATCTTATCAACGATAGAAAATGAATAATACGAAATGAATGAAAACAAACCACACAAAGGAGTCATGTGAAAGGACACCTAGCTTCGAAGCGATGGATTGCAAGTGACTCCAGCAGACCATTATTACTGTAGTGAGTCAGATCTTTGCTGTGAGCTCCAACCTCGTTACCTTATCCAAGGTTCTGGAATTCTCTAAATGGACTAATGGCTTGCATACTAGTTTTGTAGGCCATTACAACTGTAGTGAGTGGGATCTAACTGAGAACGCAACTTTTGTAGTTACATGACAGACTAAGATGAGTTTATCAAATCAGTTCTTTGTAAGTTCAACGAACCTCTTGTACTATAATGAATTTGATCCTCATTCTATCCCCCACACTTCCGACCTGGAACAGTTGTGCTGAATTAAGCTAAGCTTAGTAAATAAACGAGTTCTTCTTCATGGACAATATTGACCAAACTAATCATGCAGACCTTAACTGCAGTAAGGAATTTGATCCTCACTTTGTTCTCCACACTTCTGGCCTTGTGCCAAACTGAGCTAAACTTTGTAAATATTTAAAAAAAACTCTTTCAGAGCTATAAAATACAGAGGAAGCCGCTTTTATAATCACAGACGCTTATCAACCGGTTATTATTATTATTATTATTATTATTATTATTATTATTATTATTATTATTATTATTATTATTATTATTATTATTATTATTATTATTATTATTATTATTATTATTCAGCGCAAAAAAATTATATTAGTAGGGATCACAATAAACGAGTTCTTCTA
Source organism: Thysanoteuthis rhombus (assembly GCA_963457665.1). Taxonomy (NCBI): domain Eukaryota; kingdom Metazoa; phylum Mollusca; class Cephalopoda; order Oegopsida; family Thysanoteuthidae; genus Thysanoteuthis; species Thysanoteuthis major. The sequence goes on along the minus strand of OY735203.1, from coordinate 40,651,487 downwards.
TATATTTATCGCTCAATGTTATTAGTTGTTCTTAAAATGATCACAATAAGCAGCTTCTTCTATATTTGTCGAAAGAAAAAACGAAGAAGGAAAAAATGTGATTCGTAATGGAACAGAAAAACAAGTAGGAAAAAAAAGAAAATGTCGAAAATGAAGGTAATTTAGAGTAAATAGAAAAAAGAAGCGAAAAGTTTGAGGGAGAAAACTGAAGCTAAAAATCAAAGGCTGCCATTGATATCGAAGGAAGTGCCCAAGAGTAAGGTTGCTTTCTGTAATAAATGAAGACGGACGGAGATTGATCATTCTGATTGCCCTTGGGAAATGGATTAGTGTGGCTGGTCCCCTGGCTGTTTACTCTTGTTTAGCCGGGGGGAGAAAAAGGGAAAAAAACACATCGACTGGGTGGATAGATTGGGCGGGAAATATGGATCAGGTTCTCTTGTCGTGGTTATGGGTTGTTGGGAGGGGTGGGTTTAAATGGCAACTGGAAAAGGGGAGGGCAAAATGTCAAGGCAAAATAAAAGCATGAATGAAAGTGAATGGACTTTGTGATCGGAATGAGAAGTAAAGTGAGTGTTGGGAATAAAGGAAGGGGCGAAACAGAGGACAGAAAGAAAGGAAGAAAAGAGGGCAGAAGAAAACAAACAAGACAAAAAAAGAACAGGAAAGAAAATTAAGAAAGAGAAAGGACGAGAGAAATAGAGTCAGAATGATAAACAAAAAGTTCGTTGAAACTACGATAAGAATGTAGAAAATTAGTTAATTGCGTAAGAATCAAATTTTCGATGCTAATAATTCTCTTGACGTCTTGAAAGTTTCAAAAGATCATAAAAACGCATGAAGCAAGCTGCTCGAAACAACTGCCATTAAAACATAAGAAAACCAAAGTTTGTTCATTCTAAATCAATGTTCAACGATTTTCTTCGGAATCCCGTTTCAGAGCATTTATTTCATATGGATCGCCGTAAAGTCGGTCAAAATGGTATATTGGAAATTACATTTTAGCATGATTTTTAAGATTCTGATTATTTGAATAAGTCAATAAAATTCTTTTAATCCGAAAGAAATGGAAAATATTTCAACTACAAACAACTGTACCGCTAAATCAAATACAAGGCTTTCGATTTTTTGTGACAATTTGTATTTTTCCCCTTGACCCTATCATCACAACGTGTTTTCCTACGCGTGACTGATGTCAGATCTCGAGCTCATACAGAAGTTGAAACTTTGAATGCTGATTTTCATAGCAGGCAAGCTGTATTCCTCTTGGAAAATAAGCGTCATACCGAGTTTCACTTTCCGCTTGGCTTCGTTGTCATACTAATCTAACCTTAATAAAAATCATAATTGCATTGCTTTTGTGCTGAGGAAGCTGCCGCTACTAGTAATCAAAGTGAATTGAATTCTCTTGAACATACAGATTATATGCCCACACAATAGTTTTCTTCTCGATATTTTGAAAGTTCGAATTCCTAGAACGTAAACCTAAAATCTTGAGTCCCCAGAGTATATTAGATACACTAGAATGAAAATTGTCTGCAAGGCTGGTTGGCGAATCACTATTAAACAGCAAAACGTTCATTAATATTTGCTCTTGAACAAATGGTACTTAGTTCGACGTAAGGCCACGAATGTTGAGCACTGAATAGTAAATCGTACTTGTTACAGTCGTGTTGATCTGCAAAAATTGCTTGTTAACCTTCACTCCTAGGAGAAAAATGCTCATAAAGAGTTTCACTGGGGTTAGTCTGGCACAAGGCCTCAAATGTGATATCAGTGAGGATGATAGGGACTTCTACTGTAGATTTATTTGACAGGACTCTTTGTTCAAGGGGATAGATAAGGGTTGGCAATTTGAATCATCTCCAGTGCTTTAATGATAACTAGCCACTTAATTAAAAGCCATTAAGACAGAAAACAGGTAGATGATTATTTAGTTAATGGGTATGAAATGATTTAGTGAAAGTGATAGCGATAAAAAGAAAACCCCTCACCTATGTTGAGTTGACCAAGGTTTGTCAGGCAGAGAGAGAGAGAGAGAGAGAGAGTGAGAGATAGATAGGTAGATACACAGTTAGCAGTCACTCTTCCTCTATATGCATCATTATCATACCCCCTATCTCTTCCTCTCTCACCAAATGGTGTTTGGTCTTCAAGCAGAGACTGCTTCTATAGATTTTCGTTCGATCGCAAGATGAAAAGATAATAGTTCGATTTTGTCTTCAAACAAGTCTTGCATCGTTCCCAATCTAGTCCACCCATGGTGCATGTGCAGAAACTGCATATCAGTTGAGTCATCAATCTTGAAGCGTTCAGCATCAGCTACGACATACATCGGATCATGCACTCCCACTACGAGTCAAGCAGACCCCGGTGACTCTTACTTTTTCTGTCTTTTTTCAGAATGTGCAAGAAATTTCCTTATTCGAATGAATATTGCTTGTTTGTTTTACGCCAATTCGGATAAAGGGGAAAAGTTGCAGTAATGTAAGTCTTTCGCAAAGGCGAAGTAGCGTAAAGCAAACTTTTAAAGGGCGAGGATATATATATATATATATATATATATATATATATATATATATATATATATATATATATATATATATATCCTCGCTTTTTAAAAGTTAGCTTTACGCTACTTCTCTTTTGAGAGAGGATGAGACTTAGAGAGAGATAGATGTGTGTGTGTGTGTTTGTATATATATATATATATATATATATATATATATATATATATAAGTACACTTAGATATACACATAAATTCATGTACGAACGTGAATTTGCTACTGCTTTATCCTAATTTAGATCTTGAGAAAAATCTGTAAATGCACATTGTCTCATGTGTGTAAACACGTGTGTGTGTGTGTGTGTGTGTTTACGTGTGTGTGTGTGTTTGTGTGCGCCCGCGTGTGTATTGAACGATACGATCTAAACGATGACAGAAGAACTTTTTGAAATAGAGTAAGAAAAATCGCTGTGTTGATGTGTGATAAGTGGTTATAAGAGTAACCTGAAGCTAAAATATTTGTAAACGTATACTTCTCTTTCACTCTCTTTCCCTTTTCCCCTAAATTTCGCTCATGACTAAGGTAAATAACACACATGCGTGCTAGCATATATACTAGGTAGGTCAGGAAAGTATCCAGCTTTTTTGAATACGTCGACAACCGTTTGTGTGGCCTCGATGAAACTTGGCAACCAATCGAAGGGGACTGCATAGGGAACATGCATGAACAGACACTCTCTTGTTAGGTAACTCAGTCGGCAGGAAGTTGCCATTAAGCGAGCTTATGTACTGTGTGACTATCATGTTCACAATAACTGAGATACCCATTTTTCTCGTCTCATACAGGATTTTAGACAAAACTATGTATTACCCGGGTGTATCCGCTTCCTTTCGGTACTGTCAAGATTCTAGTCTTTTCCCAAAAAAGATTTCAGACCGTCAACAAGATGAAGGAAAAGGTGGCAAGGGAGTTGATGAGGTACCCCATTAAAGAGAATTAATGCTCCATTGTTCCAAGTTATATTAAATACCTGTATACTTTCCAGGCAAGACTTGCATACCCATCATATACGGACGCATATATATATATATATATATATATATATATATATATATATATATATATATATATATATATATATATATATATATATATATATTCCAGCAAGAAAGATGCGTACCTGTTCAATGCGTTGATGTAATTGTAACAACTCAAATACACAGAACATAAATATCTTAGCACTAAATTAACGAAACAATATTCATACAGTGGCACAGAAAAGCTGTTTTTAGTGGCATCTACCCACATATAGTAAAACTTGTAAATTTGGATTATCCAATGTTGGCAATGAATGAATATTTTCGTCAAAATTTTCTCGTTTTGTATTCTTTGGTTTTTGCAATCATATTGACACATTATGCAGATTTGCATTTTTTGTTTCTGGTCCTGTTTTCTTTGAGATTTTATCTCTATGTACATACGATGTCCTTAACTATAACTATAATATGCTAAAAGAATAAATTTTATCAGAAAAAATTTATAGTCCCGAAGTATCCACGACTTCGTGCTATGTAAGTCGTCTTCCATCCGATCACTGTTATTTCAACATGCTTTTCTTGGCTATGTTTTTATTAATTTTAGGATGTTGAAGGCATGTAATTTTTGCTTGTATTTGTAATTTTAATCTTTTGGGGGTTGAACAGCTATTTTACCACTGCCCAGTTTAAGAAGTATTTATATGTGTGAGTGTGTGTGTGTGTGTGTGTGTGCATGCGTGCGTGCGTGTGTGTGTGTGTGTGTATTGGCAAGTCTGTATACATGCACATGTGTGTGCATGATTTCTGGAATGAAAGATCATCATTATTTATTGATCTCTGGAACTTTACCATTTAACCAACGCTAATTTACCTCACCATTTCACCGAAGAATAATCAGAGTTCAAGATCCGGATAGTTCAGATTTTCCAGATAAAACTCCCTTTTTAAGGTTCTATTTAACATAATAGTTCATTGTAAATAGAACTACCCAGAAATCTTGAAAATGCTTTCTTTTTTTCTCAAAACAAACAAATATCCAGAAGAAACAAAGGTCTTATTGCTTGAAGTATATGAAACTATCAGAGAATTATTTTTTCATGAGCTGTTTTGAGTTATCAGAATTTAAACCCAATCAGGTCGTGGAATTTTGATGGCTTAAACCTAATTACAGTTTTTCTTTCTAATAAAAAAAAAGCCCTAATATGGCTAAGCATAGAGATGAACTTTTTTGGCTCAGTTTGTGGGTCAGGCAATATAAGTCATACAATCTATATTAGTGGAAATAGCAAAAATTGTATCACTAGGACAAACCAAGTGGGAATAATTAACTGACATAAAATATCCACTGAAATCCAAAATGAGAACTATTTACCTCTGTGGAGTAAATGGATGATTTGATTTTTCAATCCCAAAAAGTTACTGAATACGACGGACAACTCTTGAAGATTGGTAGGTAGAACAGCTGAATTGTCGTGACTATAATAAGACGAGGACTTAATGTGTATCTGAGTATATACACACATGCTTCAGATTTATGCATATATATATATATATATATATATATATATATATATATATATATATATACATATATATATATATATATATATATACATATATATATATATATAAGCGTGTCTATATGTGTTCATGTCACATCCACAATATATGACTATATATATATATATATATATATATATATATATATATATATATATATATATATATATATATATATATATATATAATGGCGTTAACACTTTTCTGTTCTTCATATTACCTTTAATTCAAACAAATCATATGGATGTGTTCGGTACAAGCCAAAAAAAGTTGAAATCAGGCCAGGAAGATTGGATTACGCCAATCTTCCCGATCGGAACTGCCTTGAAAATCAGATTCATCATATTGGCTTTGACCTAGACTCAGAAAAGGACTTTTGAGTCGATTTGATGTACACAACTATCTAACGCAAGATAAAATGAATGTGCTTCTCCAGCAGGTAATCAAACCTCAGTTTTCAGCGTAACAGAGGACTCGGGTGACATTCTACTATAATGGATGTGTATTAACTAAGTTTGGCTCAGCACAGGGACACCTTTTTCGGGCACAAGTCTACAAGAGGATTTAACACATTAAAACAGTAATGGTTTTCAAGATTCACTAATCTAATCATCGCATCACAGCAAGGCACACTTAAAAATATAATTGAATCATTTTGTCCGGAACTGGGCAAAATGTGAGACCCAGTGTGAATCGAATTCATTTGCAATGATTTGTGAGATGAGCTCTCTAAATATTGCTTCCAGCCAGACGCCTGCATACCTACCTATTTATTGTGTTTCCTTAATGGCCAAGTAAGCGAGACATTAAAAGTAATGTTATACATTTGCCAACGAAACTGTTAAAGTCTGAATGACTACATTAGAATTAAAAAGGTAAATTCATTGTAGCATTAACTCATCTCACATTACTGAGAGGTGTAAAATGACTCACCGTTTAGAATGAGGTAAACATGTTTGTATACAATTGATTCAATCAATCACAGTTAAGATCCATCTATCTATCTAATGTGTCTGTTCTTCATTTCATCCTCCTCTTATCTATCTATCTCTATTTACCTATATACCGCGATGTCATAAATAGAATTTATTCTGGCTACATTTATTCTAAGTTGGAATATTTTGTACGGCTGCTAAAATTCTAACAACGTTTGTTCAATTATTGATTGTGATTGCAAGTTTTATATGAATTTTCTTCCTATATTTCTCTCTACTGCTGGGCATTTCTGCGCTCTTTTCTATTTATTTTGATAATTTGGCCAAGGAAATCATTTAGCAATTCTTTTTATTTGTTTTTCTTTCTTGCTATCCCTTTCCTTTCTTTTCTCTGACTAGTTCACCCTCTTCTCTGTGAGCCTTTCTTTTTTTCTTCATTTCTTTTTCTCATCTAAAAAAATTATTTCTTGTCTTTTTTACTCTTCTTCGTATATCCGATTATTTCTCTAAGTCTTTCGATCTTCTTTCTTTTTATTCTTTCTGTAAGTCTCGCTTTTCCTCTTCTTTTTTGCTGTCACCTTCTTTCCCTTTACTGAGTATTTCCTTGTGATATTGTTATATTTTCTTTGGATCTTTCTTTATTTCTCTTCCTTTCAATCCCTCTTTCTCTTTTTCTCCTCTAATTCTTTTCTTTGAGTCTTACTTTCTGGTCCCTTTTCTCTGGATTCTTGTAGTGTGTCCATTTTTCATCACTGAGAACTATCCTATCCAAAAATGATTTTCTCCGTCCAGAAAGGCACCGAAAAAGGAAGTCAAGCAAGAAACTATAGACCATCACATGCCTACCACAAGTGTGGAAAATTCTGACCAGACAGAGAGCAGAGAGAATATATATTTCCAAGGGAGAGAACTGAAGAAGCGAATTATTTGTATTACATTGACTAAATGATTTTTAAAAAAGAAAGTAGAACAAAATGTTGCAATGGGGCGGATTGATTACAAAAAAAAACATACGCTATAAATCAATATAGCTGGATACTCGAATACCTCGGGATATCCAAGATTATCGAAGTGATATTAATAACAAACACCATGGAAAGCTGGAACTCAGCAAAGGTAAGTAAAAAATGGAATATTTATATAGATATAGTGGTAATAATTTTATAATGGAATATATATATACATATATATTGAATAATACAGCAATGACATTGAAATGGAATTTTGGATAGAAAAATGCACGCAATCAGTAATACAGAGCAGGGGTAATCAACCTACCGGACGACCAAAAATATAGTTTTAGCCACGCAGGACCGATAAAAAATACCTCAGGGGTCTCCAATGCGACACGACATAACAGGAAGGTATCGAATACCTTAGGAGAATATGAAAAAAAATTAGAGACCAAAGATTTGATAAAAGCGATGATCGCATGAACAACATGTATTGACAAAGAATGAACTCCAATCAATAGACCAGTGAACTCAGAAACTAATGATGATGCACAAAACTCTACACCCATAGTATGACATACACTGAATGTGGACAGGGGAGAAGATGGCTGAGTGTTCATCAGCAAAAAGACTGTGTCCAAATTTTTAAAACAGGATTGAAAGAGCACGTGAAAGATATTTTTTTAAAAAAAGCCTGAAGCAGTACAACAAACAGTAAAAAGGTGTCAAATGAGGTAGTGGTGGAAACAAGGAGAGAAAAATGGGAACAAAATAGATTCCATGGAGAATTCAAAAGACAGAAAATTTCACAGATGAACGATAATGGCCATGGATGCAAAGGACACCAGGAGACAGAAGTAGAATACTTCGTCACGGAAGGCTGAGACAAAATATGGCGAAGCGAAAATCGGCTGAACCCTGTAAAACACCGCCTCTCTGGTGAGAGGGATGACGAACCAGATAACCAACAAATGAAGCAAACTTGCCCAGAGGAAGTTAAATAACAGGTACGACTGGGTGGCAACACCATATATTATGCAAATGTCCAGGATTTGGTCTTATAGACAAATGGTACGAGCAAAAACCAGAGACTGACCTAGAAAGTAGCAGCTATAAATAACTATGGAACTTCGATGTTCAAACCAAACCACCTGTCGGAGCAAGAAAACCCGATCTGGTAGTTGTGCACAAGGAAAATGAAAGTCAGAGTAGTGCCAATGATAGTAGGTACGCTTGGAACTGTGCCCAAGACAACGAAGACAGGAGGAGTTGGATAGAAGAAAAAGGAATGAGACTATGCAAACCATGTCACGATGAGGCGGGGTTACACGTAATATCAGACTACTCGATTTTCAGAAGTTTTGAACTGAACAAACCGCAGCGCTGC